>VFFE01008906.1:2072728-2229836 GCA_008921705.1 Burhinus oedicnemus | reverse complement strand
TTTTTTAATGAAACAAGCACAACCACCTCCCTCTCTCTAGGAAATAAACAAAAAGCAGACACTACCTGGTGTGTTGATGCTTTCATGTATTAGTCCTCCTAATCCCTGGTATTTTTAGCAGAGCAGAATTGTCTGCATTAATGACTTCAGTGTTTCTACCATTTTAAGTTCTACAAGTAAATTGCTGGCTACACTACTTGCCAAAACACATTCAGCTGTCAGCTGCAATTTAGGTAAATGGCAGAATAAAAAATACTACCTGCTGACATTAATGGATTTGGCACTGATCTAATCAACTAATCTTATCTGGCTCGCTGATCTCTGTTCTTATCTTCCGCTGGCTTAAACACAGTTAATCTGCATAGATTCATGCCAGTGCTTCTGTTCCTTCTGGGATAAAAGCTAGTTTAAAATGGTAACGTCACCTTAAAATGGTGAGGGGGACTCGCTCTCCAGCTCTGTTTTTATAATAACATAAACAATTGCTATGAAGGACAGAAAAGCTATAGACACTTGTATTATTATTAGCTTTTGTATGGCAGTGACCAGGATTCACAGCCATGCCCTAAACTCACAGCCATGTAGTTAGGCAACCTAAATTTCCCTCACATCCCTGTGACCAGACCTTCCTGCTGGCTGGCTCTAGGTCTTCAGAGCCTCAAGCTGAAAGGAAGCTCAGGAGATCTGGCTGGCTAAATGCTATCTTGCAAGTGCAAGGAGCTCTACAGAGCCCACCTTTGTCAACAAAACACCCGCAGCGAGTTTTGTTCTGAGTCAGTACTCCCACTACAGGCTATGTCCTCTCAGCAGAAGTGGGACAGTCTCTTTGGATCATCACAAAACAGCTGCTTCAAGCAGTAGATTTCACTGTTGAAAATCGATGGTTTGATCTGAGGTGTTCAGTGCAGTACTTGGCCTGGACAAAAGCCAACATAATTTATGACTTCAGGGAAGTAAGTGAAATTACTCCGAACAGAAGTATATCTCAAAGTCCATACATTTTTCACATTTCTGAACTTGTATGTCATCCTTTTATCCCGGGTGGCAAAATTTAGCCCAGGACACAAGCCAACAATCTGAGCAGATCAGTGGGCCAGACTGCTGAAAGCAAAGCCTTTCATGTCATGGGTCAGACCTGGAAAAAGCTAAAGTGTTCTAGGACGGAAGGAAAAAATGATGGGTTTGAATCCCTGAAATATTTCTTAAGCAGCTGGAGCTAATGCAATGCAGTTACCAGACTAATTCGATGTTGCATTTCTGGGGGAGCTGTCAGAGGGAACAAGTGGGGCAGCTAGATTTGAAGGAGCCTGCTTTGCCATCCAGACCTAAACCGCCATTCTCCTTTGGAGCCAATACACCGACATCCTGACTCTGAAAGTCAGCGCCCCAAAGGTGCCCTGCAAGTTCACATCTTGCCTCCCCTATCTTCCTCTGCCGCCCAAGGGCTCTAACTTCCGCTCTTGCTGCCTCTCCTCTATGATTCATTTTTCTCACTTCATGCCCTGCATCCCCTTGTAGCTGAGTTTTAAAAAGCCCTGCTTAGTATGCCAAGACAATACCGTCTTTTGCAGTGCTGCCAAGAGCTTCAAACCAGAAAGATCACTAAAAGGAAAGTTGCAAACAGCTGGTGGTTGCCATGCTGGTCTGGAAATGGTGGGAAAGGTGGCGTTCTCCACTTGTCTCTTCTTTAGAAGAGACTGTCGACAGCAAGCTATGCTTCTTCACTTTTTCTCTACTTGTCTGTCCTCCAAGAACAGACCTTCCTTCTCACCTTAACTTTGTCTCTTTTACAGAGGACAGATAACACCAGCTGCACATCACTCGGTGGACCCACAAACAACTTTTCCCTACTAATTTACCTCAGCAAGCCAGCAAAACCAGTCATGAAGCTCTGAACAGAAGTGCATTTCATTGGTGCTGCGGAGGTTTCACCAGTCCCTTTTTCCCTTATAAGGCCCCAAGCTTTCCCCTTTTCCACACAGCAGGGCAAAGAACAATACAGATGGCCATTAAAGACATATTCTTCCCAGCAGCTCCTTTCAGCTCTGACACTGCTACATACAGGTCTGCCAGCCAGGAGTTTGCTGAAGACAGAATAGCCACCAGATCCATTCTCCAAAAATAAAGGGGACTAAACGTCCTCACCACAAGTACAAGCAGCAGCATCATGCACGTAAGAAACAGTGATTTCTCTGAGACACACGGAGCTCTCTGCAAACACCGACAGCCATTCCGGACAAAGGAAGAGGACACTGAGGATGTGACCTGGCCTGAAAGGACTCCTGTATTTCAGGCCTAACTGAAATCCTCCCACTGTCCGGTAGAAACTGATCACAGTACCTGCTGGAGTAGCACACATTTTCTTTCCGCTGTGCCCCAAGGATCTCAAGGCAGCACAGTGCTCAACAGGTTCTCCCAAAGTACCAGAGACACAGTGTCAAGTATGCAGAGATTTTACTGCTCACACGTCAGCTCTAAACAGCTCTCGCCTGCAAGAGATTTCCTCTCAGCAGAGTGCACAGACTCCATCATTCCCCTGAAAGCTGCAATGATTTTGCTTTAAAAAAACCCAAACACGCACATCAAACAAAAACCTCCTAACTCTCACACAATTCCTGCTGAGCTGCCATGAAACAAAGCCTCATCAGCACTGTGGGTTTTGTTTTGCACAAGGGCTGCTACATCTAAAAAGAGTGTCTTGCCCTCTCCCCCTTCCGCATGGGAGTCTCCACGAAGTGGTGACTTTAGATACCTTACCTACAGACTTCAGAATGCCTTCCACTCTCACAGTATCCACCTGTGTCTTGCTGTGACACAAATCAAGGGTGGATGCTACACATTTTGTCTCTGAAACACTGTCCCCGTCCCAAGAACAGCTCCCGCATCCTTTGGAACTAGCTGTGATTCAAAACTGCATTGCCTATCGCTTGCTGCTGATTATCCCTGACCAGATCCGAAAGAGGAAAGGGAACAAGGTCTTAACTCACCACGGAAGCCAACATGTGACTTTTGGCCTGTGAACTCAAAGTAGAGATCTGCATGTCTCTAACTAGTGAATCCTCCCCAGCAAAGGCTCCAGACATACCTGCTTGGCGACTGGAGAAGGCAAAGACCATTATATCATCAAAGCTCCAGGTGTAGTCCTGGTGGGGTGGGTAGAACATCAGCTTGGTGGAGGCCTCTTTCCTCAAGTCAATGAGGAACGTGGAGTGAATCATTGGGACAGCAAAACAGCCTGTCCTCTTCCATTCCCGAATCAGGGGATAATCCAGGGTCCTTTTGTAATAGCCCTGCCAATAAAAGGAGGAGGCTGCTTATTACAAGAGATTTTTGTTTCATAGATGCTCCCTAGCAGAGATGGATCAGTGCCCAATTACCTGATTTTGAAGTGTCCCCTCTTTGGAAAGGGCTCAGTCAAATATTTAGACACAATCTCCATCCCAAAAGTTCGAGCTTGAACTTCTCTCTCCTTTTTAGCAGCTATTGGAAATCCAAGTCTTTCCACTGCAAAAGTCCCTTGCAATAGAGCTTCAAACCTCAAACTTTTTTCCCCCGGCTCTCCAGAAACCTTTTTTTGCAAATAGACTCTCAGGTCTGACCCTGGAAGCTGCTGAGCATGCATGGCATCCTCTGTGTTCAACAGGCACAAAGGACATTCAGTGTGTCACGGAATAGGACCTGACCATGACTTTAAAAAAAATAACTTGCTTCACTGTGGTGAAGGCAACAACTCAGTCTCCATCAGCTGTGTAAGAATCTCTGCTTCCTCCATCCCAAGGCAGGTAGGTTTAATACCTACTCCTGAGCTCTCCCTAGAGTCTGTCTGGGGGAGGCACTTCAGTCGGCTCGTTCTCTGCAACCACGAGCTTTGCTAGCCTTCCAGCACGGTGGGTGCAACACCCACATTGTGCAGCTCACAGCTGGTTTTGCAGGTGCAATATGTCTAAAGCTATCAGATTTGGAAATAAATATACTGAATCCCCCAGAAAGAAAGTCTTAATGCACCAGTTAGACATCTGAATACAGCTGACGGTTGAATCCGGAGCAGATTCTGGTCTTTACAGAAATGATGAGTCACTAAAATAAGTTAAAGTTACGTTTACGTTATATTTTCCATGAGTATCCTAGCAACAGCTGAGGAAATCACTGCAGAACCACTTTACTCTGTTTTTCTGTAGAAGCATGGTGTGGTGCATTTGTCTGTTTATGCATCTGTCAATCATCCCCTCTGGCCTTCAGATACCTTCTGACCACGCTGTGAGGCCTAGATATCTGAGACACAGGCAGTCGGATTTGCATGAAAAGGAGCGAGTGGGTAGGGACTTTACTAGCGTTCCCACTGAAGGAAGGGTTAAGACATTCAACCTTTAACAGACATTTGAGAATGCCCACAGGTGAAAGATGCTGGAAACTAATTTTTCCTCCTCCAGTCACTCACTACAGGGTTTTGGGGCTTTTCACTGCTCATAAATCACGTGTAGTCAAGAAAGACTCCAACCTGTCAGCACTGTTGCCATGCTCTCCTAAGGTTAGCTTCATGACAGCTAAATGTCAAGCTGTCTGGAGCTGGGTTTGACTTGCTGTTGCTCAGTGCCGGAGGCCGTGTTTCAGGGCGTTCTCCAACTGTTACTCCCTCCCCAAGTCCCCAGGGAGAGAAAGGCTGAGAGCATGAAGCTGTGGGACTGCGAGCACAGAAACAAGAAAAAGCAACTAAGAGAGAAGAAAAGAAAAATAAAGTGGGAACATTCTTGTTCATTTGAGCAGCTTTTTTCACCAAATTCTGCAAGATGCATTTGCTGCTAGTTTTTTCCCCTCTCCTTTTCTCAGCTAATGCTGGTAATGATGGAAATTTACTACTGGAGAGGTAACACTAGGGACTACAACTGAGGCTGGTGCACGCAGGCAGAGATCCACTTCAGGCTGTGGAGTAATGCTGATTTACATCAGTGGAAAACCTGGCTGTCTCAGGACTTAACCTTAAAAACTTAAGGGACAATGCCTTTGCTATGAATTTTATATCTCCATTTTAAAAGAAAAACTGAAACAAGTAAACACACCCCCACCCCTCCATTTTCTTATCTATACATTTACTTCCCAAGAATCTGGAAAGTTCAGGACCTTTTCCTGCTGTTTTTACTCAATTAGATAGTTTGAACTGTGGAACTCCTTGCCATAAGATGGTGTGGGTGCCAAGAAAGAAAGATTCAGTGATTTCTGTAAAAGAAAAAAATCACCAACAGGTTTAAAGAAAAAGACCTTCCTCAAAAAACCCTAGATAAGAAGATTGCCAGAGGATAAAAAAGTATTTTGGGGAAGTATCATTCACTTACTTGTTTGCCATGTTCTTATACTATTCCCTAGGCATCTGCTACGAACCACTGCTATCAGACAGACCATTGGTCCAATCCAGTACAGTTGTTATGTTTTCACTCTGCCTGTAGTCTCTACTTGTATCCTTGGTAACACTGGGAAGAAAGAATGATGTTTTACACCAGAAGAATGGGGGAATGGAGTTTGCTCTTTGTTTCAGTCCAGCAATAACAACAATAATTAGTATCTGGTCAGCTCTCTGGAATAAAGCAAGAGGGTAGGGATGGGCAGGACCGTGGAGCCTCTGTATTCACGTGCCCCAGGGAAGCTCAAAGATGTATGTGCAGCTCAGGCTTAAACACATTTGTCTATGCAGTAAGGCAAGCTTGTCTTTATGAAGAAGGAAAGGCAAGACTCAGGGATGAAGGAAAATGGAAATCCTGAAGCTTTCCAGGGCAAATGTGGGCAAAAAGGGAAAATTCTCAAGAGAACAAAAAAACCTCTTGCTATTCTAGGAGACGTGCAGCTTAGGATCCTGCCTCCCCAGACGATCATAAAACACATGTCATCAGCAGGCTGCAGAACAGGTCAAAAAGCTGATCTCATTATTGAGGCTTACCTGGGAGAAAAAAGCATTAATTACATTCCCTATTTCAGCTTGAATGTCTTGGAAAGCCCATCTATCTAGAGCTTAGTCAAGAACATTTCAAAGGAAAAGAGTAAAAAAGAGCAAAAAATGACCGTGACAATAGATCTGCCCCTCTATATGTTTGATTCTCTTAGTAAAATCCTTTTATGGACAAGCTGGTTGTACTGGGTTTCGCTGGGATACAGTTAATTTTCTTCATAGCAGCCCATATGGTGCTGTGTTTTAGACTGGTGACCAAAACAGTGTTGATGTCTCAGCTGCCACTGAACAGTGCTTGCACAGCATCAAGGCCTTCTCTGTTTCTCACTCGGCCCGCCACAGCAAGTAGGGGACACAGCTGGGACAGCTGACCCAAACAGACCAAAGTGATTTTCCACACCACATGGAATGGTATGGCTCAGCAATAACAGTTGGGGGCAGTTTTTCCAAAGTAGCTGGTGCTCTGGGAATGGTTGGGCATCCATCTTCTGGTAGTGAGTGACTGGTTTTGCATCACTTGTTTGTTTGGGATTTTTTTCCCCCTCACTTATTAAACTGTCTTTATCTCAACCTATGAGGGCTGCTTTTGGGGTTGAGGTTTTTTCTGCTTTTGCCCTTCCAATGTGCTCCCCCATCTTGCTGGGCAGGAGCGAGCAAGCGACTAAGGTTGGGGCTTACCTACCAGCCAGGGTCAACACACCACAGTGATGCGGATTAACTTGTAAAGTGGTAGCTCAACCTCATTCTAGCTCTAAAGATAACGTTATTTCTACTAGACAACGTCTTTGTATCTGATAGTTTCTGCAGTATATGTGATTTGAGAAAGTAATATAAAACTCTAATTTCCAGGCTCAGCACTTCTGTCCATCACACCAGTACCCTTTACACACATACTTCAGCACATGTGCACACACACTCCCTACAAGGCAAATGGTGTTGCCCCACTACATAAATCTTGTTCATATGTGAGAAAAATAACCTATACACAATGGAGAGCTGTTGAAAGAAAAGCAAATTCCTCTCAGATTAGCGTCACTATACAGGAAAGCCAGTCTAAAATTATGTACCAAGAGTTTTAAGGCCATTACACAAACATATAGAATCACCTCAAATAAATTTTGGTGCGTATATCTGTATTTTTATGTGTATCACTTCCCAGGACTTCTGGCTAAGCAAGCTCAGCTTCCTCCAGATTCAACTTTTTCAAGTGAGGAACCTCAGGTAAGAAAGCAAGATTCAGTTATGTGCCTGCATACCCAATGCAGAACATGTATTGCTTTGCTCATACCTACAGCTCGGTTAGAAAACAAAGCCTGAAAAACATTTATAGACTGCGATGTCCTCTCGATCCTTATTCCCAAATTCCCTGTAAACGTATGGACCTTTCCCAAAGATACCCACCCAAAATTTGGGATGCCACCACCAAGAGAGACGCAAGCTGAGATGACACCACTATCCTCACTACATGCTAACATCACCTCTGCATGCATCAGAGCTACAGCAGCTTCTTTTCAGAAGGACACTACAAGAGACGATGGGAAACTCATAGAACAGAAACAATACCCACTGCTTCACAGACACAAGGCAGGAGGCCTTTGAAAACAGAGCTTGCACAATCACCCAGCACCCTTCACATGGTCACTTGCCTGGGGGGTGATGCCACACCAGAAGTTAGAGTAGAGAGAGCGAGACTCGAGCATTGGTGCCACCAAGGTCTTGTTTTCTGCTATCATCAGGTTCAGGGTTTGTGGGTTGGTCAGTAAATTATCTGCATCAATAAACTAGAGAAGGAAGAGGGGAAGAGAAAAAGAAATTTGTTATTAGATGAAACGATATGCTTCTCATGACACCTTCTTGGGAACAAGGCTGCCAGAGGCATGAGGTATTGGCAAAAACCACAGACCTGGTGGTTTTGATACCACAGGACACATGGCTGTTATGGGTGAATGCCGGGGGGGCTACCCATGTACCACAGCTATAGGATGGGAAAAGATGCAGAGCTTTCCTCTGACTCCACAGATTGTTACTCCAGCACAGGGGAAAGGGAGCTGTGAGGGAAAATAAAATTGCTGAAAATTCAGAGCAGGTTTATTCTTTGAAGAGGACCAAGAAGAACTCTTAAAAACTTGCCTCACACCCTCGCCTTGTTCAGAGGCTGGGAATGCCACCATTAACTGCTGCCGTAGTGACCAAAGGCACACATCTTTCCACAACTGTTCTGCAGAACTATTTATTTCCCTTACATTTCATGAATAACAGGTGGGGTTTCAACCTGGTGGACCCTTGCAGGTACCTACCCACCACCAGGACTATATTCAATCCTGTGGAGAAAGCCTTGGGCTTATCCAGGGACTTATCTCTCTAGCTGCAAAGTCACTTGCTCATCAGACCAGGAAACGACACAGTATCTCACTGCAGATTGCTTTGTCTTTAGATGGAGAAGGAACTTTTTGGCAGCCCCAAGTATCAGAGTGACTACCTGAAAAGCTTTTGCCTGTTAATAAATCAAACCTTGTATTTACCAGGATGTAGTCTGACCACTTCTCTCGTGCAGCGCGCAGGGCAGCTTGTCGGAGTTTCATCACATGAGTGAATCGGGAGCTTGGCCAATGTTTTGGCCCAATTTCTTCTGGGTAAGACCTAGAAAAGAAAAAAAGTGACTGCAACCCATGTCTGGGCCTTATTACACTAGTCAAAAAAAAAAAAAAAAAAAAAGTTCCCTTGCTGCCTTCTTTCCAAAAGAAAAACAGTGTTAGAATCACCTCAGGCAACCCAGGAGAGGTTTTGAGGGAGAACGATTCCAAGTTTCGTGCTGGCATGTGTACACAGGGCACTGGAGAACAAGCAGCACTGCAGCATTTCCTGCCGACCAAGTGGCCACAAGCAAAATAGCACTATCTAAACCAGGAGTTTCTTCTGCAGCAGCAGGCCCTCACCTGACGTAAGCAGAGGTTGCCCCACCAAAATGAGCTGAAGCCGATTTACCTCATCTGACCCTCTGGCAGAAAGTCATCTGTCCTCTGCTAGGCTTTAAGTTTAAGACTGTAAATGCAGCTTCCTTAAGCACAGTAGAATCAACAAAACTGAGGATGTAAAGATGAAGGCAGTTTGGATTCCCTCGGGTTCTGGATATTATTAGTAACTGTTAACACATCCCGATAACAGCTCTTAAATCTACAAACACCCAACACTCAACCCCATGAGCCTCATCACGTGAGCAAAGTTATGCACATGTCTCTGTTTTCAGGATCAGGTCCAAAAGAAAACGTTTTTTAACAAAGATGGAAGGAAACTTAGGGACAGATCCCTATGTGGAATAAAAATTCAGGACTTTGAAACAGTGCCAGCATAAGCCAGTGAAGGAGCTAAGAATTTCAAAAACTTTTTACAAAAGTTAAAAAAAACAAGTTTGACAGGATTAAGAAAACTCAATTCCAATGAAAGGATTAAAAAAGTCAGTAAAATAAGCATTCCCTGTGGGTTTGTACCATGAATGCCCCACCACTGCACTGAGGACCTTGAAAGTAAAAGCAAGCCTAAAGAAAGGAGAAACTGATGTACTTTTCCCTGGAATTCCCTGGAAGAATTAGAAAACAGAACAAAACAAAGAACAACTGATCTTAAAAATAATAATAATAAATAAAATAAAGCAATAAAACCCCAAAGTTTCCTACCATCATATTTCAAAACAATGATCCTGCAAGTCATGCAAAGGCATAATATACTGAATTAAATCTAGTTCTCTGGCTCAGAACTTACTGAATACTTGATGTCTCAGACAAACTTTCATAGACGTGACAGGAATGGGTTATGATTTCTCTACTTTGTTGCAAATAAAGAATGACAGTTTTTATTCCCTGTAGCTTTTGATGTGATTTGTTTACCATGCAAAAAGAGCAGCTGCAGATGCTAAATAACTGAATGGAAAATGCTTTCTTCTCCCAAGTTCTGCATGAGCTGCTTCACTGAAGTCAGAGACCTTTTTATGGGCTCCACAAGAACACAATTTTAATGGGACAGACCCCACCAAAAAAAACCCCCAAGCACCACATTTTAATGCTTGGAAATCTAGTGCCTCTCCTGGTTTGGAAACAGCAAACCTAGAAAATTTGACATATACCCTAAACAGCTTCAGTCAGCCCCTCTTTGCAGTACTCACTGGGGGTCTTCCATCGGTCTCCACTCCACATCGTGGTAGAGGTTCTGCACGTTCTTCAGCCACTCTCTAAGGATTGCTGTGGTGTTATCAACATTGTGGTCAGTGGCTGCCCTGGGAAAATGAGAGCACAAAAGAAGCCTGTTAACACACAATTTAGGTCTTTTGCCCTTCCCCAGCTGATAAATGCGTCAAACAGAGGCAGAACCTATTTCTTACAGGAGCATCCAGCTCCTGGCAGAACTCAGGGCAGCTCCACAGATGTGCAAGTCCTTCGTAAGGCACACAGCAGAGCCCCACTACCCCACAAAGACAAAGCACCCCCTTAATGCAGGCGTGCTTGCACACTGCTCCCCTCTCACTGATCTCCTCCTGCTTCACAGGAACCACAGCAGCTTTTTCATCAAGGGGACACAGGACTGAACCCTCTGTTCAGTTCATCCACTGGAAAAGACAAGACAGGTCATCTCAAGATGAACGGCCCAAGGTAAGCTGACTGCAAAGGTCCTATCTCTAGAAGAACCAGGATTTTGCGCTGCTCGCCGTATCATCCTTCAAGCCCACCATTTAAAACGCACATCCTGGCTGCGAGCACGCTTGCACCGCTGCCTCACCCTATGGCCCAGGAATTGCTCGTGCCAGGATCAGGGACTCTGCTAACACATTACTAGCGGAGGGAAGGAACATGTCACTTGCTGCTCTACCGCATGGATAATTATAGCCAAGGCCTAGAAAGCCACTTGCCTCCAATTTGCAACCTGCAATTAGCACAGCCCTTTACAGCTACCCCGTGCATGGCCAAGCTGAGCACGGAGGTGGTGGGGGAAGTCAGGGATGCTCAACACACACCAGGATCAGCATCAGACCTCCTTCCCCTCACCCTGCTATAGCCAGCAAGAAGGAAGGCTGAGGCTCTGAGAGAGAGGCAGCTTGCTTTCTTACTGTTTCCTGACACAGAGGTTACAAGTTTCTGAAAACACACAGAGAAGCTTTGTACAGATGCTGTGTTCTGTGAAAACACTGCAATAGTGCTCAGTCGAACAATGGGGTGGGAGAAACCCAACTGCTTCTGCTATAGCCTCTGTCATCCTCCCTGAAAGCAGTATCTGAAGAACGTTCTTTCCTCAGGGCTGAGTACTATAGCTGCACAAACTGGAACACGATGCACAGATCCGCATCTCTGACAGTAATCAGGTGGAAACACTCCCAAAGGAGCCACAAGTTCATCTCCCCCTGAGATCCTCAAGCCTTCCGGTTACAGGGCAAATGAGCCAAGTCACATTCCAGCTGCTCCTTTCCAGCATGAGTTTCCCTGGGACCAGAACTTTGCACCTGGCCTCTCACATGGTCATGGCAGATCCCACAGCAAATTCCCTTAAATCAAAGGGCTGCTCGTTTTTCCCAGCCAGAAGGCAGGAAAGCACAGCCCTGTGGTAGGACACAGCTTGTGCAGCCACAGTGCCACTGAGAAAGTACAATCCCTTTATATTCCTCTGGGAGTATAAATACTCCCAAAAGGTCCCATGGAGAGATAGTAAAGATGGTGTGAAGCATTGTTCAGAGATATTAGTTGTTTAGCTTAAGTGAGTAAATTTTAATTAGAATAAATTACTTAGGTTTATAATATGGCGTGATTTATGCTGTTTGCCTAGCTTCACTTAGCATGAGTGGCTAGAGTTGCTAAAGACTTTAGAGTTAATTTTCTTAGTGATTTTCCTAGCAGCTGATACAGTGCTGTGTTTAGTCTTTTAGTATGACAAAAATGTCCATAACACACTGGTGGTATTTTATTTTAATTTTTTCAGAAATCTGGGATTTTTGAGTTCCCCATGTTCTGCCAGCGAGTGGAGATGCACAAGAAACATAAACCAGAAGAGACTGCAACCATCAGCAGAGACTGCAAATCAACAAGATAAGACCAGTCAACAGCCTGCCTGCCTGGACCCAGAAAAAGAATCCAAGAAGGTGTTAGAAGACCCCAGACCAAAAAAGACCATTGGACTAAAAGATGTGTGAAGAGCGCATGAGGGGCGGGTATATACATCGCAAGGATATAATTGCCCAGGAATTTCTTTGTTCAATGTCCCTCTGTGGAGGCACCCAGCTTGCTGACCCTGCTGCTATACCTTTCAATTAGATTATTTTTTATAAAATCCGATGCCTGAGATTCTGCCGCAGGAAACCTAGGGTCGAGCCTGAAGAAGGAGGAAGCATGCCCAAGGGTGAGATTGTGTGTGCGTGAGGAGTCGAAAGGAACACCCATCAGCTCACTGGAGTCACCCACTGTGAAGGGAACCCTGTCCGAGCAGTTAAAGACTCAGGTGGTATGTGTGCGACTCCTTGAATGGTGTGTGAATGCTCGGGCAGCAGCTTCTCCTTTAGCAACATGACCCTAAGGGGAGTGTGCTGGAAGACCATGCTGAGCCCCCATCAACTGCTATAAATTGCCTGTTTTGTCCACCAGCTCCAGAGACCCCAAACGCACTTCCCACAGCATCCTCCACCCTACTTGAAGCCAGAGATACCTGTCGTTAGAGGAGGGCACACAGAAGGGAGAAAGGGGGCACATCCCAAACCCCAGAGCTACTCCAAGCTATTTCAGGAAAACACCCCCACCACAAGTCATCATATAACCCTCAGGATGAGAATCAGGGCATGAAGCCTTTCTAGTTCATGCAACCAGAAGATATAATTCCCATGGGGTTTAGCCTGCTTTAAATTAAAAAAGAATCAAGAATTCAGATTTTAAATTTATTCATAATCAGAAGAACACAATCACTTAAGGACAAGAAGCTTAATTGTTGAATTTCTGTCTATTAAAACAATAACTAATGAAAGTTCAGCAAGTGACTAGAGGCTGGTTTCTTTGCTATTAACAGTTCTCCTATGACAGCAAGGCTGGGTTTAGTCATAACTTCAGGGTTTGCTTTTGACCAAGACCCTCGGTCAGACTGCACTGTAGATCTAGTTTACAAGGAAGTTTAACTAGACTAAAACAGTCATAGTGCTGACTTGGTAGAACAGACTAAGTCAAATTTGCTCCATGTATTTTACGGATTGTAGCTCATCCACTCAAGCCCCTGTTTCAGCACACTTGCTCAGGCCTTCCACAGCTGCTGTACATTTCAAGACTCTTGTTCTGCTTTCCTCCCACACTCCAGCTGCACAGTCTGTGCACAACAACTCCAAAATTCCTAAAATACTGTGAAAATGGTTTTATGTTCATGGTCATCACTGGAGCTGCAGTGGCACCAAGAAGCTCCTGCTATACAGTGGGACCACACTGCTATTAGGCATCACGCAAACCAAGGGAAGATGATGGTGGCCATCCTGAAGAACGTCGGAGTCCATCTTACACCACACTTTGCCAGATCTAGGCTAGTCTTAAGGATCCTGCAAACCCTTAAAGTAAGCACACAACTCCCAGAGCGTCAGGTCTGTGTGCCTGTTTCCCTCAGGAAGCCTCATCCCAGTCCTTCTGACCTCACATAAGATCAGTGGGGACATGTGGAGGGGTTTGCTATGGTCTGAAGAAGGAAAGGGCAAGCTTCAGCTGTGTGCAAGTCAAGTTAGTCTTGGTGTTATGTTGGCTGCTCCCTTGTTTCAGCCACGAGATTTTTCCCTAGTCAGCTTTGTGTACACACACGAGCTCAAAATGTATTAGTGGGGAAACTGCAGGGATGTGCAATAGAAAACCGAGGTTCACAAATAAAACACAATTTCCTTGACAAAAATAAAGTAAAAACATACAGTCGTTCAACCTCAGAGAAAATTATTAACATGCTAGAAGGCTGTTTCATCAATTGGTCAGAGTTGATTCATGAAGCCCAAAACTTTGACTAGCAGAAGAAACCTTAAAGTTGAAAGAGAGTGGTTGACAGTTACTGCAGCTCTGCCCCCAAAAGCTAGCTGCCCTCAATAGCTGCCCTTCTTTGCTTCCCCAGGCAAGACAAGGGGGCTGAAGAATGTTCTTCCTGTCATATCTTTGTCTCCAGTTCCTTTAAGGTCAGACTGCACAAGTTTTACTGTGTGGACACACTACCATTCTGAGAGAAGGACACAGCACACCAAAGACTACTACTACCTGATCTTGTCCTGCACTAAGGCCTGCCTAGGGAAAGAGTTTCCTAACAGTCAGTCAGACCCGCCTCATCTGGGGTTTGCCATCCTGCTCTCGTAGGGCAGCATGCCCCTGACAAAATTCACCCCGGAAGACCCCAACAGCTAACATCCCTCCAGACAGAATTGAGACACGTGAATGGGAGCCTGGAGGAAACTCTAGATCTACCCACAAGAAAACTGCTAGAAGAAAATGGCATTTTACTGCCCAGGCTGTAATGGCGTTATGTAGAAGGTAAACTCATATCCCTGTAGACCTTTACAAAGACATTGATGAGACAAAGCTCTGGCACAAAGAAAGGGCTGCTGTCTCCAGGACTATCCACCCGGCAGCATTTCTAAGCCCAAAAGTTCTCGAAGGCAATAAAGTCTGTCAGGCTCTGGATGAAACATGCCCTATGACTAGCAATTTGGCAAACCTTTGTTTTTCCAGCTTTGAGCCTCAAAAAAAACCCCAAACCCAACCAAAAAAAACCAACCCCAAACAACCCAAGCCATTCCTAAAAGCAATTATCACTATTAGTTTTAGAACGATTCACATTTAAGAGCAAACAAAATCAGCACTTACTGTTATTGTAATATCTGGACCAGGCCACCTATCCCCCCAGAAAAAAATAGCAGCTATGGTGTTTGCAATAACACTGTATGAAAAAACAGGCACATACTTATTTTTTTCCTATTTTTTTTTAAATGACAACCCCTGCACAAGAAAAACAGGCAAATAAAAATTTGAGCAGGACTTCCCACTGGCAGCAAGAGCTCCTCAAGCCATAAGAGGCACATCAGGATATTTCCCGTTATAAGCACCTCTGTAACAGTCTGTAGGACTTCAAGACGCCGAGCACACAGTTAAAACTTCAGTGCTCTAGCTCAGATGGATAGGTCAGTTGGACCTTGTTCATTCTTAATCCTTCCCCGCCACCCCCCACCCCCCCAAGATGCTATGGCCATCTCTGCTGCAGATATCACTGCCACGACTGGTGGTCTGCTGCCCATGGTGTACATCTCCCCACTTCTGGAAAATTGACTGTCCCATCCCTAGGTGATGACAGGAAGGGTTGAGACACATGGACAGAGCAGCCAACACGTGTGCTATGTCTGGTACAGTGAGACAAGCCCATGGGATGAGACTGTTTGTGATAAACTGAGGCTAAGGCGGCATCACATGGAAGACACTGCTGACAGTGTCCTGTGCTGGCTCCTCTTGGAAAAGGCCTACAGCTGGAGAGGTAAAGCAGTACCTCCAATACCTACAAAAAGCAATTTCAGTCTGCCCAAACTCCTCCTGCAACAGTGCTAGTGGAAAGGGGCAGCACAGGCCAACACGTCTTCTCTGCATGTTCTGCAAGTAAGTTTGATGGTGAGAGCACACCGCTTAAGAGATGTTATCACCTCTCCTCACTTGCCTGTCCTGGAAAAGTGTTTTTACTACAACTTCTGATCCTCACTGGTCCATGGTATGCACTTGATATGGTAAGGAGAGTGGATCACCTTAACCCAGCTCCACTTAGTTCACCAAGAACACAGCTTAGCAGTTCACATGGCCCTTGGACTAAGGCAGTGCCTAGATTTTTTGTGTGTATTTTTTGAAAGCAGATTGGTGAGCACTGTACTATTATTTGAGTCTATCAGCATTATTCTTGGCCTGGCGTCAGGTTCCAATCACTTTTTTTGAGTGGATTAGTTTGAAACATTTGTGCGTTCAAGACTAAGCAGGAGCTACAAGAAGTTGTGCTAAGTGCAAGGCCACAGGAAGAGGAGAGGTGAGCTGGCTGGCAAGGGGTACAATTCTTGTCCTTCTCCAACAATTCATCATCTTCATGGCACTCTGCTGGACTTGCTCATGCTTGTTAACATCTTTCTTCACCAAGGGGGCTCAAAATCAGACATGGTATTCCAGATGTAATCAAACAAGTGCCAAGTAAAAGGGCAATAACCCCTGCCCTTGATCTCCTTGCTTACTTCTGTTCATGCTGCCCAGGATGCAGTTGACCTTTGCTACCAGGGCACACCACTGGCTCATGTTCAGGTTGCTGTCCACCATAGGTCCACAGGACACCTGAGGCCTTTTCAGCAGAGCTGTTCCCCAGCCCACATCACTGCACAGGGCTCTTCCTTGCCAGGTGCAGACCTGATGAAGTTCAAGAGATTCCCTGCATGCAGCTCTCAACTCAAAGCCAACACACTCTGCCTGCAACTAATAATCGGGGGAGAAGGCTTAAACAGCAGGTTTCTCTCAAAAGGGGCAGGTTACATCAATGACCTTTGCACTGAAAAGGAGGCAACTTCATGTCCAAGAGCTGATTAACAATGTCTAGAATTTAATTAAAGAAAAAAGGTCTCCTGTAAGATTTACAACCTAAAGCCTGTGCAACACAACCAGGAAAGACTGGTGGAGTGACAAGGAAAAAAAAAAATTAAATTCCTACCACTCTTTTCAGAAAAGAAAGTTTAATTTATTAAATTCAAATAGATCTCCAGATGGACACTCTTATTCCAGTAACATGGCAGCTTTTTCCACTCGGATTTAAACCCATTTCCAATAAACAGAAGTTAAATTTTAGAGAAGTTTGAGTGAGAATATTCATACAGGGGCTTATGTCGGCATAACTATAACCACTTCAATATTTACTTTGGCTTTAACCAGTAGTCTTACCATGGACACAAGCCCTCATTGTCCATGCTCAGCAAAGTACCCCCTCCCAAAAAAACTCAAGCACCATGAAGACTGGAAAAGTAAGCGCAGCATTAAGCGCCTACTGTTGTAATTAAGTATCATGTGAGTAGCAGCATACAATGAAAACTGGTCCTTTTACAGACTGCTCATGTTTTTCGCCTGATAATGTCTCCTCAAACTATGTTTGCAAGAGGGAGTTAATTTAGGCTTTGATGGTTATCATCCTCTTTTCTTCCCCAAAAAATAATAATAATAATAAAAAAAATTAAAATCACCCTTTTTCACTTCACATCCCAGCCTGCTCTCCCAAGCTATTTACAGTCTGTTTACCTCAGGCACAGGGTCAGAGGAGAAAATTTTCACCTTCACCATCTATATAGGAAAAGTACTACAGGACAAAACCAACACTGTGTGCCTCTGGCTTGTCAGAGTACAGGTCACATTGTAACACAAGTTGTTGGACACTCTGGCCAGGGCCTGGCAGTAATTTTCCTACTGAATTCAACATTTACCAACTCATCCCTCTGGCAAACAGGGAGGGAGGGACGGCTTTGAACACGTATAAGTACTTCACGTTCAAGAAGTGTATACTGCAAAGCAGAGTCAGAACTGGAGGCACGATAGCTTTCCAAAAACACGTTACAAGGAGGATCCTTTCCCTTTCTGTCACTGTTTTGAAGACTGCAGGGCTTGAGAAGAGTGTTGGGTTCTTCTTTACTGCTTTGAGAGCCAAACTCAGACACCCAGGTTCAAGTGGGCCCTTCCCAGTGCCCTACCAAGCACATGCCATGGATGATAATGGTCAGGATGCCACTGATGGTTGGGGTTGCATTAAGAATGGCCCACATGAAGAGGATGTCCACTGCTTTCAAGGGGTCCTGCTGCTTCTGCACGCTGCAGGACTGCATTTGGCATATAACCAAGTCCCAGGAAAACCCAGAGATATCCAGTTTAGCTGTCTCCCTCGGTTCCCCTCTGTCTGCAGCCAGGGATTTAATTTACCCACAAAGCTTGCTATGGGATGTAGTCCAATATCGAGTTCCACTGAAACAAGAGCCATAGGTTGGCCACATGCCCTAAACCCACAGGGTCTCGTCCAAATCAAAGCCCAAAGTCAATGGAAAGCCTGTTAGTAGATCACTCATAAGAACTGTAGCATAGAAACTGGTGACAGAAGCACCAGTAGCTCACCTTGGCCATCTTCCACAGAACAGAGCAGCAATAAAGCATTCTGAGACAGGTTACGTCT
Organism: Burhinus oedicnemus; assembly: GCA_008921705.1. Lineage (NCBI taxonomy): Eukaryota > Metazoa > Chordata > Aves > Charadriiformes > Burhinidae > Burhinus > Burhinus oedicnemus. Next base: position 2,211,697 of record VFFE01008906.1, on the reverse strand, counting down.
CAAAACAATAGTGATGTAGGAAGCATATTTCCACAACTGGGCTAGCAGAGGTGCCTGAATGCTCAGGTTGGACCTTGAACCCCTCCAAGCCCTCACACATTTGAGGTAGTGAGACAGAATGGGAAGGAATTCACCTGCGGAGCCCTATCTTTCCTGTTTGATTAGAGGAAATATACAGACTCATGGGGAATATAGCAGTTCAGGTCTGGCTCTCTTCCTGTTTGTTAAAGTTTGGCAAGGCCACTTAACCTGCCACCTTCCACCTTATTAAGAAATGCTGAATTCTACAGTTACTCCTAAGGAAGTTACCTCTCACAAGCATAAACCCTTACAGGAATCTGGCTAGTCTGGGCTCTCCAGAGAAGCCTTGAAGACAAAAAAAGTGCTGTCACCGAATGACTTGGTCTTTGAGTCAGCAGAGCTGAGTCCCCCACTCTTGCTGTAAGGGCTATAGCCAAAGCTGGCCCCACCAGATGCTTCGAGAGGGGAAAGCTCAGCCCTCAGAGCAGAACTCAGCATGTTCGTGACAACCTTATTCCCTGAGCTAGCAGCAGCAGGGCACTGCACACAAGGGTTCCCCCTCATGCTCTGGGGAAACACCGGGGATTTCAAACCCCAGAGCATCAGAAAAGCCATGCTACTTAATCCAGCACTGGCCATGGCTAACAAGTTGCTAAAATGGGCCAATGTTTTTTTTACCACAGCATTAATGACACACGATGAACAGAGCACAGCATGTGAATTTTAACAGCTGAAGTTGAACTAAAGAGAAAGCAGAACTAGGGAAGACAGCAAGGTACCTTACTTTGTAAGGCTCGCTAGAGGCCTTCGAATTGTTTGGATTCTGCAGCAAAAGCCTTCAGCTTTCAGTCACTTTGGGCAGCTCAAACAACTCCCTGGTCTGAGTGGAGAACTGAGCTCAGTGTCACACAAGTTATCCTGACTGATGACCATGCTTATTCTGGGTGTGAATTCAGCCCTGCCAAAAATAACTGAAAAAATAAAACCCAGCAATGGAGTCTTAATATGAGTCAAATACAAATTTGGATTTAGATTTCCCAAAACAAGTGGTAAATGAAGTAACAGACGAGTCATTTCTCCCTGCCTTTTTGTTTGAATGCTGCCAGACTTAGAAAACCAATTCAAAATATAAAAACCACCAAACTGGCAGTTTCCACTGTGAACCAGTGATGAATTACCTTGACTAGGAAACAGTACAGCTGGGATAGACTGGAAGAGAAGGTACGGATCCTAAAGGGGAGGAAAAAATTCAAAACAAGACAGAGGCAAAACACTTCTGAAATCCAGTGAGAGGGAGTCTGCCAAGGCAGCGGAGAACTACCAGAAAGTCGCTGCACCGTTACAACAGCCTGAGACAAAGCTTTCGTAGCTATGGCTCTATCACCTTCTCGCTGAGGACCACAGCACACTAACCACCTCAAAGCAGCTGCCTTTTACTGCCTCTAGCATGGCTTGATGCACAAATGAAGAGCTGTTCAGCACACAGCTGGGCAGTATATCCCAGTTTCCCAAACTCTAGTGTTTCATTTCAGCTGTGACAACGTCCTTCTTTAACACAGAGGAGCAAGTGGAGTTGTTACTACCAACTACTTCACGTTCTCCTGCTCAGGATCTTCTCAAAAATACAGCAAACCAAGCAGAGCTCACTGTATCTACTGACAGGGAGGTAGGGCTTTTGTTCACCCAGCACTGAGGAGACTCAGTTAATAAACAATTTTCTTCTAATTAGAGACACTCTGTTGCTTTACAGATATTTGTGCTGCTCCTTGGACTGCCAGGCCTACCTTGCATCTATTAATCTGAGACTTGATACCTCACATCTCAGAGATATCAATGGGATCAGAGGATAACACATGACGAGACGCCACCGAGCTAGCTCACAACAATGCAGTTCAGAGTCTGAACAGATTTAAACCTTCCTTAGCACCACTTATTTTAGCACAATTATGCTCACACACTTCATTAAGAAGGCCTGAACATTCAGGCCAAAGTTCAAAGAACTATTTAAGCGTTTAAACAAGTTGCTAAAATCTTAACGTATATGTAAGACTTTTTGGCTTCATAGGGACTTGGCATTCATTCTAGGGCTTTCCTTAATTAAGGACAGACTTTTGGAAGTACCTTCTTTTGTTTTTTAATTATTTTAACTTGGTCCCCAAGATGTTAGCTCCCAGCAGAGAGGTGGTCTGAGCCCAGATCAGTGGCAGGGAGTTGTGTGAGAGTGTGGAGCCAGTAACAAGAGCAGCGATACTCTCCAGGCTGGGCAGCCGTACAAGAACAGGACCTCACAGTACAGGAATGCAAGAAATATGTCTCTTCTCTAACTCTTTCCCCGTGCCCTTCAGCAGCTTGTGGATAATGGATTTTGCTGGCAGCAGCAGCGATTTTAAAACCTTCAATGATCTTCCAAGCCCAAGTGAGAGAATGATTCACAGATGTGTATGTAAGTGTTTACATGCTTTCGTACACACCAGGATCTCTCCCTTTCCACAGTACCTCAAGAAATCTCTCGCTTTCTTGTCTCTCACTCCCCAAGACCCTCAGGTTGTCTCTGATAGTACAGTGCCCTGACAGGTATGTGCTTCAGCCCAGTGGGCACAGACACAACAGGGGAATCAACATCTCCCCAGAAAAGCCATAAGGCTAGGGCTGCTTGTGGCTGCCTCTTGCCGACAGTCAAAAATCCATCTTTAACAGCTTCACTGGCATCCATGTAAGAGTAATTCTCTTCCAGCGCAAAGGAGGTTCTTGCCGCTTCAATCCCAAGTCCCCTCTTCGTCTTGATTTAGTTCTCCCCATGGTCGCCCAAACTGCAGACAAAGCTTTAAAAGAAACAAAAAACCATCTGCATCTGGCCTTGCAAATATTTCCAAGCAGACTTGGCTTCAAAGGAACAACTCCCATAAGGAAAGCCCAGGAAATCTCATATGCACAGGATCAGGGCTGTGACTAGCCTCTGAAATCAATTTGCTCAAACGAGGAATTAATTGCAACAGTCCTGTAATTTCTGAAAGGATAGCTTGTTCCCACCAATGCTAATTGAGACACTAGCTAATGCAGCTGTTCAAGATTAATGAAAGTGTGTAAGCCGCTGGGAAGGAACACTGGTATTTAGAAATATTTTTGGCTCTGGTAACAAAAAATGGATAGATCATAGGGCTGAATCTGCTCAAATTTAGGTGCTCACTACCACTGATTTTTCAATGAGCACATTGAATATTGGTCCATACCACAATTCTAAGGGTCCCCCAAAATAGAAACATCTGAAAAGCTCTCAGTGTCTATACCAAGCTTGCAGAAGAACGAGCGCAAGGCTTCCACAGTCTGCCTTGCCTCCAGTAAGAAGGCTCGGATCATGGACCATGAGATGCCCAGTATTGGAGGAACGGGCAGATCCAAGTCATTCCACTCACTGGCTTACTTTTTTAATTTAGGTTTTTTGGGTTTTTTGGTTTTGTTCCCCCCCCCCAAAAGTTACAACTGTGCCCTACAAGTATCTGTAAGCACACAGTGCCTGTCTCCCAGCTCCCACATCACTCAATGAGAGCTTTCATCCAGAGGTCTATCTTATACTCTTTACAGTTCCACATATACAAAATTGAGATTTTCATTATGTAAAAGTAGGTTTTACAACATGCAAGGAAAGGAAACCTAATACCTCTCTACATCTTCCTTCACCTTCCCCACCTTTCCCTGAACCTCACCTCCTTCCGAGCTTAAAATAAAGGTCCAAAGCTTGTTGTTATTACTGCAAACATGAGAGACAGGCTAACACAAGAGACACTGTTGTGGGGGGTTTATTACAGGCCACCTGATCAGGATGGAGAAGTTGATGAGGCCTTCTACAGGCAGCTGAGAGTCGCCTCACAATCACAGGCCTTGGTTCTCATGGGGGACTTCAATCACCTGGATATATCCACTGGGAAGGCTACACAGCTAGGCATGTACAGTCTAGGAGGTTCCTCCAGTGTCCTGATGATAACTTTTTGATGCAGGTGGTGGAGGAGCTGACAAGGGGAGGTGTACTACTGGACCTAGTGCTGACCAACAAAGAGGGACTGGTGGAGGACATTAAGGTTGGGGGCAGCCTCAGCTGTAGTGATCACGAGAAGATCAAGTTCAGGATTATGCGTAGTAGGCATAAAATGACAAGTAGGGTTGCAACCTTGGACTTCAGGAGGGCTAACTTTGATCTCTTCAAGAAACTGCTTGGAGAAATCCCATGGGTTAGGGCTCTAGAGGGTAGGGGGACTCAAGAGAGCTGGTTGATATTCAGGTATCACTTCCTCCAAGCTCAGGATCGGTGCATCCCTAAGAGCAAGAAATCAGGTAAGGGAAGCAGGAGACCTGCATTGTTGAGCAGGGAGATTCTGAAAAAGCCCAAGTGGAAGAAGGAAGTTTACACTAAGTGGAAGAAGGAACTGACCACTTGGGAAGATTACAAGAATGCTGCCAGAGTATGCAGGGATCAAACGAGGAAAGCCAAGGCCTCCTTGGAATTGAATCTGGCAAGGGATGTCACGGTCAACATGAAGGGTTTCTTCAAGTACATCAGAGGCAAAAGGAAAACTAGGGAAAATGTGGGCCCCTTGTTGAATGAGACAGGGGCCATGGTGACAGATGATGCAGAGAAGGCAGAATTACTGAATGCCTTCTTTGCTTCAGTCTTTACTGGTCAGGCCAGCCCTCAGGCGTCCCAGACTTTGCATGTAACAGAGAAAGTCTGGAGGAAGGAGGGACTTTCCCTTGGTTGAGGAGGATCAAGTTAGAGATCAGTTAAGTAAACTGGACAGCCACAAGTCCATGGGTCCTGATGGGATGCACCCGCGAGTGCTGAGGGAGCTGGCAGAAGTCATTGCTGGGCCGCTCCCCATCATCTTTGAAAGATCCTGGAGAACAGGCAAGGTGCCTGAAGACTGGAGGAAAGCCAATGTCACTCCAGTCTTCAAAAAGGGCAAGAAGGAAGACCCGGGAAACTACAGGCCAGTCAGCCTCACCTCCATCCCTGGAAAGGTCATGGAACAGCTCGTTCCGGATGTCATCTCAAAGCATCTGGAGGAAAAGAAGATTATCAGAAGTAGCCAACATGGATTCACCAAGGGGAAGTCATGTCTGACTAATGTGATAGCCTTCTACAATGGCCTGACTGGACAGATAGATGAGGGGAGGGCAGTGGATGTTGTCTACCTTGACTTCAGCAAGGCTTTTGACACCGTCTCCCACAGCACCCTCATAGGCAAGCTTAGGAAGTGTGGGTTGGATGAATGGACAGTGGGGTGGATTGAAAACTGGCTGGCAGATAGAGCTCAGAAGGTTGTGATTAGTGGCACAGAGTAGAGTTGGAGGTCTGTGTCAAGTGGTGTTCCCCAGGGGTCAGTACTGGGTCCAGCCCTGTTCAACATATTCATCAATGACCTGGATGAAGGGACAGATTGTACCATCAGCAAGTTGGCTGATGACACAAAACTGGAAGGAGTGGCTGACACACCGGAAGGCTGTGCTGCCATTCAGTGAGACCTGGACAGGCTGGAGAGTTGGGCAGAGAGGAACCTCATGAAGTTCAACAAGGGCAAGCGTAGGGGCCTGCACCTGGGGAGGAATAACCCCATGCACCAGTACAGGTTAGGGGCTGACCTGCTGGAAAGCAGCTCTGTGGAAAGAGACCTAGGGGTCCTGGTGGACGACAGGATGACCACGAACCAGCAATGTGCCCTTGTGGCCAAGAAGGCCAATGGCATCCTGGGGTGCATCAAGAGGTGTGTGGCAAGCAGGTCGCGGGAGATTATCCTCCCCCTTTACTCTACCCTGGTGAGGCCACACCTGGAGTACTGTGTCCAGTTCTGGGCTCCCCAGTGCAAGAAGGACAGGGAACTGCTGCAGAGGGTACAGCAGAGGGCTACAAACACGATTAGGGGACTGGAACATACTTCTTATGAGGAAAGGCTGAGGGACTTGGGTATTTTTAGTCTCAAGAAGAGAAGACTGAGGAGGGGAATCTCATCAATGCTTAAAGGGAGGGTGCCAGGAGGATGGGAGCAGTCTTTTTGCAGTGGTGCCCAGTGATAGGACAAGAGGTAATGGGCACAAACTTGAACATAGGAAGTTCCGTCTAAACCTGAGGAGGAACTTCTTTCCTTTGAGGGTGGCAGAGCACTGGAACAGACTGCCCAGAGAGGTGGTGGAGTCTCCAACTCTAGAGACATTCAAAACCCACCTGGACGTTATCCTGTGCAACCTGCTCGAGGCGACCCTGCTCTGGCAGGGGGGTGGGACTAGATGATCTCCAGAGGTCCCTTCCAACCCCCCTTCCAAAGTCATTTTAACGCACATAGAAACACTTTTTATTGTAATCCAAATACTGTACAATTAAATGGCTACAAATAAAATGATTTTTCATCACTTGTCCAGTGCAGGCTGACAGAAACAGTGTAAGAATAGGACATGGAAATGGAATATTTTAAATCATGTCACTAATTAGGAAGAGTTCAAGCAACAATAAGAAACACACCAAGCTAGTTCTGGAGCAAAGGAAATTTATTTTTTTATTTTTTTTTAAAACCAGTTGAGAATCTGTTCTGTCATCTAGAAACCAGCAGGATGTTTTGTGTGACACTTGAGTTTTACACAATAATTGACCCTTTCATGTGAAAAATTTTTGCTGATATGCAACAATAAAGACATTCTTCCCAAGTTTTCAGCCGGCTTTTCTTTGCGGCCATAGGAAATATAAAATAGGAACACAATGATTTGCATTTCAAACCAGAACAAGACAGAGGAAGAACTCAATAAGTGTGAGTAACAGCGTTCTCTGAGATGAACCCCAAATTTAGCATTTGGGGAAGAGATCTGCTTCAAAGTAGGGAAGAACTGCAAGAGAAGTGCAAGAACAGGCCATAAACTGTTCTTCCTACAAGCAAAGTGGCAAAGGATGCTTGTCTATCCAGAAAGATTTTCCCTCTGCGAAGAGAAAAATAGGTATGTTTAGAAGGCCAGGAGGTGCTCAAAGTTAAGTAGTGACTGAAAATCAATGGTCTTTCATATTTTCACATCAACAGGAGACTCCCTGAAACTTCCAATCTCTGTACGCAGCCTGATGCAAACATTGCTGAAATACACAGGGGATTTCTTTCCCCTCCAGTGAGCTTCAGATTACAGCTCACCGGCCTTCTGATATTTGAGGAAATCCATTCACTCTATTCAGTAGCTTACAATTTTCATTTATCTTTCTTAAAGTATAAGCTTTCCCTTCAAGCAGCTATGTAGGTGGAGCACAAGCAATAAAGACACTTCACTGTCACACATCAGTATGTCCCTGGACTGCATTCATTTTCAAATCAGACTTTCTTCTACTGAAAGCACCAGTATAAACTCAATGTAACCAAACTGCTGGGACTCCCACCAGCCCATGAAACAGGACTGGCAGGTTGGACAAACGAGCTGTGCTGCACCAAGTGCTCTCAGCATCCCACAGACTTCCTGTGAGTGACGTGCAGGCTTCCAAACAGTCAGAGGGCAAGGAACACTGAATGAAAGAGCCATCAGGCAAACATCATGAAAGTCCCCAATGCCCCTGAACTGCAAGGACATACCTCCCCTGCCGCTTGGTCAGCCTCTAGCCTGCTTTAATCAAACCAGGGCTGCTCTACAGCAAAGTCACTACCTTTCGTTAGCAGTTTTTCAACAAAACCCCTGTGCAGACCAGGCAATAGGACTGCCACCTCGCTGTATCTATTTGAAGTCAATTCTGCATTTAGGGCAGATTTCCATCCAGACCCTGGGCCTCTCCAGTGGACCAGGAATTCCTTTGCTGTTGCCGCAAGCTGAAAAAGACTGTCAATAGGACAACAGCATCAAGCCCTCCAGACCTAGTCTCCAACAAGTTGCTACCTGCCTACATACTCAGGTGCACAGAGACATCAGAAAGAAAACCTCAACAGTAAAACATTTGCCACGTTTTTCAGAAATCGCCGCATATAAGTGAAAAATGCTAGGAGGTACCCTCCAGTTCAGCAGGTCTGGAAGACTTTGAGGATTCAGGTACACACTCAGTGAGCAACAGCCTGCAGATTTCCACCTCTGTAGGCTTTTGGACAACAGTCGTATTACAGTGCTCTGTACTGAACCTGCACAGCTTAATGGAGGACCTCATGCTTTTTGGCAACCCCAGAGCCCACCTCCTGAGAAGGCTCCCTCGATCAACACCCACAGAGTTAGAAAAAGCTGAGGCACACATATGCCCAATGTGTATTCATCCATTCCACCAGAAGCAACCACATGGCTTTGCCCACAAAGGCTTGGAAAAGGGGAGTTGTAGGCAGGAAGAAAGTCTGGATTTAGCCACCATCCCAAGTTCAGGACTGCCCGAGTGCAGCAGCACAACCAAAGAGAATATCCCAGCAGCAATACCAGCAACTATGAGAAATATCCCATCAGCTTCCAGAGGGCTGAGATTCTTCTTAGCACTCCTGGGGCATGCAGGCCAATGAATCTGGTGCAAAGTATTATATTTCTGTTGCACCATTCTATGGAAGCGTCTAATCATGAAAGACACCAAGACAAAGTGGAGGACACTCAGCATTTGGCTGAAGAACTCCTGGCCCTCTGCATAACCTGCCCTCCAACAAATGAGGGCCAGCCCTCAGCTCCTCTGTCTGCTGGCGATGTACACACTGGTATTCGCTTACACCTTCCCGGTTCCAGCTCTGTGTGGCTCACTCGCAGCATAGCTGTTGAGAGAAATTAGCTTGGCCGAGCCTACACTACAAATAAATCCCCTGGCCAATTTGCACTCAGAAATATGACTCTGCACTTCTTCATGAAAGGAGTCACTGTCTGGGCATAGAGAGGGCTGTGGTAGGAGCATGTACCAGATGAATAGATCATTAGAGACCCATGGAGAAATCCCAGAACTGCTGTCAAAGCGCAAAGTATTGTTGTCAAATGCAAAGCTCTCTTTGCCATGCTCTCACAGGGGGAATTTTACCAAGTTTAAAAGGTTTAGACCCTGAGATAGAGCTCCAGGCTTGCCTTGCACAGGCAAAAGCAGTTGCAACAATTTAATAAGGTTTTTCCTCATTGCTTATCCACGTGAATCTCTTTCCACTCTGATGATCTGCAATGCTGCCACCAGGAACGGTTGATAGAGAATACAAAGACAAATATAAACCCAGCCAGGAAGGGTCCTTCCCAATTACTAAAGCAGATCACTCTCAGGTACATGGGTGGGTTGTACCAGTTATCAGACTTACAGAAACAGACGAAGCTAGCAAGACTTTTTCAAAGGAATTCAACTTCAGAACAGCTCAAGAACAGTAGTTTTCAAACTGTGATCAGCAGACATCTGTGGATTATTTCTAGTCAGTTTGTGAAAGGTAACTTTAAAACAATGCCTAACATACATATGTCAAAGTTTGCTATACAAGCATCTGCATTCCCACAGGAAAAAAGTGTTCGGTTTACGCTCAGCCAACAGAATACCTTTCCCCTTTCACTTGTGCTAGAAGGATCAGTACCAATGCCTTCATCAGAATCAGTGTCCCCATCTAAAACTTTACCACATGATCCCCAGCACAATAAGCCGTCTGTGCACCCAGAAACTCATATAACTTATGACAGTAACAATAACTTGAGTTTATCCTTACAGTGCAAGATAACAGGATCAAGGCTGGCAGAGGCACATAATAAAGACTTCTTCTTTCCTGGGAGGGCTGTACTTTACAGGGTGCCTACAGGCAAACGTAAGGATGATAAAACCCCAGGTGCTTATAACATTTAGTACAGACGCAGAGGAGTAGAAATAGAAGTAAATTTCTTGGCTGCTTCTTCTGCAGCCCCTGTATTGGCAAGTGAGCATTCTTTGGGATGGAAAGTGTTAACAGAGAATCTGCTTTTAAAATAAGGCTAGGAGGTACAGCAAGTAAAAGTCAGCCAGGGACCTGTAACAAATTCCTCACAAGGAGGACTGTTGCCATGTTTTTGTCTTGTACTTCACAAAGGATCCAGGCACTGGCCTAGAAAGCTCATCTATGTAGAGTCCCCACCACAGACTATCACAGGCAGATCTGTAAGCAAGTTAGCTTTCCTCCTGCTGCCAGGGCACCTCCTCTTCCACAAACCACAAAGCTCTCAGCCTTAGACCCGTCCTAAGGAGCAACCAATTCCAATGTTTCTGGAAACATAACCTTTAAGAAGGATCAGTCTTGAGTCTGCAGGTGAGAGAAATGTTATCCTCACTTTTACAGCCAGAAGATATGCCAGTTAAAGGCTTTGTCTAGAGCACAGCATGAGGCGAGGCAAAGAAAAGGACCATGATCATGTCTTCATCAACGGGCTGTGCCTAGCAAATCGCCAGCCTGCCTGCTCACAACATGTCCCAGCACTGCTGGGCACCCCCCAAGCCAGCCTGTACACCAAGAGCACAAACAAGAACACACTGGTAGAAACCAGGAGAAAATGTGGCCCAAGAGCTCATAGTTCCAGATAAATACTGGGGACAGCATAGCTCCACAGCTAGGACAACAGCTTCTGATGTCATCTCACAAGCAAGTCACATCACAGCTGATACAGGATTTGCACTATTTACCCCATACAGAAGCTTCTGACATTGCCACGTGCTGAGGCACCTTCTTAGCCACTCAGGTGCACAGCTGGTGGGAAATGTCACAGCCCTTCAAGAAGTCACAGGGCTAACATCTCCGCACCAAAGGAAAAGTCTCTCGACTTTTTACCACAGGTCTGAATCTGACTCATAGTATCAAAAACAAGCAAAGAAACTTAAAAACACAATAGCAAAAATTAAACATGTACCAGATGCTCCTGGAAAGACTGAGGCACAAAATCCACCCATCTCCAGGTTCTTCCAAAGACATCCGAGGTGTTTACAACAACTGCTGATGATGGGAGCCACATGAAGGAGACTGAACACACAGCTAAAAGATGATCACAAAATGTACATCCTAATATGTTGCTGCCTGACATATGGTAAGGAAATTAAAGGACACAATGGGTGCCGGCCAGGACAATCTGTCTTCAAGACAAGGCACATGCACTGGCTTTACAGTTTGCATTAACATTATAAAGAACCATACAGAAAAGGTAATGCAGGAAAATTAAAAATAAGTAAATCGAATCTTTGACATGGCTCCAACTAGTTAATTACTGTCGCCAAATGATAAATGGCTACAGAGCTTTCATCTCTGCAGCAGAGGTTTACCAAATCAGCAGGGTAATCATAGGAAGGGAAGGTTTGAGAGTCAAGCTGTCTCTTTGGCTATTATTCAGTACCCGCACGTGGATAAGCCTATGTCTTATGTTGTATTGCACTCACCATCCAGGCTTTAGGGACTTACTCATGCCACCTTCATGGACTTAATTAATTCAGTCTCCATCTCCAAGCACTTCAGTGACTCCAGGAAGCTTGGAGTCTTTGCCACATCATGTCTTCACTACACTGTCAAGCCGAATTTGACATCCGGTGCCTGACTCTCCCTCCGTGTTCATCTTTTGAATGGTTAGCAGACCCTCCTCTTCACCACCTGCACTAAACTGGGTCTTCACCGCTCAAATGTTATACAAGGGGCCAGCCAGGGCTATGGCTGGGATCCAGTCTCTTCCACTAACACCCCACGAAGTGGCATAGCCAAAGACTAAAGCACCCTAGTTAGTCACAGGGTCAGGAATAAAAGATTTCAGCCTTTTCAGGGATTATCAGGGCTTCAGCGAGAGCCCTTGAAAAGGAACACAGCCAGAAACACACAAGTCCTTTACCTTCCTATATTCTGGGATTAAGGAATCATCAATAAAAACGCAAAACCAAAGTGTTATGCTGGAGACGCAATCAGCCCTTCCCTCCCAGAATAAACAACCCCCCAAACAGTTTAATACCCCAACCAATGCATAATTTCTGTAAACCTACAAGATGAACTTAATTACATGCAGCATTTAATGACATCAGACTGTACATCTCTATCTATTTCAAACTTGCAGCAAACAAACATAGTGGGTTTCATTATCATAGAATCATTTAGGTTGGAAAAGACTGTTACGATCATTATCCTCTCGCTGGTACAGGTTTCATTTGGCATAGAGCAGTTAATGCCAAATTTTGCCTTCACCAACATTAAGCTAAACCCTACAGTCACCAGGAAGTTATTTTAGAGTTACTATACTGAAGCCAGTATGGAACTTAAGACTGCATAATTTTGGCCTAACCTTTCCCAAGTAGCCAGTTATATTGGAAAATGGAGGTTCTCTGAATTGCATGGAATGGTACAGTGCTTCAAAATAAATGGATTATGTCATATTTGCTGGCAAATGGCTGAAAATGTTTTATATGTAATTAAGAGATGAGAAAAACAACCACTGCAGCCAAGTAGGAAAAAAAAATATTCAACCTTTACATATGAAGTCAGGAGTTCTCCTGGATGTCATCTGTAATTTTGTCCATCACATTTAAGCTTAAGAAAGGTGACAAGACTGCATATGCTGAAAGGGTTCTGAATAGGAGGGGATGGACAGACATGGGACACAAACTTTGCAAGCATGAAATAGTCAACTTAAAAAATTTTAAAAAATTGTAATTTATAAGAGACAGATTTTACAGTGTTCTTGCTTTGAATGGCAAAATGTACTCATCTTCAAAGTATCTCTGGAAATCAGGCAATATGAATCAAGTTAGAGTGCATGCCCTGAGGCCCCTGAAATCCATGGCAAAGGTCTCAACTGCCCTGAGCACTGCATTGAGGCAGTATTATAGCTTCCTTTTACAGACAGGGAAACAAAAGCAGAGAGATTAATGGGTTTTCTCAAGTCACAAAAAAGGAGTGGGTGTCAGAGCTGGGAATGATAAAACAAGCCTACACTCCTTCCAAAATACACACTGAAATAAACTACTGATATTCAGCTTTGGTGGAGCAGTTTACTTAACACATTCACAGCGTATTTGTCAGACCAGTGGTAAATTTGTGGCCATGGCAATCTCAAGAACAATTTTTCCTCCACGTCGCTTTTAAGAAACTCTCACAAGCTCAAAGGCAGTCTCTTTTCCTATTCAAGTATTTTGCCTTCATCACTGAAAAAAAAGCCCTGAGTTTTTGGACACGTGGTTCTAGATTTATTTTGTAAATCAGTGAAGCACTCATACTGGAGAAAAAAAACCAAAACCACACAGAAAAAAACCACACAACCAAAACACCTCCAGGATTAGAAATACTCTGCACACACTTGTAAGAAACGAGTGGATGACCTCTACCCAGGAGCTGAGGCCCAGCCTCCACAGTGCTAAAAATGGCTTAATACTCCTGTAGCGTCTCAAAATTAGGCCCAAATCTGTTGATTTAGTTGCTCAACAGATTTCTTCCTTTGGTGACCTGGTGATCTCTCCCCAGCTCCAGCCTTGCAGGCAGAAGGGGTTCAGATAACAGAGGGCTGTGATTCTGAGTCAGTTTATTAACTGCCTTTGGTTTTTTGTACTTTGAAGAGCGTGCTTCTAAGCAAGCTGTCAAACCAGGCAGCTAAACCTCTGTTCTTCCTGCCTAACTCAGCACCTAGGTGGCAAAAAAAACCCCCAAACAAACAAAAAACCAAACACCAAACAAAAAAACAAAACAAACCAAAAACAAAACACCCAAAACATTTTTGTCATCTCATACAGATAACAGCACAGAATAACACGGTCCTCTGAACTAACACTACACCATCAACAACCTCATCACTTAACAGAGCTATGTGTAAGCAAAGCATTTCTACTTTTAATTTCCAAATACTTTGGGCTAGCTAAAATTTCCGAGTCTCAATCTCCTTCATTTGTGATCTCACGTTTCACTCACAGATACAGGAATCCACACGGCTTCTCTTATGGAAGGAGTCATGGGCACACATGTGCAGGACACATGGCTACTGTTCGGCGAACACACGTGACATACTACGGATGCCAGAGTCAGAACACATTTTCTCTTGGAAAAGATCGACTCTGGACTCAAACTGATGGAAAACTGTTGCTATGCTGATGGCTGACTTAACTCTCAAGAGAACAGAAAGAAAAACAGTGAGTTCTCAACGTTTCGCTAATCTTGTAAGCTAATAGTTCTGCAGCCTTCTGTAAGTAATGCTGTGTATTTCTCATCCCCAACTGAGGGAAAGGGATGATGGAAACAAAGTGACATTTATGCAAAGTATGGGATTGCTTCCCTTACAATACATACACAGCTTCGCAATTCTCACTTATGCTAGCTTGCCCTCTTTGTGTGGATTTCAGGAACCGTCAACTGGAGAGGTGCAAGCTTCAGGGAGAGCCGAGCAACGAAGGCTGCATCAGCAAGCATGGTAACTGCACGTGGAGCAGAATGCAAATGCACAATTTATTTTAACTACTTAAGGTTCAATCCTGACCACAAATGTACAGTTTGAGGATAGCTAAATTCTTCCCCTTCACTGCCTGGATGTAAAGAGAGGAAATAGGCACTCACTTAATCTCAGTAGCCGCTTCCCACTAAATTGACTGGGTAACTGGAAGCCCCATAAAATACGCATACGCCTTTATTTTGCAGATAACTATGCCATTTCCAATGGGAAAGATTCACGCCTTAGATGCATTCATTTCCAGTGGATGAAGCGCACAAGATAAGTGCTGTCTAACCTCAGTGGAGAGACTCACACACACACATCTGCAGGCATTGGACTCGACTGTCCCAGCAGGGATGTGCTCTGACCCAAACAGACCTTGCACGCATCCCAACACTTGTCCAGCAGCGTTCCCATGCCTGGACATTTGAGCTCCTCAGGGCTTTGAGGCAATTTCAAAGGCTGGAAAACTGGATTTTTGGAATAGCTGATAAACCCATCACAAGGCATTGCTGTGGTAGGGATGAAAGCGCAGAGAAAGTGACAGTCCAGCTTCAATGAACCCACAGTCCCTCAGCTGAGCCTACAGGAAACTGATCCCAGGCTCTCCCTTTGTCAGCAATAAACACAGTCCTAACCACGATCCCAGTACTACAATAGGGAATGGCAGATGACATGTGACAACTGTTTCATATATTGCAAAATATGTGTCTACTTCATATAAAATAACATAGGCTGTCTTTGGAGACTTTGGGTTTTACATTATAAAGAGACAAACAGAAAATGAAACCTAATTCCTTACTTCAATTTCTTTGCTGAAGCTACCAAGCTTCTTAGAAGTTACGTTCAAAGGCATCCAACAGATCATTTAATCTGACCTACTATATACCACAGGCAAAGCATCACTCAACATCCCCATAAATAACTCAAAGATTTTTAGCATCACCTACTTGCCACTCTAAAAGAAAGAAGGTGTGTTTGTTGTTTTGTTTTCATCTGAAACTCTCAGGCCCTTTTTCTGAAGCCTTTCAAATAACCCATCAAGAGTTTCATGTGAAATCCATACAACAGCAGCAACTGATGTGCAAGATCAGCTGCAACCAACCAACCAATGTATCATTTAAGTAACTGGCCACTAGAGGGATTTCTTAAATAAATGAAATAAAGGTAACCGGTTAACTTCTGCATGGAAAAACTGAGAAACTAGTTCTGTCTCATTTGAGAAATCATTCCGCTCTCTTAAACATCTGCCAGTTTCTCAGTCACTGCCTGGGAGAATCAACAGAGCAGACAACAGAAGGTTTCTGAGCTAGCACAGTCACTGAGGATGTTTTCAGTTAGCAGCCCTTGTTTCTCAGGCTCTAAACCTAACCACCCCAGACAGGCAGCAGATACCTTCCAAGACCATTTCAGCGAAAACTATTTCTGCCCTGTAACAGTTGGGTAGGACTTTTGTTTCCAAGTGTTTCATTAACCTATTCAGATCACGTAACCCGATACAAGATCTAACAAGCTGAAATCTCAATTTCTTTGGCTCCTTAGTTGGTTTCTTCCAAATATATTCTTAACTTCTGTGCCAGAGTTAGCACAGCTTTATAGCTCCATCTGCCTTGTCAGTTCAAGAGACCTGGAAGAAATATGCCTTTGTCGGTTCAGTAGATCTGGAAGAAATACATCCTCCAGAGCAGAAAAGGTTGGTGTTTCGGTCCAGCTATGTGCCCAAACTGCTAAAACCAGATGTTTTTATTTATCTGTGGGCTGTTCCAAAAGCTTATGTGTAGTAACCAACTTGGCCACACATTCTGCAGCAGCAACACGAGCTGGTCAGATTTGTCAGGCGGGTGATTACTGCTGTTAAGATGTAATATGCAATTGCCTTCCCTTAAGGGATCTCACTCTACTGGAGAGGGAAAAATAATTGAGAAAGACTCGAACCATGTTTCTCCTCAGCAAATCACCTATGTGGTACACTGAATTTATGCTTGTTATCACTTGTGATTTAGATTCACCTGCTCCTTAGTGGTTGGGCAGCCTGTATTCAAATAAGGATGCAGCCTGTAACCAGAGTGCAGCAACAAATGATGCACCTTGCAGCAGACAACATAGCAAACCTGAAAGTGTCCAAAGCTCTCCACAGGTAGCAGGATCAACCAACACCACTGCACTGGCTTTGCAATTAGTTGAGCATAGAAAATAAATTACTGCTTTCCTTAACCCCAGTCTAGCTCTGGACACATACTCCTCCTCCCTTAAATTTGCATCACATATATAAGGACAGACTGGTCCAAAAACACAGATGTGATGTTTGTAGTCAAAGCCACTGGAAGCATCACTGATAGCAGTTTAATTCTTATTCTGTAAAACAGAGGTTCCTTCAAGGCTCAGGTATTAGACAAAAAAATCCTGGCAACAGGCTTAGTTTGTATGAAGTCAGAGCAGAGTTCTGCCAGCAGACAGCTATGAGCTCACTAGTCTGAAATAACAACTCATTGACAAGACTTTTTGTGGGAGCAACAACTAGCTTGTTTGTGTGAGAAATAAAGTGGAGGGGGAAGTACATGTGTGCTAGGAGTGATAAAACATGTATCACAAGCCCACCCCATGACTTAACAATGATAAAGCAGGATTTAAATGCAAATTAAGTAAAAAAAAATCACAAATTAAGAAAAGATATTTAGCAGCAGTGACACTTTCATATTCCAGTCACACACACTGAATTTATTTCAGATTAGCGTTTTGAAAAATGAGTGTAACCAAAGTCTGACAGCCAGAGCTGGAGGAAAAGAAAAAAATATTTGCAGAGGCAAAAGACCCAAGAGCAATTATTATTCTCTGTTAACCTATTCAGAAGAGTCTGGGTAGGCTCCTCCAGAATCCTGGAGTCAGTCATCTCAGAGACAACTAAATGGAAACGCCACCCAGAGCCTCCTACTGGAGCAGCATGTATCATTTGGAGCAAACACCGGCAGCACCCAGAAACTGATTTATGCAACTGAGTCAAATCTAATAGCATAAGACTGGGGAAAATGAGCATAGTGTTGGTCCACTACTCTGTTGTTCCTTGCTTGGTTACAAGAACTGGTTACGCTGGTGCCTCTTCCCAACGGTTATCAGGACTGCCCATTTCATTTAAGGCCCAAGGAAATTTCAAGCCTTTTACTTGGAAAAGAGAGCATCAGGCCTAAGCCCACACCAACCCCTGGCTTCTTCCTCATTTTGTCAGCTCTACGGAATACTCTGGGGCCTGGAACCTTTGCACTCTCCATCCTTGTCTCTAAACCAGACACAAACAGGGTACATAGGCACCAACAGTATAAGAGAACATACAGCACTTGGCTCCTACCAGCAACAGGCCTCTTTCCAAACCTCTGGGACCTAAATAATTTGCAGCAGCTTGAAGCTCCCAAAACTTAACCCTGACAAACCATTCCATACAGCAAAAGAGAACAGAAGGAATTCAGCTCTTCCAACATCCCACCTTCACTTGAAGGCATTGAAGACGACAGCTGAGGAACCTGAAGGTGCATAGGTCCATGGGACCTGATGAGATTCATCCACAGGTCCCGAGAGAACTGGCAGATGTAGTTGCCAAGCCACTATCCATCATATTTGAGAAGTCACGGCAGTCTGGTGAAGTTCCCGCTGACTGAAAAAGGGGGAGTATAACGCCCATTTTTAAAAAGGGTAAAAAGGAAGACCCGGGGAACTACAGGCTGGTCAGTCTCACCTCTGTGCCCTGCAAGATCATGGAGCAGATGCTCCTGGAAACTCTGCTAAGGCACATGGAAGGCCAGGTTGGATGAGGCTTTGAGCAACCAGCTCTAGTGGGAGGTGTCCTTGCCCATGGCAGGGGGGTTGGAACTAGATGATCTTTAAGGTCCCTTCCAACCTGAACCATTCTATGATTCTATGATGATTCTAGTAAAATTATTACTAGAAATCCCATACATACACTAACAGAGAATAAAATGCAATGCACCTGAGCCAACACCAACCTTCTTCCCAACTCTGCAGCCACACAGAAAGGTAAGGGTTGGAAGGGACCTTGGGAGATCACCTAGTCCAACCCCCCTGCCAAAGCAGGCTCACCTACAGCAGGTTGGACAGGAATGCATCCAGACAGGTTTTGAGTATCTCCAGAGACGTAGACTCCACAACCTCTCTGGGCGGCCTGTTCCAGTGTTCAAAGTAAAGAAGTTTTTCCTCATGTTCAGATGGAATTTTCTGTGTTCCAGTTTGTGCCTGTTGCATCTTGTCCTGTCAGTGGGCACCACTGAAAAGAGTCTGACCCCATCCTCTTGACACCTGCCCTTTAGAGCCTTCTCTTCTCGAGGCTAAACACACCCAGGTCTCTCAGCCTTTCCTCATAAGAGGGATGCTCCAGTCCCTTGGTCATCTTTGTAGCCCTCTACTGCACTCTCTCCAGTAGTTTCTTGTCTTTCTTGAACTGGGGAGCCCAGAACTGGATACAGTACTCCAGACGTAGCCTCACCAGGGCAGAGTAAAGGGGGAGGATAATCTCCTGTGACATGCTGGCCACGTTCTTTTTAATGCGCCCCAGGAGACCATTGGCCTTCTTAGCCACAAGGGCACATTGCTGGCTCATGGTCATCCTGTTGTCCACCAGGACTCCCAGGTCCTTCTCCACAGAGCTGCTTTCCAGCAGGTCAGCCCCTAACCTGTACTGGTGCATGGGGTTATTCCTCCCCAGGTGCAGGCCCCTACACTCGCCCTTGTTGAACTTCATGAGGTTCCTCTCTGCCCAGCTCTCAAGCCTATCCAGGTCTCACTGAATGGCAGCACAGCCTTCCAGTGTGTCAGCCACTCCTCCCAGTTTCGTATCATCAGCCAACTTGCTGATGGTACACTGTACCCCTTCATCCAGGTCATTGATGAATATGTTGAATAAGACTGAACCCAGTACTGAACCCAGTACTGACCCCTGGGGAACACTGCTACTTACAGCCCTCCAACTAGACTCCACACCACTGACCACAACCCTCTGAGCTCTGCCATTCAGCCAGTCCTCAATCCACCTCACTGTCTACTCATCTAACCCAAACTTCCTAAGCTTATCTATGAGGATGTTACGGGAGACACTGTCAAAAGCCTTGCTGAAGTCAAGCTAGACAGCACCCACTGCTTCTCCCCGATCCACACAGCCAGTCATGCTATCAGATTGGTCAAGCATGAATTCCCCTTACTGAATCCATCCTGACCACTCCCGATAACCTTCTCTTCCTCTACATGCTTAGAGACGACATCCAGGATGAGCTGTTCATTGTCTTTCCAGGGATGGAGGTCAGGCTGACTGGCCTGTAGTTTCCTGGGTCCTCCTTCTTACCCTTTTTGAAGGCTGGAGTGACACTGGCTTTCCTGCAGTCCTCAGGCACCTCGCCTGTTCTCCATGACCTTTCAAAGATGATGGAGGGTGGCTTCACAATAACATCTGCCAGCTCCCTCAGCGCTCGTGGGTGTATCCTATCAGGGCCCAAGAATTTGTGGGTGTTGAGTGTGCATAAATGATCTCTAACCCCATCATCCTCAACCAAGGGAAAGTCTTCCTTTCTCCAGACTCCTTACTTCCTTACCTCCAGAGTCTGGGATTCCCAAGGGCTGGCCTTAGCAGTAAAGACTGAAGCAAAGAAGGCATTCAGTAATTCTACCTTCTCTGCATCCTCCATCACCAGGTCACCCACCTCATTCAGCAGCAGGCCCATGTTTTCCCTAGTATTCCTTTTGCTACTGACGTACTTGAAGAAGCCCTTCTTACTGTTTGTGACATCCCCTGCCAGATTTAATTCCAAGCGGGCCTTAGCCTTCCTCATTGCATCCCTGCACACTCTGACAACGTTCCTATATTCCTCCCAAGTAGCCAGTCCCTTTTCCCACATTCTGTAAACTTCCTTCTTCCATTTGAATTTTTCCAGAAGCTCCTTGCTCATCCATGCAGGTCTCCTGCCCCCTTTGCTTGACTTCTTACTTGTAGGGATGCACAGATCTTGAGCTTGGAGGAAGTGGTGCTTCAATATTAACCAGCTCTCTTGGACACACACACACACCCACCTTCTAGAGCCCTAACCCATGGGATTCCTCCAAGTAGGTCTTTGAAGAGGCCAAAGTTAGCTCTCCTGAAGTCCAGGGTTGTAATTCTACTTGTTGCCCTGCTTCTTCCATGCAGGATCCTAAACTCTACCATCTCATGGTCACTGCAGCCAAGGCTACCCCCAACCTTCACATCCCCAACTAGTCCTTTTGTGTTTGTTAGCACAAGGTCCAGCAGCAAATTCAGATTTCCAAATCTCACCCCTAATCACAACGCCCCAAAAAAACCCCAGTTCAATCCAGGGAGATCAATCTGTAACAGAAGATCATAATACACATGCTCCACCAATATAAACCCCTCTTCTACATCTGTAGGATCTGCACAGGTTAGAAGTAACTGGAGTTCTCACTGTCTTCCACGCCCAAAACATAACCTCAATTCAAACTCTCACCAAGTAGGGTATCATTTCCACAATAAAAGAGATTATCAGACATTGGCCCCTACTGACACTACTTCTCCTCCTGACTTTTGAAGCCTGTACAACCCATCAGTAAAAGAGGTCCTTGAATATTTAGATTTCAAAACCCAAAAGCTAACCTTCAAGCTATTCCAGCTGCTGTACACCAAAGTCCCTTGTATACATCAGAAGAGAATACACTGCTACCTGCTGACACCAACCCTCTTCCCATCTCTTATTGCAGGGTTTTGCAGGACCTGTAATTGTCCCAAACACTAGCATCAATTTTAACTAGCAGACACAGTCAAAAAAGAACACATTGCATTGTGTTTGTCACAGAAGTATTCTAGACACAGAAACCCTCTCCAAACTGTAAAAGAAGGGCACAAGGCCTTGGTCTCCCCTGGACAGCAAACCTCTTAACTCTGCAGAAGCAGCAGAATCCAGCAGTGGCCCGAGTGCCTGAACTGTTATATTTCCTAACCATAATCAGAAATAACGGATGAGCTGTACCATGTAAGAGACTGTAAGATGTTGCCCTCCTGCTGACCACAGACTCTTTTCCCAGCCTCCAGGCCTTATTGAATTCAACAACCATGAAACTCTACGTTCTCCAATCACATATCTAATCCCCTGACCTACTCATAATCCTACTTGCACACAGTAGAGCAGCCTCTGAAGTAAAACAGAGCATAAGGCATCGCCCCCAAATGGCAACAGCCTCCTCCCTAAACCTGCGGCCCCTGCACAATTCAGCAATAAACACTGCTTGTGAAGCACTGGATTTCCAAACCCTAGTACCATCTCCAGTGCCAAACACAGGAGCACTTCTCACAGTTAATAGAGAGCACAAGCTCCTCACCCCTCCGCCCACCATCAAGAGGGACTTCTACAGAAAATCTGAACCTCATCTCCACTGTTTTTAGTACCTTTTCAAATCATCTTTTTCTAAATCCTAAACACCAACCCTAAATTCAGTTATTCCCACAACAAAAGCAAACAAATACATTTATCCAAAGCAACATTTTCCCCAAACATTAACCTTACCATAACTGATGTCAGGGTCTAATACCTAAACTACTAGGCCTCCAGCAAGGCAAACAGGCTTCCCAGTCCTTTTTTCCTAAACCTTAAATCCATCCCACCCCTAGGGACTAACCTTAATCATAGCCAGGGGATAAGCCTGTACAGAAAACTGAATATAAGCCACTGGCCCCTGTGGACACCAACGCACTTCTTAATGCTCACAGCTAGGACAGAACACAACAATAATGCCAACACTTTACACTTTTTTTTTTCCCCTCAGCTCCTAACTCACACCATAACTCTAACCATAACCATGCCCAGGCAGCCAAAACCACATTAAGAACCAACGTATGTTATGTTGGGAGCAACAGCCTCTCTCATCTATCCAGAAACCACCTAAAACTGCCTCCTCAAACTTTTTTCTCCTACATACATACTGCAATCTCAACTCTGATCTTTCTGATCACTGTGGCTGATGTAGACTAGTGTGACAAGCATGACCCTTCAAATCATCTTTCCCCAGACCATAACCTTAATGAGGTGACAAACCCAACACTAAACGAGAACACTGACTCTTTCCTAATCCTGCAGGCTCTACAGAATCTGAAAACAAAGTGGGTTACTTAAAAACCCCAAACTTTATCCTTTACCAGTAACTGTAACCTTAATTCTAGCCAAGGTCACAGAATCACATAGGTTGAAAGAAGGTGTGTGTGTGTGAGGGGAGAATATAAATAAATAGAAACACCTCTCCTCTCACAGGAAGGACTGAGGAAAACAACACTCGGGCCCCTGAGTGCAGTACTTCTGTTACATTCAGGACTCAGGGTCATCTTGGCAGTGTCACTGGTGACCGCATGGATCAGCAGCATAGCCAGAAAGCTGGACAAGCTTCAGCAATCTCCCTACAACATCCCAGGATAGCAAGTCAGGTTGGCAGACAGGTGCCTCCATCCTCCACAGGAGATGGCTTCTGATAATTATCACCCTCTTTTTCCTTCATGCAGACACTTGGTTGAGCTTCAGCAGTCTCTGATGGGACATCTTCCTCCTCACCTTTTCTCCAAGTCCTATACCCGTTCCACAATTGCAGAAGCACAGAGAAGGAGCCTTTGTTGCATTTCCAGAGTGCCGGTTTCCAGCCTCTCCCTTCTTGTGAATCTTCATCTACCACTCCTTTAAGAGAGTCTTTAGCCATTCCTCCTTCCTTGTAAGGAGGGTCTCTGTGAAGACCTGTTTTCCTCCCATTCCTCCTCCCCAGTGGCACACAGCTGGCTCACCTCCACCCACCACTCTTTCACTCAGCTACCCAGCACCTGAAGAGCACACCTCCCCCATGCAAGACGAACACCGACATGACACTATATCAATAATACAGCAATACTAAACAAAATCTTGGTGAATCCAGTAATAAATCAGGCACTTCAGTCCCCCTTTCCCAATCCTTATCACTAATTCTAGCCAGTTCTAGACAACAATTAAGGAGAAATAAAATGCAGGCCATCAGTTCCTGAAGACATTTGAACTCTTTTTAACCACTCAGTTTGCAGAAAAGAGAAATCGCATGGCTTCTCGTGTTTTCCAAAATAAAAAATATAAGCCTTTGCCCTAGCCATACAGTTCCCACCCTGACTTTTCATCTTTCAATACGCCTTGTTAGGATTCTTGCTGTTGTAGCATAGTGACTTGTACATGTAGGTTCTGTACTTTTCACTTGCTTTAAATCTTTTTTGTCGCTGGCTTTATGGGTTATGGTGTCAATTACAAATTCTGGTTAGACTATGAGAACGGACACTATTCATTTTATGAAGAATTTTCAAGAGCAAAAATACACCCCTTAATAAACCTGGAAGGGAGTTAATAGCATTAATATGCACCCCAGCATTGAAACCCCGCTGATCAGCAAAGCTGCAGCTAAATCTCAGGGTCCTGGGATTTCGCACCTAAGCCAGCACTGAAAACAGGCACACTGGGACATTACAGAATCAGTACACCAGCCTGCCCTCCATCACTCCTCTCCATGGGCTGTGTCACTGTTACAGCATTTATTTATCTTCTCACACAGAACTGCAGCTGCGAGACATAACTACCCCAAAATGTCACTTCCCTACTGGCAGGCAGCACGATGAAGTGGCCAAGGACCACGCTCCAGCACACATGAGGGAAAACAGCTAACTAGCTGCCACACGGGCTGAGGCAGTGCGGCCAAGGTCAATGCCATGCACCTGTTCTCCACTCTGCAGCAAACATTAAAACACAGTGGCTCCTCTCCAATGAGATTTTAATCTCACTTAAACACATCGGTTTATTTTTTGATGCAAAGATGATACAACATTCCTGCATCCTCACATAAACTGGTAAGTGCTGATGATTAAAGGAGAGAGAAGAGTCTTGCTGCAAAACTTTATAGGCCACGTTCCTCTTTGCCTCCTAGACATAAAGTACAGGAACAGAAAGAGTTTCCCATAGCTTTTCCTGGCTGCGTAAAGCTCGTGCTTCCTAATTAACCTCTTTCTAGGATTTGTCACAAGATGGCTTTTGACCAGCTAATGACACAGTATATACATTAGTCTTACAAGGGGAACTTGCTTAAGTTCACGGGGCTGAAGTCTGGTGCGGAGTAATTCATGGATTCAAACCAATAAACAGAAAAAAACCCAAAGCATTTGCATTTCGCAGTTTAACATTTAACTTCCATGTCACAATTAGCAGTTCAAAGTATGAATGCTGGAAAACAGCCTTTTCCTCTAGTTTTCTTAAGTACCTTGTAAGGTGAAGAATGATTGAAAATACTGAGGAAATAACTCAAACTACGGCCTTAAATTCCTATTCTACTCCCAGAGGTACAATGCAGTTTTAAGAGCAGCTGTTGAGCAAGCAGCAAAAACAAGATTCTGATCTACTAACTGCAGAGATAACCACCTGCTATCAGTTTCAGGATATAAACTAACACTGCACAGTTAATGCAACCTAGTTTTTGCTATGGGGCAAAATTCAAACCAGACCACAGCCACACATAACCTTCCATCTGCAGAGGGATCAAAGAGCAAAAATAAGCAAACAATCTCTTTAAAAATCAAGGGAAGCGTGTACCCTGTCTGGGTGGAAAAAAAAAAAAAAGCAGCATAAATAAAAATAATATTTTTCCTCCTTACAGGAAAAAAAATCTTAAAAAAAATTTAGAAAATATATCCCTATTGGAACAGAGCCTTCCAAAACTAATCTAAAAGAGCTTATATGAGCCCTACCGCGGCCCTGTAGTTTACATGGACTCCCACTATCTTCTGCTTCAGCATGAATTCAGATCCTCACAAACCCAAGGGATCAGGGAGGGGGCCAGCCTCAGATTTAATGCATTTTCTGGTCCGGATCAAGGTACATAGTTATATAAGTGGGAAAGACATATTGACCATGTAAGTAATTGGTCAGAATGAAAGCAGAAGATGCACCTGCCTTCACTCCTGAATAAGGAGGTCTCATTTGAGATAGCTGTAAGACATGCTGGGAAATAAGTGATCACCTCTCCCAAAGAAACAGAAGAAATACCACATAAACATAATTCCAGTCCTCTGCAGTGAAACTCCTTATTCAGTAGCTGATACAAAATTAAGCTATTTATTTAGCAGTGCCACATCTGTCAAGAAGAGTATCAACATATTACATTACAAAACTTTATTACAACGAAACTGGTTCTCAGAAAACTCTGGTGACTAAACTGCATTTGAAAGCATATACCAGTTCCATAGTCAGCTAGAAAAAGTTTAAAATCAACACGTATTTATTAACTTTCCAGGAAGAAAACTGAAGTCACTCCAGAGTAACAAAAGTCATCTGGTCCAAGGACACCGGATATAGATAGATACGTATGCATGCACACACACACATAACTGAAACCAATCATTTTGATGTTTTTAAACTGGATTCAGGCACTGAATGAAGAAATTGTGCAGTTCCATTAAAAAAAGCCTTTTTTTCCTCCATTACTGATGAACCTATTAGCAGTGCCATGAGCCTGTCTGAAGGAGCTGTGCATTTTGGCAGAAGATGGCCAAAAAACCACCTTGTAGAGAACACTAACAAATTTTTTATTCCTATCTTTCTTTAGCCTGAAATTTTGATGCATGTGGGCCCCATTTAGCTGTAATCCACCCTTGGCAATGAGCATCATCAACGTACACTACGCTTCACTAAAATAAAGGAAATGAGATGCACATAAATATATTGAAATAATATTTAGTCTGAGACATCGTCCCACAGGAAGGAAATTCCAGGTTCTGACAGACAGCACCCCGCATCATCTCAGTCCTCTCTCTACCCTGTAGCCCATGTGGTCTTTCAGGGAGTCCCCAGGGACCAAGGACTGACAGTGAGCACCAGCGATGGGCACCTCCCAACATTCTGCACACCATGTGTATCACAGGCCGATTTTTAGAGAACCCTGACCCAGTATGTGAAGACTTTCATTCCCAGGGGACTCAGATAAATAATTGCAGGTGTTGTGATACTTTATATAACAGATCAAGAATGCCCTTCAATCTATGGTCCAGCGTACATCCTGACAGACAACAGGGTTAGCTGTCCTGCTATCATTCCCTCTCTGGTCCCTCAAACAAAAACTCCTTGTTTTCCTCTCCTAAGGCAGGCCCATGCCGTACCTCCCAGGAACCAACCATGCTCCAGCTATGCTCAGACACCTGGGGTCTCTTCTTCAGGAGCTGACTAGCAGTGATCAGGGAGCTTTCTGAAAAGAAGGCAAGCTTAATTTAGCAGAAAGAACATGTAAAATAGAAAGGGGGGGGGGGAAGCATGATTGTAATAGCAGTCTTCATGCAAGTTTGTCTTTGTCCCAAAGGTCTGCCACCCTGTTAGACTCACCCTCAGCTGATAATGAATTTCCAAGACACTCCTTGCCAGGGACTATCTCACTGGAACAGGTTGCCCAGAGATTGTGGCGTCTCCATCCCTGGAGATACTCAAAACTTGAACCACGATGATACTGTGCAACCTGCTCCAGCTGAGCCCGCTTTGAGCAGGGGTTGGGACTAGGCAATCTTCTGAGGTGCCTTCCAGCCTTAACTGTTCTAAGATAGCCATACATTAGCCTTGGAACACTCTGGTTGGAGGAGCACTGCAGAAGAGAAAAGGGTTTTGTCCCTGTAATAGGAGAATGACAGAAGGAACTGGACAGACTTCACCTGGATCAGACCTAACTGATCCTTGCTTCCAGATTCACCAGAATTCAAGAAGCTGAAACAACTTGTATGCCAGGAATGCACAAGTGAAATTCCCTTTTTTCAAGGGACAAATTAACTCCAGCACTTTACAGCCAACACAGGTTGCAGCTGGTCCTTTGATAACACTCCCACAGCTGCCTCCCAATTCCCCCACGCTTGAACAGGCTTCAGAAGACATGACAGTACGCAACCCTGACAGTCTGCAGCCTTGACTGGATGAGGAACGCCAACCTCAGGCAACAAGAGAAGGCAGGGATGAAGCAGGATCCTGCCCTGAGCAGGAATAAGCCCCTTGAGGTCTTTTCACCCCTACTTTGTAAGTATTTAGAAAAAAAAATAATTTAAAAAAAAAATCTTTAAAACTAGTTCTCCCTGACCTTTGAAAGCATCCAAAGGCTTACAATAGACAACATCCTCTGATATCAAACTGCCTCCCACTGTTTCCTTGTGACAACATATTATTTTATTGGCATCTAACCTTTAAAAACAACACCTGCATTACAAGGCACCAGGTAGACAATTACACAAGTGACAGACAAATGGATAACAGGGTAGACCTGTCTCAAAACGTAGTTGCCAAAAGACAGCAGCCAAAATAAACGGCTGCATTTTCAGAGATAGATAGCACACAGCATTCAGACCATTAAAAAAACCCCACACACAATGTATTATATTCCCTAGTCTTACAGAATTCCTCCATATTTCAAGACATCATTTTTACAGTATAATCCCCTCATCTCTGAAGAGCTCCTTACTCATTTTATGAAAGATCCCAATATCCACATTCATGTCTAGTAGGCCCTAATATAAAGTGTGGGGCAATATGCCCTTTAACAACATCAAAAAGACATCAGAATCTGACAATTTGTGAGCACAGTAGGAAAAATAAAGAAACTACTGCTACCCAGCGAATGTTTGCCATCACACAGCTGATGCTTAACATTCCTCTGTAGAATGCAAAGATTTTAGCTGAAGAGCAGTTTATGTCTGGCCATGCAGACCGCAGTGAGGCAGAGCAGTAATTTTCGGCTTCCATTCAAATGTTTCTACTGAATAATTTCATTATGTCATTTGCTTAAGTTTGCCAAGACTTATATGAGGGAGACAGAACCAAAGGACAAAAAAAAAAGTTACTGTGGATATTGGGATAGGATATTTTCTTTTGCCTTCCCTGGTTTCCCATTTCTTATGTAAATTTACCACACTTCAGTGTAAAAGTGACCTCAGAAAGAAAGAAGAATCAAGAAACATCAGTTACGAATACTATCTCTGGTCTTAATAAATTCAAGAATCTTGTGTAAGGTACTCAACCTTTCTTCCCCAATTTCCCCAGCTAGAAAACCAAAGCATTTTACTCCCATTCTTTCTTTTGATGTAGTCATCTAAATGCAAGATCTTTGGAAGAAAGACTATATGCAACATCTTGCACAACAGAATCATCACCTTAATCATAACTCCAAGGCTGTGCACGTCCCATCTCACTCTTAGCCCCACTTAGTCTATGACTATGTCATTAAAGCTATATAATAAATTTAAAATATCTATAAATATGAATGGGAAGCTAAATCCCAGAAGTTTAAATGACAAGCCAAGTGAGAAGTCAATTTAATTTCTAAAACTTAAATTTGAATATTGTCACGTGGAAGCCAGCACAGGTGAGCAAATTTTAAATAGATGCAAAACACCAGTGGACAGAAGCAATGGAGACAGAGCCAGCGGACTGGAACTTCAGCATTCCTAAGTGATTAATACTGACCATGAAGATTAAAGTGACCTTGTTGCACAAATGGAAACAAGGACAGAAAACACAGCGCATTTGAAAGTCAACACTTCCAGTGAGTAATAACACCCATTAAAGTTTCAAATGATCCCTGCATCTTACTGGAAGTTGTCCTCTATGTATAAATTTTCACATTTAAAAGTAAACTGTTGAAGAATAAGAAAATGCTCAGATAGAGTATCATCAGCTAGTTGAAGACTAACAATATATAATTATGAAAGTTATAATTATTATACTGTTCGCATCAGCTTCTATTTTCAGCTACAACTAGTTTTTTAAGTTTAAACCATTCACTCACTGGAGCCAGTGTTACAGTATATCCACTGATCTCTCATCTGGGATTTATTCCAGCTTTCTACCAATCTCACCTATGGTTCATGTTATCATTTCTGAAATACAAGCATATGCTAATCTGCAAAGCCGGCACAGGTTTTCAAGCACAAAAGAACCTAATTATTGTTTCCAAGCACCAACTCATTGATGCAGGTACTCAATCCCCAGGTTAGTAAAAGATGAGAGAGCAGATGGCCCACAAGTATGAACTAGCAGGTATTTAAAGTTGAAATTACAGACAACTTTCTTTGCTATACCGTCACTTAATCCGAGACTAAGGAAAGTGTAAACTAGTGTGATAAACTGCTGAATAAGCATGCTATTACTTTGCCCACTACAGCCAAGAAGAACCTGTCTGACAAACAAATACTCCTCACCTACAACTGAATGGATCTCAAAATAAAACAGTTGGCATTGCTAATGTTCAAAACAAGAAAAACAACCCCAAACCACCCAAGAGAGGGTTGGGGCATGCTGACTACATACCTTCTGGGTCATTTTCATCCAAGATAAAGAACATTTTTCCCTCCCTTTGCAGTTCTCTAACACCAATGCAAACAATGCAGGAAGTTTTCCTAATGTGCCCCAGTTTCCTAACTCAGCTAGGCTGAGTTCGCAGCGTAGCATCACTGACACAGCCCTGAGAAAAGTTCAGCCCACCCCAGTAAACATGCCAAACGCAGCCACACAAGGAGAACATTAGAAGAACACTCCCTAGCTAAAAAATAGGTTGACTTAGGTCCAATAGCCTTGTTTTCTTAAGACACTCCACTGTTGCTGGGCTCCAGCCTGTTTCTCACAATGTTATGTATTTTTGAGCCAAACGCTGTCTAGGCTTTCTACAGGCACCTGAGGGGAGAACTGTGACCCCTTCGTTCTTTCCAAGAGGGGACAACTGTCATCTCCAGCATTACTGTTCCACAGCTACCCAAGCACCAGCTTGAGGAGCAGAAAGGGAAGCTAGGTTCAGCTGCTAAGGTGGGGAGTCTTTGCTGTTCCCACCTCGGTGGCCAGCACCAAAGGCTCACAGACAGACTGCCTACTCCTAAGCCTATCCCAGCAAGCTAAGCAGGGCCAAGACAAAGACTTGAGCACTGTTTCACAGAAATTCCCACCATTAAGTCAGTAGTACAACCCTGGGATGATCTGGCCTGTGCCCACCGGTACTCTCCAAGACAAGGATGGCTGGGGTTAAGATAGGCCAGGGACCATCCCTAGGAGGCGGTTTGGATGCAGCTTCCTGATTCTTGGAGGGGGACAGAAGAAAGGAAGGAAGCGTTTAACTGAAAGGACATGGGTCACAACATGCCAGTTGGCCTCAGATCAACTGGCCTGCTCAAGTCATTAGTAGCCAGCGAGTCCTTCTGATGTTGCTCACAACCACAGCAACTGAAGAAGTCAGAATTCAGACCACAGGGAAGAAGGGAGTACAAGACTGTCCAGTGTACGTCTTTTCCTCAGTATCAGGCTAACAAAGATTGAGATTAATTGATATAGGCTACAAAAAGAAAATAGTGTCTGCTTCAAACTCATTTATTGTCTTTACTGTCACTCATAAAACTTTACACCCTAGAAATCTGAGGAATTCACTGTTGAATTTAAGCCCTCAAGCAATACAGAGAGCATATGGAAGTTTAAGAGATGATATGCTTTTAATTTTCATTCTCAAGATCTACATTTGGGCGTTTTAAAATGCTGACTTACTCAAAATTCTTAAGTAGAATATAAGTGGCAATGAACGAACGCAACTCTGACAGCCACCACTTCGCTGCCCTTCACACCAAGCCATCCCAGTAATCCAACAGCACAGGGACACAGGTAAATCCTAGAATTTATCTGTGGAAAGGACTCTGTCAGGCACAAAGTCTGAAATGAGAGACGCTTCCAGAAATGGACTGCATTGTTTCATTTGTTCTCAAGAAACTTGATAGATACTGTCGGTGAGCTTCCTCTTGGTGTATACTTTGTGGCCTGAACAACCCCAGCCCTGAAAAAGCTCAAGTCTTACCAGGGAGCTGTAGTGAACGGGACTAAACCTCTCCAAGGAATCGCTGCTGCCCTACAGGTACCGCTCTCTCTCTGGCAACTCGGAGCATCAACAGAACATCTATTTCAGTTGCCACAACTTTTTAGTCCTTCTCATTTTATAAAGCTTGGCATTTGCAACAGCAGATTTTCCAGTTTAACCATGCCTTGTGTCTATGCATAATCCTCTTAAAAATGAAGTGATATTCTTATAAGAATCTTAGCATACTTCAAGTTATCTTACACTGTTATTTCATGAACAATCCCCACAAACACTTTCACACAATACTGCAGAGACCTTAAGTAAACTAAGGATAATGCAAGCAATATACTAAAAAAGTTGTAGAGCAACCAATGCTCTGCAGGACTTCACAAAAAAACCCCAAACTTACTCTGCACTTCTACAGTGAGAAGCATTTCAGGATCCACCCTGCTTTGGTGATCAGGTCTGCACTTACAACTCCAACTACGCTTTATAAACGCCAAGTTCAGCTGAATCACAGTCCATATGTAGGGTCTGATAATATATCTACTGTTATATACATCTGCTAAGATGAAATCCAAACCAGCAAAATTCCTACTGATACCAATGAAAGCAGAGTCACGGATTTACACACAGATGAGTGTGGCATTCACCCACTCCCAAACACTATCTTGTAATTCCACAACCACACTTGTGTGGCACGCCACATTCAGGCTGGTATCATGACCTGCTTTGCGCACACTAAACTCAAAAGGGAGAGGGAAAAAAAAAAAAAAAAAAAAAAAGGGAAAGCCACACACTGATTATACCGGCCACTGATTTTCTCCAAAGACCTGTACATCACTTGAAGACAAATAACAATGACGTTCCTGAAGCACACAAAGGAACACCTAATGCTGTCTGCTTAATGACACTTTAGTATCAGTAATGTGACTGGGGGAGGCATCCTCTTCACATCCCTTTAAACAAAGTAAAGCTTTACTTTATTGACTTCTTAAGTTAACAGAAGTCTCCCCGCTGATTTAGTGAACTTTGGATCAGACCCTGTACTACCACTTCTTATTTTACATGGTTAGCACCGTTAAAAAGAAAGTCTGTTTTGGATCCTTGCAAGCAATTCCTGTTCCTCCCAACATTTATGTCAGGTTGAGAGATAAAGACTCTCCCTCCCCTCCCCCCCTATAAATAAAGGCAGATTGACCAGTCCCCAAATTGGTCTAATTCCTCCATCCGGACACACATTTGATTGCCACAGCTGCCCCCATGCTGTGATTTCTGAATACATCTTTGAATCCATCTTTCAGACGACAGCCTTGCAACAATGCTCCTTTTCAATGCCCATCAGCACCTACTCAGCACGTCTGCCCTCCAGCTCTGGCAAACCCTGACCATCGCCCCACAAAGCCCGGTATTTACCAACCACGGAGCGAAACACCACCCTCCCACCCCGGCTCTCTGTACCGAGCCACGAGTTCTTCGTGTCTGTGGATTTGGACAAATGCTAAGGCGGTGAATACTCCCAGGCTTCAGGCCAGCTTCGCCCGAAAAAGTCATCTCCCACCGCTACAGCAAAGCCCTCTCCGTGCCGTCGGACCCTCTTCCCCGAACACGCGGGTCGTGGGGCCGCCCTCGGGGAGGGGGACCCCGCGTCCTTCGCCCCGCGGCCGGTTGGGCGAGCTCTTTCCCAGCGTGCCAGACGCCGGCTCTTCGGCTCCAACGGTGGGAGCTGCGTCCTCGGTTTGCCGCAGCTCTCCCTCCGTGCCTCTCCCCCTGCTTGGCGGGGCAGAGGTGCCGGAGCCCCGGCTACCTGCGCTGCACAGGCAGGCAGGGCGGCCCTCCGCTCCCGCCAGACAGCGAGAAGGGGCGGCCGAAGGCGCGGAGACAGCCCCCCTTCCGGGCACGGCCACGCTGTCAGCGCCCCCCAAAACCCCCTCTCCCCGCCGGGAGCGGGAGCCCCGCGGCCAGGCAGAAGCAGGGTGGAAACCAAGGGCTGGGGCAGCCCCCTGGGGGCGGAGGGGCCGCACGCCCCCGCCGGCCAGGCCACAACCCCTGCGCCGGGGTCCCGGCCGCCTCGCGTGGTCCCCCCCTGCCCTTACCAGAGGGCGATCCTGCTCTTGGGGTACTGCAGCCTCTCGATGCAGCCGAGGAAGTGGGGCAGCGTGTGCGCCGCGTTGCGGGCGATGATGGCCAGGAGCACGGTGGGCTTCTGCAGAGCCGACTCCGGCAGGGGCTGGGGATCAGGGCTCGGTGGCGGCGGCGGCTCCGGGGGCAGGTTGGCCCCGCAGCTGCCCAGCAGGAGGAGGAGGAGGAGGGGATGGGGGGCGCGGGGCCCGGCGCTCGCAGCCATGATGGGCGCGGGACGGCGGCGGGGAGCCGCGCCGGCTGTGCGGGGCGGCCGCTGCAGCGCGCCCGGCGCCGCGGGGAGGAGGTGGGGGAGGAGGAGGAGGAGGAGCGCCGGCCCAGCGCCCCCAAACCCGGCCTTTGTGGGCAGCACGGCTCGCCGCACCTCCTCCGGCACGGCCCTCCCCCAGCAGGCTGCCGGGCGAGGAGGCGACCCCGCACTGCACTGCCCTGCCCTGCCCGCCCCCGAGAGCGCTGGGGTGGCGAGCGCGGCGCGGGTGGGCTGATCCAGGTGGGAACCGCTCATCACC
Organism: Burhinus oedicnemus; assembly: GCA_008921705.1. NCBI lineage: Eukaryota > Metazoa > Chordata > Aves > Charadriiformes > Burhinidae > Burhinus > Burhinus oedicnemus. Next base: position 2,177,801 of record VFFE01008906.1, on the reverse strand, counting down.
TGGATGGCTCCAGTTAGCGCAGCCGGCACCCACCTGCGTACGGTTGGACCGGGCAGAAGCAAGAGTTACAAAACACGCATTTATCAACGGAGTGTGGGGTTTGAAAGAGCCGTTTGGCAGTTCCCCTTACAGCCGCCCCTCCAAGTGCTGATGCGAACGCAGAGATCTCTTAGTTTGCTGCTTCTGTGAAGATCTCGGCCTTATCCTTCCCACCCCTTAGGGAGTGAAGGTTACTTTGCACTTTTATATCAAAAAGTATTTTGCAAACATCGCCGGGATGCCAGTGCAAAGCAGCCTCACACACTGTACCCATCCCATGCGGCAGGAGGGATGTGCAGGGTGCAGTTGCTCCAGCTGGAACATGGCTAGAAAATGAAGATATTCCCTGTATTTCATTGACTCACCCTCCACAGAAACGTTCCCATGAATAGACCAATGACAATTTAACACCAAAAAAAAAACCCCAAAAAACCCTCCCAAACATGTTACAGCAATTAAAATTATTGGGTCCTAATCACAGCTCCCTTAGAAGTTAATAGGATTTGGGCATACTAAACCTTTTCAAGATGAAATCTCTAATTAACTCTAAGGGCCCCATCACGACGTATCTGGTTTTTACTGTGGGCAGGTAGTTCCTCCAACGTGAACAGATCCACTTCAGCAGGCAGCATTGTTGCCTGTGTGCTTGCAAGACTCAAATAGGAGGAAACATTTAGCAAATGAATAATTGTTTATAAATTATCCATAATCTCATTGTGAATTGTTTGCAGCCAAGGTAGCATATATAGAGAGATAGATAGTTCGTGTCTGCAGTGTTCTTTGTTTATGAAACGTAATTTATCACCCACACCAAATTATAGTCTCGATTTCCTGATCAGATGACTCCCCAAAAAACTAATGCAAAAAGGGACATTCTAGGAAAACAGTAAACTCCAATAAAGAATCTCCAGAGGTCGAATCATCTGCACTAAAATTTGAGAAGCTTCTGCAATTTGTAAGCATCTTTCTGAACAATTAATGAAAATATATTCCTCCTGTTTGCCTTTCACGACACCTTTATAATTGTCCTTCTAGAATGATAGATTAATGAGGCTTTTCTTTCATGGTTAGCTTGCCACATGTTGCTTTTATGCTTGGATTCATTAACCAAATAGAAGTAACAGCCTTGTGGTCTGTATGAAGTGATTAGGGTTTTGCAGAAGCCAGCTGAATCCACATGCTGCTGTTGTTCACAGGACCACTTGCATTTGGAGGATAGGGACTAATGCTACTGAACTATGCTTGACATGGAGGGCTAGCAGCCAGCTTTTTGCATCCACTGGATGTTCAAGATGGATCATAATCCCGTTTTTACGAGGCTATGTGGCAGCTACAGGAGAAACATGCGTGTCCTGTAACTCTTCTTTGCCATGCCTCCTCTGTGGATGCAGGTGCAACAACACAGGCTGCATACCCTTGCTCACGTGAGGGAATGCAGGATCAGCCTTCCTCCATAACCCAGAGCAAGCATGGCGGAGTTAGAGCAGGGTCAGGGCCAAGCAGAGGTTATTCCCCCCCAGAAACAAAGGAAGACCTGGCAGGCAGAGACTGCAAAGCCATGGCTTTCTCCTACGTCCAACGCAAAGCGTAAAGGTGCGACCCAGTTCCATGTTATTGCAGTCAGCACATTTGCAGAAGGTTGAGTGTGCTTTCTAGCCTGTGCAGCTCTTGATGTCTTCAGTGAAATCTAAAGTGCTGTCAGCTCTTTTCAGACTACTCCCTTCTTTTTGTTTTGCAAACAGCGTCAGAACCATAACAATTTGCTGGGGGCAAATGCAACATCTCCAGCAGCATCCCACAAATGGTAATTTTCTCTTCAAAATGACTTTCCCCTCACTCACACAACTCACTTTGCTGGCTTCCTCATACTGGTGCACAAAAGAAAAAAAAATCTGTCCCTACCCTGGAGAGAGGACGGTAGATGCCTGAGACATGAAATGTTTCTTCATGCATAAGAGAAAGGAGTCGACTCAGCTTTATTTCTTACTCCCAGCCACACAGTACCAGTGAAAGTTTGGAAAGTTCAGGTCAACAGTTACCCTTACAATTCATGTCATTCTTACGTTTATAAATGCATATATCTTTATGTGCATATACAAATAAATCTGTATACATTTTTTACTTCTTTATTAGTGGCGAAAATTATATCCTGTATTTTTTTTAAGCCAAGACCCAGTCCTGCTGTGACAGGACAATTAACCACCCCATGGTGAAATATTCTAGCTTTGGGGAAGAAACAGCTTTTCGTAGAGGTAAGTCTTCCAGGAATAAATTTAGGCCATTTGTTTCAGCTTCTTCTAAATATCCACACCAAACAAGAACAGTCCAGCTGTGAGAACTGTCTCTGGCAGTGACACACTCCCTCAGTTTGGCAGGTAGCAAATTGTGTCAGAGGCAGCTCTCTTCTAATTTAGACTTTGTTTCCCACCCAGTAGAAAACAGATGATCTATCCTTCTGATAAAGCATATCATATATATGGTAAGCATTCTTTCATATGCTTCTTCACGGCTGAGGTCTTAAATCCACCCAATTCTTTTCCCAACAGTCAAGTGAACCACTGTTGCCAGCTCTCCCACGAAAGTCTCAGACTGGATTTTCTTTTCTTTTCTTTCAATTTTGTGCCCAGGGAATTGAAGTGCTGGCTAAAACCTCGCTTTTTAAACAGGCCAACCTCCTCAAAATTTCTTGAGTAAGATCAGTCCCAATATGACTTCCTGCGGCTACAAATCACACACCAATTTATGTACTCAGTATATACATATAGATTAATTTTTCTTGATGCTTTGTTTATAGGCTTAATGATTACTATGTAACAAGAAGGCTTAAAGACAACACTGTTAATTTTTCACTAGGCCCTGCATAAATCTCTTCGCCTCAAGATCATATTTGGTGTTTCCTCTAATCAATGTAGCTGTTTGGCAGCTTTCAATGTCAGCCAGATTTTTCTTGGTGTAGCCCGATCAAGAACAAGCACAGCGTACAAGCAAGGGCTTTGCAGTCTCTCATCTGAGGTTACAACATACTCTACATACCAGTTAGAAACAGCACACAGCTTTTTTTGTGCATGGACACCAGCTTGAAGTTATTCAAAATGCCATAAGAGACCGGCCTGACTTCATTTAAGTTGGTGTTTGAAATCTATCAAAAGAGGTGCCAAGACAGATGGAGCTGGTAAGCCAGACCTGGGACACTTTGCATTAGGAAAACCATATTCGCACTGGAGATCAGAGATAATTTGAAGTAAAGCAGTCCAAGATGCTTTTAATAACAATACTTGAATCTAAATCTCTTAACCAGTCTATAAAAGCTTTGGACACCATATATTAATAACCTATTCTTTGCTTTTGTTTCTGTTTCACTCTTCTCCCTTCATACTTTCTCTCTCTCTTTCCAAGGGAACTTTCACTCAGAATAGGTTTTGTTATGTTCATCTCCAGTCGATTCTCCCCGCGATTATCCTCCCTTCTTTCCCGCCCCCCCCCCCCCCCCGAGATTAAAATCTTCCATCTTTTACACAGACGCCCTCCAGCAATGCAGCCACCGCTGCTTTCCCCTCGCCGCCTGCTTCTCACCCTGTTTCCCGCAGCGCCCCAGGTTTCCCTCCCACCTTTCTCAGGACGGCCTCGCCGGCTGCTCTGCTGGCCCCGTGGAAAGGACGGCGACCCCTCTGCACCCGGGTGCGGCTCGAGGGAACTACGGACAGCCCTTTGCTGTCTCCAGGGCACCTGTGAGTGGTAAAGAAAAAAATTAAGCGCAGAGGTGCTCTACAGAAACCTATAAGGTAAAGTATTTCCGAAGGGCTCCCTGCCTCCCACGGAAAATATTCTAAAGCCAAACAGGCTGAAATTTGTGTCTGGGTTGTAAACCCTGCCTTGTTCCCCTAAAACTTTTCCAAGCTCCACATCTCTTTCACGGCCTCCTTACTCCTGCCGGGTCTCCACACTGGACAGGGCAGCTTCTAGCCCCGCTTTCTGGGCTGCGGCTGCCGCTGCCACCTCCACCACCTCCTCCTGCTGCTGCTTGAGGTAGTTACTTGAAATCCACAAGTCTCCTTGCGAAATAAGATTTTGCAATTAGAAAAAGGGACTGCAAAAGGACCCACTGCGATAAGGTGTATCTACCATCCTGGCCGTAAACAGGGTTTAATGCAGCGCCTCTGGCGGTGGAGGCAGAGCCTCGGCTTGGGGGGGAACGGGGCGGAGGCGGAACGGGAGCGGCGCCTCCGTTGCCGGGGAGCACTCGGCTGCGTGGCGCCGCCCGGAGCGAAGTCGCGTTACACCGGGGAGCGCATGGAGCCGGCGGCCGGCCCGGCGGAGGGGGGCTGCGGCGCAGCGGGGGGCACCTCCGCGGGCGGGCGGGCGTCGAGGGGCCAGGGGGGCTGGGCGGGGGGGGCTGGCGGCAACTGGATGGCGACTCACCCCACGGTAGGCCTGCGCGCGGGGCGGGGGGCGCGGAGTTCCGCGGCCCTTCGTAGCCCCGGCGCTGAGGGGCGGCGGGGGGACACCGTTAGGGCCCAGCTGGCTGAGGTGGGGGGCCTGCTTTCCCGCCCGTGCCCGTTGTCCCGTCCCCTGGCAGGATCCGCACCCCCCCTCCGTGGTTTTGAGGAGCATCTCGGGACGGGGGCGCCCGTAGGTAATCACGGGCACCCCGAGGCCGAGGGGCCGGTGAAGCGGGTCGTCCCGCCCCCCCGAGAATGGGTGCTGGAGGAGGAGATTTTAATATAACGTATTTGGTTGTGTTGGGCCTGTTGAGGGGGCTCGTCTTCCGGCCCGTGAGGAGAGCCGGTGGGGTCGATGAGGGATGCCTGCTTTTAGCAGGGGACGAGGTTTTAAATGCTGAAATCACAGCTGGAAAACGCAAGTGTCTTAAACTTTGACTCCATCTTAGGTTTTAGTATACTGAAAACATGGGGGTATTTAATTTGGCTGTCCTCTTATGTTGGCGTACTGCAGCAAAAATAGGTGAAATTCATAGCCCTTCTCCACAAAGCTAGATCTGTTCCAGAAATAGTTGCGATTCCTCGTTTATTTGGCTTGCTTTCTTAAGCGCCAAAATAGGGGGAATGTGGAAAAAAGAGGTCTTAAGATACTGTCAGAAAACAAGTCCTGCTTTTTAATTGCGTGTTGGTCCTTAAAACTGATTTCAGTAGCTTAGATAGCTGTACAGGTTCTGGGTTTGGTCTGTGCATTCTTAATATAACTTCTGCTCTCCTTCACCAATGCTACTTTTTGGGTTTCAGTTCACAGAAATGATGTCTCTTGATATATCTGACAGTGCTCAAATCTATGCTGCGTTTGTGGTATACCTGGACCTCTTAGAAGGTAATTCAATAGAGTGACTGGATAAGACATCTCAACAAATGTGTTTGCCTTAGGTGCTGTTAAAGTTTGTGCCCTAGCAGAACCTTTCCTACAAAGTCCTTCACATTCTTTTTGAAACTTAATGCAGCGGTGGTTACCTAAGAAACAGATGGTGTTTTGGTGCTGGAGATTTCTATCCTGTGTCTACCTGGAGCCTTTATGAAGATGAGGACCCATTTTGTTACAGGTGCAGGCATTCCAGTGCAAAGACATTCGGCATGGAAAAAAAGCAAAAGAGGAGTAGTGGAAGGAAAAGGGATGTAGAAAGGTGAAATTACAAGTTCAGTGGTTGTGCTGGTCACAGAGTCCTCATTTGTAGATTAATGTCACAGTTACTAAATCATAGGGTTTCACTAAGGTTACCATTTAGCAAATGGCTAATGTCTGCTGGCCTGATTAGGATGCTGTTTTCTGGAAAGGACAAGGATTCCTGTAGGAAAGAAGATAATTTGGAAGTCTGGTGGCAATCACAGAATGGTGGGGGTTGGAAGGGACCTTCAGAGATCATCTAGTCCAACCCCCCTGCCAAAGCAGGTTCACCTAGAGCAGGTTGGACAGGAACACATTCAGACAGGTTTTGAGTATCTCCAGAGAAGGAGACTCCACAATAATTGTGACAAATGCAGTGTGGTCTTCTGGTGTCTTGTAAGAGTGGAGCAGTTATGTGATATATAAACTTCTGCCTGTGATTCTTCCAAGTTGGCATTATTGAGAAGGGACTGTACATAGGCATGCAGCCAGGCTAATAAAAATATTTCAATATCTCTTGGAGGCTGGTGTTTCTCAAGGTCAGGGAAGTGAGGGATTTTACAGGCCAGAAAGCACTGTGTCTGCTATTGTTACACCTCTGAAGAAAATGCTTTAATAGGCTTTAAGAGAAGGCTCCTGTAGTTCTGCAGCAAAAACTTTTAGCCTTATCCCTTCAAGCGGAAGGGAAGAACTGTGTATTATCATTAATCATGCTTCTAGCACCTGCTCCTTCACAGTCTAGGGTACTGATAAGGTCCAAATTTGGATTACAGTTTTATGCTCTAGATGACAAGCATTAGTGATCTGTGTGCTGTGTGGTTTTTATCTTTTTTTTTCCTTTTTGAAACAAAGCTTTGTCAGACAGATCCCTATTCACCATCAATCAGTGTAGCTCTGGAGTCAGCAGACTAGTACTGCTCCCGTGGGTTTCTTTAGCAGGATTCTTTCTCAGAAGGGGAACTTGACAGTTGAATGGGGTTGTTGTCTCTCATGGGAAATGTCCTGTGGGGAGAGGGAGGGAAAACAGAACCTTAGATGTTAACTTAAATACCAAATTTGATATTTGAATGATTAAAACTTCTGTTTTGTGTTCTGGTCCTTCTCATCGATGATGAACCTTTCTAGGGAGAAACTGGCATGAAGTGAAGCATGTCGGAGTAGCAGAACTGCAACTTGTATGTTTACATGCACGTGAAAGAGAACAGGACAGTCTCCAAGTGATGGTGCCGGTACCTGTGCACATATCGTTAAGCCATGAGAGGTGAGGATGCAGTCAGTGTTTGGCTCGTGTTACCAATAAGATAAAATGAAGAACAGATATATGTAACAAGCTGCCAATGACTTGGTCAGGAGGGGAAGCGGGAGGAAACAAAGGAGTATCAGAGGAAAGCAATCTCTCAGCCTGTGAGCAGAGTTATTTTGGGTGCTGCAAACATGCATGCAAAGTTGAGATTTCTTTAATTTTCTAAGCTGCATCCGTCTCTGATTCTCCTACTCTGAAAGTGGTACGCCTTTGATGTCAGCTTCCCACAGCAACGACTCCTTCTGCTGTTAAACACTTCATGTTGTTTAGAAGTTGCATGTGCTGTAGGAGATAACGATGGATATCAAAGTATGTGTTTGAGAGACAAGGTCAGAATACAAGACCTTCATAGTTTATGTTTTGAACATTCTTGTGCCGCTTTTTTGTAGTCTGGGAAATCTAGCAATGCTTTTTGTGTCACTGGGCTTTAAAGTACCTAAAAGGAAAGAAATCCTCTTGGACCTGTCTAAGAATAAACTTTTTGTTTGTTTGTTTTAATTGTCAAATCTGTGGATAAGCCTGGTGTGTTTAGTTTGGTTTGCTTTTTGTTTTCGAATTTGGCTACTCTCAACCTGAAATTCCTCTTACTTATCCGGAGTCTAATGTGCAACTGTTCCCTGAGCTATGATTTTTTGACTTAACTTTCCTTACACATGCAAGACTAAGTAATTCTCAAGTGGAGGACAACACAGCTATGACTTTGTGATATTACAGATATTTGCAGCCTAGAGAAATTCTACTTCAGTAATTTTACAGTATACTTTAACTGGCCCTTAGAGCAGCCTCAAAACACACAGTATGATTTACTCTCTGATAATGGCTGCCTTCTCTTGCTGGTATTTGCTATTCTTTTCTATGATGTCTCTGAAGACCTGAACTATTTCAGCTGCATCATATGGTAGTACATTTTTCAATTTCTTCTGTTCCTACTCTTGCTAGGAGTGTGTGTGCAGGGCTGGCTTTACAGATCTTGATAGTGTTTGCTGTTTCCTCTTTCTCTGTGGGTAGCAGCCTGACGCAGTAGTAGGTAGCTAATGAATTGCACTTAGCAGATGTGTGTGTGCACGCTCTAGGAATGATGTTTTACACATGCTATGGTTTTTGCTTTTTTTTGAGGTTTTAGAAGTGACAGATCGATCTCTTGCAAACAGACTTTCATCTTAATTCTGCTGTGTCTTTTCCTAAGAGCGTACTTGTGAAGGGGAAGAAAATGACTTACTAGATACTGATGGGTTTGAGTACTATCTACGTGCTGAAAAAATCTTCCATTTACAAATACTGGTCAATCGCTCTTGTGGGCTTGGTCTTACAGAGAAATACGATGTGATCTCCACCACAAAGGAGAGCTGCTGCAAGGTCTTGCAGGATGAAATGCTGAGTGTCATTTGGCCTCTCTGCAAGAAGCAGATCACTGGATGTGTGTGAAAGGGACACACTGCTGTTCACAGTTCGAAATAGATTTTAGGTCAGAAAAGAAGGTAGCACATTAGGATATGGGATCTTTGAAAAATTACACCTATATGCTGAGTAGTTGTGCTTGTTTAATGTAGTACATTTCCACCTAGGTTGGAAACTTTGATTCCTGGCATTGGATCAATGCCAGCAAGTATGTTCTAATTGGCTTTTAATGACAGTGAGATATTGCACTGCATGTATGTCCTATCTTTTACTGTTTCATTGGAGCTTTTCATTTGGAGCCTCTGAACTTGTTTGTACTGTGGTGATACTGTTTGCTCTGCTTCTGGCACCAGTGCGGATGGAATCCATTACTGGAAGGATGTGTGTTAAAGAAGCAAAGAGTGAATGCATCACATTGATTAAAAGCACAGTTTGTGACTAGGTTTTGCTACAGAGTAACTACATAGAGTGTATTGTCACTAAAATGAGCTGAATACTGGGCTGTAGTACCAGGTGAGTCCATTAAAGCCTGCATGTGTTTGATACCCATAGATGTTGTCAGGCAGGAAGATCGTATATGCTTGTATTTGTGTTATTGAACGTGTGTGTGCATATGCTTGCTTGGCATTTCATTAGTGGGCCACCACTGATCAGAGGGGCCTGATCCATCTTCATGAAAAAAGGACATCATCAACTCCTCAGCTCTTTTGTTGGAATGGTAGGAAAACCCCAGTGGTATAAACAAGAACTGTAGCTCAAAGTTACATAGCGTAAGGGGAGGCCATTAAAAAGGCATCCTACAGAAGGAGTTGGAAACAGTGTTACACTACTCTTTGTTCTGACAGCGATGAATATTTTGTTGTGATTATTGATAGCAGGAGGCTTGTTAGGTATCTGATGTCTTAAATGATATTTTCTCATTTGAGTTCCCAAATTATAGGTAGACAGGAAAGCTTTTGTACTTAGCTGCTTTGCCTTTTGTTCAAAGCAATGCTTTGGGTTTTTGTGTTACCTGCTAAAGGTAGAGGAAGAGATATGAGTACAGGTGAATGCAGCTCACTTGATGTTGAAAGTAAGCCATTGCAGGGGCTTGGGAAGGTGAAAATATTCTGTCCTCATTGCGGGACCTGGACACAGGCTAACTGCAAAAGCAGCTAGCAAATGGCAGCATTTATGGACAGCGTTTCCTTGCTTAACCAGTAAGGCCTGGGTGGGGGCTGCAGGAGTGGTTTTCCTCTCAAAGCCATTTCAGCCAAGCTCTGCCTTCCCGAGTGTCTCATGAAGGTTCCTACTTGGCTGACACTCAGAGGAGTGTGTCCTTAAAAGGCCGTAGTAAAGTTGCTGTGGAAATTACCAGCAAGACACCTAAGCAAATGATAAATATGAGTGGCCTACGAAAAAAAAAAAAATCAGCTCAGTGTTTTTTAGCCTATTATAAGATTTCATCATGTCCAGTTTATGTGTGACAGTTAACTGCTTAAGGCAAAAGCTGTTCTGCTTACTAAGCTCACTGTCAGCTTCCACAAACAGCTTGATGGAAGTTGATCATTCTGCCCTGCCAGTGTAAGGCTGCAGAGTAACTCACTGAAATACAAAATTATGGGGTCTGGAGCAAAGTGACCACCAATGTAAACGGTAGTCTCGTACAATCGGAGAAGTGTGTGCATGCTCTTAAAATGAAGATTGCTGAATCTTCTGTGAGTAAAGACCTGGAGAATAAGATGCAGCTTCTGTCTGTCTTGGACCACTCTCAGTCACACAGCTTGCTGAGTTTTGGAGAACCTTGTGTTCATATGCCTTTGAATTTAGCAGTGATTCATACTTGCGGGAGGAATTCATAGGTCCATTGGCTGGGACGTGTTTGCTGTTCACTACTGCAGACAGCACCTCAGTGCACACCGAGTACCTATTTGTCAGTATGTTCCAGAATTGTGGCTCCGCAAAGGGGATAAGCAGTTAAATGCAGGTAGTCCTGTTTGCAGAGCTGGCAGAAATGACTTGCATAAACCAGGCTCAGCAAGCGTAGGAGAGCTCATGGTTTGACAGCTGGATTTTCTAGATAGTGTTGGAAGCTTTGATCCTTCCAAGGACCAGGGAGTTAGATGCCGGATCTAATGGAATTACGTGCTGTCTGTCCTAGACAAATAACATTGTCTAAGCAAAATGTTACTAATAAGCCGTCAGATTAAATGATATGTCACTGCCCTGTTTGGTTTTTGTATGCAAGTGTTGGAAATGAAGTGTGCAGTCAGTTGCATGAGGTTATGGAGACTGCAAAGTTTGGTTTAGGGTAAGAGGGAAAAGGTTATTTTGTTAAAATGGTAACTTAATTTTGGAAAAAGAATACATAAATGTTTCATTTTAAAGCTGATAAGCATCCTGAGAAGCAAATCTGAGGACTGGAAGCAATTCATCCTCTTCTAAATCTGTAGTTTGTGAAATAGATCTTCTTCTAATCTGAAGTGGCTTTGCTTGTAAGAAGCACTGTTATTTTAAATGCACTGTAAGTGTGACATGCTCCTTATCTTGCATCCTCTTCTGATATAAGCATTATTTGAGTTTACTGATACAGTAAATCCCACATTGAAAATGTAATTAATGGCTTCCAAATGCAAACTCTTTATTAATAGTTTAAAAGTGATTGATGTGGCTCATACAGCTGAGTTGGTTATGCGGTACTATGATTGAATGTCCTATAGTTGGTGTGTCGTGTAGAACTTTGCTGAATTCTGATTCCTCCCTTTTGCATGATTTGTCTTGTTTTCTTTTTCAACTTCCATGGAAAAAAGGACTTTATATTCCTTGGGGTTTCAATTCCTTTTCCTGACCAGTGAGGCACGTGGGTTTGTTTTGGTTGTTTTGTTTTGTTTTGTTTTCCATGACAAAAACCTGAGTTTCTTCTAGCATCCCGTGTTTATACCTTCTCCCACCACGATGTGCTTCTTCCTGTGTATTTCAAGGCACTAAATTAATATTGCTGCCTGCCCTGCATCTAGGTCTGGAGCAGTGTTCCTGATGGTGAGCCATGCTGCACTGTGTTTGTAGTGCTGGCTAAATTCAAGGTATTGTGCTTTACAGGAGGTTTTCTCTGCCTTGGTTCTCTTGTCATGGGGCCTACCTGAACAAGTCTGGTATGATGGCGCACTCCACTGCACAGAGTAATGATCTCTGTAGCGGTACAGAGACCAACTTGTGTTCACTTTTCAGCCCTGCCTTGCATGGAGGGGAGGGAGCTGTTTGGGCTGGCCAAGCCTGCAATGAATTATTCATCCAAGTATAAAGGGCAGATTGAAAGCCTTTGGCTTTTGTGGTATGGAAGGCAGTAGTTCCATTTCAGCTCAATGGAGCACTATGCAACCTCCATAAAACTACTCTGAGCTTTCAGTGTTTCTGCTGCTTCTCGGAGGTACTTGCATGGGATGTATCACTGAAATACTCTTGTTTGTCACAAGACTTTCTGCCCATATTATCTTTCTATTCTCTTCTAGTTTTTGCCAGTCAGTTAAAACCTCAAGCTATAGATGCATGAAGTTCACCAGTCATATGCCTATTTCTTTCTCTGGAGTGAAAAGGGCAATGTTATTTTGTTAGAAGCAGATCATTAGGAAATACGGCACAGATTTGTGATGTGTGTACCTAGTACAAAAGTCTTTTGTTAATAAAAAATTAAGATGGGGTAAAGGTGAAAAATTTCCGTCTTTTTTTTTTTTGTTTTATTTTATTATTCTGTTTTTAAGCTATTAATTGCAACAATAATAGAAGGCCAGGTAAGTTCACTGTTGCCATTTAGTTTGAATGCAGCAGTAAAGGTAGATGCAGGATGACATTCATAGTGCTGTTACCTAAGCTGCAGTGGTCCTTGCATGATGTTAAGTAAGTTAAATCTGCTCTTACAACTAATTCTTTGGTAGAAAAAAGAAATCCCTACTGACTGTAGTTTGTAGGTATTTAGAAAGTCTTTTCTGAAGCCCTTTTTCTGATGCAAAGGGCTTTAGAAATTCCAGCTCTTTACTTTGGATGACAGTGTCTCCTTCAGTGTTTGAGACTAAATCCTTTTCATCTCCTGCAATGTGAGGTGAATGTGAGTTTGCTTCCTAGGTGGAAACTGAGGGCTTCATCCTACTTGCATTTGTCTTGGTGGGAGCAGATCCTATCTTGCAGTGAACATGCAGACACCATCAGTTTTTCAAATGGGTTTTCAAGCTATTCTGAAACCTTTGGGACTGTATGATCTGCAACAGAGCAGAATTCTTATTAAAAAAAAAAATTAGTCTTATTCTATTTATGGGACTTAAATAAAACTTCTCAGTGTTTCTTGTGGTGTCTGTGTTCTCCTAGCTTATGTATGTTATTTTCCTTTCAAAGTGCCTTTGTTTGAGATGTACCTTTTTGTGTGGGAAACCTAGAGCTTCAGTATTGCTTGTTTTAACAGTCAATAGCTTTTCTTCACAGGGAGGGGGAAAGAAGGGAAAGGAGTGGTTGTGAGATATTTTACCTCACAGACTTCTTGCTGTGCATGCAGCAGTACATACACTTGATTGCTCTGTGAGCTCTCTTGGAGCTGTAGATGCCTTTTCTTTTTTACCAGCTAGTCATTGACATAAATCCCGAGAAGGCAGCATGTATAGGGTTGACTGTCCCTGATCTTCCCAGCCAGGCTGAGCCTGTGGGTGAGCAAGTCTGAGACGGTGAACAAGGCTGAGCCTGTGGATGAACATGTACTAAGGTGATTGAGTATTACATTGTACAGTGTCCTTCAGGAGACGACAAAGTGGAATGGTTCATTCTTCCAACATAGGCTTTACTTGAGATGGTATTGAAAACTTGCTAAGCTTTTATTTGGATACTGTAGAACAGTATTAACTGTTTCTCAGCTGCATCTTTTCTCATGTTAAGTCTCTATGTTCTGCTTAAAACTTGATGTCTAGCCAGCAGAGTGAGCATACCTTGAAAAGGAGGAACCAGGTAGAGCCAGTCCATGCCAAATGCTCGACACCAGGGCTTCTGTGCGGTTCATGCTGTTGGAGCATGGCCTATAATGGCTGGGGAACCAAAACCAGAGTCATTGTGGACCCCTTGGTATTACTGGGGACAATGGTTGCAGAATGTGTCCTAACACAGTTGTGACTCATGAGGAAAAGGCTGGTCAGGATGCTGATGAATGGAGGTTGTCAAGACTGTTGGTGGAGTATGCCAGAGTACTGGATGTCTTGAATTCTCCTGTTTCAGAGGCCTCTAATATTTGACACTTGCAGAAACATTAAATCCATTTTTACTTAAGCAAAAACAATCTTTTATAACTGACATCACTTGTATGGTGTAGCAGATGTACTGGTCATTAAGGAGCTTATCTGTAACCATTAACTTATTAAATGAAGTCAGCTAGCTCTGTTGGTGGGAGGTGTTACATATGGGCTTCTTGTTTAAGACTTCATTTTAGTCATTGAATGCAGCTGTTGTGTGAGATGGACAGCCTAGAGGGCTGTATCTCTTGAAATAAAGGCTTCTTGCCTTGTTTAGGAGGTCAAACATTTATTCCTTTGAATTTCAGAAGGCCAAGAACACTTCTTGCCTTTTTTTTTTTTTTCATAGACAGTGTTAGATACATCAAAAGGATTAAAAATACTATACCTTTCCTGCAATATTTCATCTTTCTGTTCATGGCAGGTAGCAAGTGCAGTGAAATCAGCACAAACCCAGATGTTCTCCAACTCCTCCTTTGAAATGTCCGCTGCTGCAGAGAAACTTTGTGAACATTCAGAGGCTAACAGTGATGCCTTCAGGGGAGGAGAGGAAACGCAGGCGTCTGATACAGACTTCCTGAATTCCGAAGCTTATTCTTTTAAAAGATACCCTCTCGCTAACTTGCAGATGTGCTGCATTGTATTATGGCTAGTTGTGGTATGCATGTGTGAGAGCTCTTGTTTTGGGGCTGCCTGTGTTGAGAAAAGGAAAGGAGGAGGAGGAGAATCTTGCATTTGCAGTTGTAATTCTTACGGCGATAGAGGCAGATTCCCCATGTGCAGTGGAAAGCATTGGACTCTGTGGACAGCAGTGTTAGCAGATCATCATGGGGCAATGGCATATCTTTGTGCTCTTTACATAAAGCGGGAAACTCGGTCTCCTGAAAAGTGATGCAAAGATGCAAAGGGGTGCAAAGAAATGTCATTAAACTATTGTCAGGACTAGGCCTCTTTTGGGGTCCAAGTGATAAATCGGGGGAAATAGAATTTCATATGTCTGTGCTTGACAATGTAAGAAGAAATCATGAGTGATGAGGAATCTAGATCTGAGGCCTCACTGTTACATCCATCCCCCTAATAGACTAGGAAGAGAAATGGTGAGAGTTACGAAAGAAAATATGAAGGAGCTTCTGCCCTGGCTGACAGGTGAATACTGGCCACTGCCTGAGTCTGATTCCAGGTATGGGACTGTCCACACTCAACGCAAGTTTGGTTTCTTTGAGTCCCAAAATATCTGTCCTGGGTAGCTGTGCCCTTTTATTTGGCTTTTTATTGTTATTTCTATTTCACGTTCCCAGGAGAAAGAGAAAGGTTAATATCCACTGCTTCATAAAAGCCATGGATAGTTCTTTCCTCATTGGGTCTCTGCCAGTAAGTAGCTTGGTCTTACCATTGACAGCTTATTCAGAGCTTCCTCCAGACATGAGCCACTGAGGTGTGACAAATGGATTCTTGTGCTGTTCATGTGTAGCATGCCTGGAAGGACACCTGGAATCCTTTCCCAGGCCCTTGTCACCTGTCAGAGCTATGGCAAGACATTGCAGGGCTGGGGATACACCTAAAGAGGGACTGGAAGTGACAAGAGCAGAAGGTGCCCAGCATCAGCACAGAGCTAGAGCACTTCACTGCTGTGCCTTAGACATTCATTTGTCTTTGCTTACTGCAGTCCTGGTGCCTGCTTGTAGACTTGCGATTCATTTGGTACTTATAGGTGCAACTGCAGCAGGCACGTGACTCCTCTCACTAGGCAGTGCTTTTACTGGAGGGCCTTGCCATATTTGAGGCATTAGTCAGTGGGATGCATTTCTTTCTTGTTGCAGAGCACCTCCATCCATTCTATGATTCTATGAATTGACTACAGCTTTGGGAGGCAGGCTTGTTTTTACGCTCTCCTTAATACCCACGCAGTTAGTGTTCCCAAAGCAAGGCCCTGAGGCCAAGGCAACTGCCAAGAAAACGTGCAGACAAAGCAGTGCCAAGGTGGCAGGGAGCAGAGAAGTTAATGTCACATTGCTTGAAATATGAGTCTTTTGCAGGTGGCCAGTGGCAAGTACAGTATCTCTTTGCTTATTTGTTCTCTTATTATGAAATGTGCTGATGGTAGGAGGGCCGGAATATGGCTTTTCACAGCCTTAATACCTCTGTTGCATGAAATGACTCACTAACTATATTGTATTGCCTTGCCTTGCATTATATATGGGCCAGTAGTGAAAGCAAAAGAAAAGGCACTACTGATTTTAGCCAAGTTGAATTATGAACAGTTCAGAACACAGATGGATACTTAAGAGGGTCACGGGCTTAACAGCATAGGCTTTTCCAGGCTGCTGCTTATTCTCTGCCGCTTTCCATTTGGCTTTTATTAAGGGATCAAAGAGGTTTGGAAGGAAGATGATGATTAAAGTTTGAAAGCTGATGCATTTAGAAAGAGCCTTATTTTCAACTACAGTGCCCAGCTTCAGAAATGCATGTTTTCAGGTGAATGAGATCTCAGGGGCACATGAAGCGAGAGGTGCTTTTTCCCACTGCATAGCTGACCTCTCCCCAGTGTGTAAACTGTCCTGGCAATCCCAGATGAGCCCTCTTGCACCCGACCTTTAGGTAAAGGAGAAAGCTCCCCATGGAAATGCTTGCTATGGGTAGTGTTACTGTTCTGCCCCTGGGCACTGCACTCCTTCAGTACTTGCTCCCCAGTTGGAACAGTAATACAAGGACTGCAGGAATCAGTCTTGTCCTCTGCTCTGAACTGAAAAATAACTGGCATGTTATTCTTAAAATAAGCTGAACAGGAAAAATTGCATAACTTTGTCTTGAATTTTTAAGGAAGACATTATTTATGCTGACTGTCTTGAAGAAGATTGTTAAGTCTTGTGGCTTCTAGTCTAGACGGGGAGGTAGAGGAACCTGGCTTCAGTTCCTGGGTCTTCCACAGTCTGGCAGAGAACTGTAGCACAGAGACTGGGAAATTTATCTCTACAAATGGAACAAATCTGAATTATTTTGTTCTCTAATTGAACACCATGTGTTATTCAATTAGATAGTGTTTTGTTTTGTTTTTAAAATGTAATGAAAACAAGGTCATTAGAGATTGCCATGCTATGATTGTGGTAGTTGGAGGATGGTTGGGGTGTGTGCACAGTAGTATACATAAGCAAAGCTTGGAAGCATATGTTGAGCCATTTCCAGCAGAGATATATGTAACTGAGTATATTTTTATAACATTCTTTGTTATTTGATTTTGTTGCTTGATTATACGACTTTGGATTTTTATTAGAACAGATATTACCCTTTCTTCAGTGAAGAAAAATTTGCAGAATGAAAACAGGCAGAATAAAAATAGCAGTGGTGCACTTCTACCTTTGTGCCATCGTTAGGTGGTTGTGCACTCCTTTCTAACTGATTGTTTCCTCTTCTAGGATAAGAGAAATCATGAAGAAAGCATCTCTCCCACAAGACGATCCCGACACCCCACTGTCAGTTACCTTGGCCATAGTTGAGTCAGATTCCACAGTAGTCTACTATAAAATGACTGATGGCTTTGTAATACCAGATCCTCCTGACGATACTGAAGATGTGGACAATAAACAGTGGAAAAAGAAAAGAAAGAAGCTTTTCAAATGATTAAGACAAACAGATTTCTCTTGAACTACTGTCCTCAAACCTAAACAAATCCAGGAACTTACATATGTAAATAAGTAGTGTGCTAAAGTCTGCCTTCTGCATACCAAGCATCTGCTCAGGGAGAATGGAGACTTGTGCAGCTGCACGGTAATGAAATGCCATTTAAAGTATGAAATGGGTCATGCTTTTGAGACAGATTGCTCCTGACTAATAAATATACTTGTGAGATGTTTCTGAAGCTAGTCTCTCCTTTGTGTCTGTTCAGGTACATAACAGAATAAACACATCCTTACCTATATTGTAAATATTGATTAACGGTAAATCTTAAGGGTTTCTGGCAGAAGTACCAATACCAAGTTAAGGGCTTTGTAGTTTACAGAGTGTCTTTGTCTTAATGCTGTCAGAAGTGCTCATGCTACCTCCCAGGTTATGTTTCTGAACACTTACCTTTTTTCTCCTGCTTTTGGAGAAGAGACTTTTCCACAGAAATACCTTATTTTAAATTTTTCTCTGCAGAGGGAAAACTGACTATAGCGATACCAGAGGCTACTAGAGCAAAGTGGAGACTAGTGAAGAGGGGTCTGGATCTCCCTGAAGAACCTATGAGTGGAGGCCAGCCCTTCACCTGGAGATAGGTTATGACTGGATCAACCACACCTGAAAGTGTTGACCAGGGTAGTGTTACCCATGTAGCTGAACACATAGCACGCTAAAGTGAAAGACCACCAGGCTCTTGTTCCACATACAGTGTTGGGACCATTGTCTAAGAACCAAAGGTACCTTGTGTTTGCATCCCAGTGCAATGAAGTTGGCTACAGGGTGACCTCCCCTCTCCTTATGTTTCCTGTCTCAGATTGCTTCGATGTGCTTTTAGTGCTTTACCGTGATGGTAGCACTTAAAGCTCTCTAAAGAGGAGCATGACAATGGGGCATGTTTTTATCTGTCACCAAAGTATGTCACTGTCTATGCTATGAGTGGACACTAGCTGTTATCTGCTTCATTCAGCAAGCAGGTTTCTAAAGCCATTGTAATTTCTAGGATTTCCTTCCTTTTTTTTTTTTTTTTTTTTTTTTTTTTTTTTTTTTGCGTGGGTATAAGAATGGGAGAGAATCCTAAAAACCAGGCTGGAAAAGAAAGACCATTTAAGCTTTATTATCCCTATGACTAGAGTGGATGTTTTTATGGTTGTGGAGTTGGAACCTAGTTTGGCCAAATACACTGGGAGGCAGAGTGATTGAGCAGGCAGAGCCCGGGGCAGGAAGGCCCTCGCACCCTGTGTGACCTCAGGTGTTGGCGTTTGGGTGCTGATGCTGTAGGTGTTTCGCAGGCGCCTAGTCTGGGCAAGGGAGGCAACTGCTTTCTGGCTTGTTCAGACTTCAACCCTCTCAGGGCATTCCTGGGCTTGCAGCGCACGCACACCCATGCCAGGTTTGACAACAAACTCGGAGGAGAAGGGTGCACTGTTGCCCAGAGCTCTGTACGCCTCCTTTGGGCAAAGGGGAAAGCATTTATCATCAGCTTCGCCACTAGCACCATCACCTGGGGGGACCAAGCTGACTTGGGGAGCTTGTTCATCTGTGGGGAACAGGCTGCTGTGCATGCCCAGGTGCTTTGCTGAGCTCATCCTAGTCTCACTAATCCAGCAAGCTACTCAGAGCACGTAAGCAACTCTGATATTGTCCCTTGAACTAGTATTTCTCACTGCTGTACGTTACGACAGGACTGTTTCTTAGAACTAGCTCCCTACATGTGAGCTGTGGTTCACTGAGGTGAGAGTTTTGGCAGGTCATACCAGCTCAGAAGGGTTTGCTTCTGGCACTTTTTGTTTTCAGCTATTAACCTGATCTTGCATAGGCTGAGTTTGGATGGGTTACAACTGATGGATGCGTATCATGATCTGCTAGAGTAATTGGACAAGCCATACATGAGGCTGTGTATGTTCTGATGCAGGCAGAAACAAAAAGGTTCCTTTTTTCCCATACAGCAAGGGGAGACCGTGGGTCTGTGGGCTTTGGTCATGGAGAGAGGCAAAGAAAAGTTCTCTCTTTCTCAGGCTTGCTCCCCTCATGGAGGAAAAACATAATTTTATTTTGGTCTGATGCCATACTGCCTTAAAAGGGTACCTGTGTGCTGACTCCTGACATGTTGTGTTTGACCTTAACATTGATATTTCATGTACTCTACTGCTTATTCCATAAAGTAAATCTTACACCTTGGCTAGGCTACATACCACCATGTAAATTGTCCTTGTTATAAGCTGTTAAATACTTCACCCCTGGTGTATGTGCTGGAAAAGAGCTGGTGTTGGATAAAGAAGGCTATAACAGATGCTACACATTGCAGAATTTATATTTAAATGACACACACTTCACCCCAAAAGCAAATTCTTTTGCATTTGCTTCAGTTTCTGGAGAATACTGCTGTTTTGCAGTTTGCTGCATGACTGATGCTTTTTATTATTTCTATGCACAGAAAGAGGAGCATAACTTGAGCCTCCTTTTCTGTACGCTGAAAACTGCTTACCCAGCCTTCAGAAGCTGAGTTGGAGAAACTGTGTCCGGAGGCTTCGATTTCTGTTGTGTGTCCCACTGAGAAATGATTATATAGGCCTTTTTCCAGCCTCCCTTGATTGTGGTGGTTCTTTATTTCTGGAGGAAAAAAAAAAAAGAATAATAAGTAATATCACTGCACTGTTTGTCCCATATGTATTACAATGTAAACAAGGGGATGTTAAATAAGTTCAGAGCCAGCTGTGCTGTTCCTTTACATTCCACTGAAGTATTTCTCTGTGTCAAGTCAACAAGCCCACAGACCAGAGCCTCTGGTGTTCCAGGCACTGAATAAAGATGGAAAGAGACTTCCCTTAGAAGTGTATCAGTTCAGAGCAGTAGCGCACTAACATTCCTAAATCCATAGTGTCTTGGTGCTGTGCCTAAAGTATTCGAACATGCCTCTGCTTTCAGTGTTTGTGAGACATCTGTGGAAGCGTGAGTTGTGACATCTGGCCTTCGCACTTTGCAAATTCAAATCTTACTTCAGTCCAGAAGATTTTACAGGCTACATGTTTTTAAATTTTTTTTTTCACGTTTTATTTACCATGCACAGCTTGATTTGTTTTACTGATCACACTTGACCAACAGAAGGTATGTTTTAAAATCTTAAGAGTATCATTTTCCAGTAGATTATTGTTTCAAGTCTTTTATCTCTTCAGAGAGATATTTGCATTGAAGGTTTCCCACTGTGTAAAGAATGATAGAAAAGCAAAGTGATGTTTTGGCATGGATTTGACGGTGAGACTCGACGCCCGGTTATGTAAGTGAGCGTCCGCATTGGTTTATGCAAACTGTGTTTCCTTGAGGCATTACTGGCACCGTCACTTGAACCGTCCTGTATTCAGCCTGACTGTTTGCAACGCACACAGAACATTTTATGCAAAAAACACCAGTCAAGAAGCAGGAAGCCTGGTCAGATGCATAAAGAGGAGCTGTGGTTGCAAGAAGGGGCCAAGAAACACACGCTGCAGCAGACAGCTGCCGAAAGCGAGCAACTACTACCGCAACTTTCCCCTTCTCCACACTGAATGAGCGGAAGCACGTGCGTACGTTTGGGCAGTGGGCTCCTCCCGTTGGGGTCACCTATGCCTCTGTGGCTGTGCGCGTGCTGTCTGTAAGCTCAGTGTGGAGCAGCTGGGCGAGCAAAGGATGCGAGACCATCGGCTCACGACCTGTCCGTGCTTGCCAGGGCATGCCTGCGTGGCAGCGATGTGGTCCCTGGCAGCACTGCTCAGCAAGCAGTGACCAGATGAAGGTGTGTTGCTTCCACAGCATGCATTTTTATGCTTATAAATACTTAAAGGGAGGGTGCCAGGAGGATGGGACCAGTCTTTTTTCAGTGGTGCCCAGTGATAGGACAAGAGGTAACGGGCACAAACTTGAACGTAGGAAGTTCCATCTGAACATGAGGAGAAACTTCTTTACTTTGAGGGTAGCAGGGCACTTGAAAAGGCTGCCCAGAGAGGTGGTGGAGTCTCCGACTCTGGAGACACTCAAAACCCCCCTGGGCACCATCCTGTGCAACCTGCTCGAGGTGACCCTGCTCTGGCAGGGGGGTTGGACTAGATGATCTCCAGAGGTCCCTTGCAACCCCTGTGATTCTGTGATTCCACACCGCACCCAAAGCAGGATCCCATCCCCTATAAAATGGCCTTCAGCATCCCTACAAGACAGTTTTGGTTTTCAGAAATCTATAGAAGAAATACTCAGTCTCCTCTTGTAACCTGTTCTCAAGCTGGGCATGGTTTTCCATGGGATCTCTTGCTTGGACACAACATTGAAATATCAATAATATTACTAAAGCCAAATGATCTTAATCTTTTTCTTTTCTTGGTCAGCAACCCAACAAGGCATTTGTGTTTAATTTGAAACTATTTTTTCTAATAAACAGTCTGTATGAATTTATTAATCATCCTACTGGTATCGCAGGTCATTAGGAATTAGATGTTTAATAGGCTGTCCCAGTAGTTTTCAGGAATCTAAACTCCATCAGCTAGCCTGCGAGTCCTGCTTTATATAAATGGGCTTACTGTTAATCTCCTCTAGTCCTCCAGGGATGTTTCAGTCCCCAATAGTTTAAAACTTCCTTAAGTCATTAACCAAAGCAAATAAACCAAAACAAATTCAGGCCCTACTCACTGAACGTTCTGAAACCAAATAGCCTTTCACCTCTACTTTCCTTATTCCTGTTCTACTTTCATTTTAATTGTCCCATCAACTTTGCAAGGCTAAAGCAATAATTTTGAACTCTTCAGCTCTTTCAATCCCTTCCGTTAAGAGATGTGTGCTTTTCTTCATGTCCTTCCTGTTTTGCTTTTTCAACAGTTTCCTTACTGCCTTTTGTATCACTGCATCACACCTCAGCACGCCCTCAATTTTGCAGGACTGGGAGGAATTTGGTGCATGCCTGGTGCGGATCCTGCCTCAGCAGCCCCAGCTACAGCAGATACCCTGCAAGCAAAGCAACAGTGGCCAGGATTGCAAAGAATCTCAGACTTTATTAACCAACAGCAAATTGCCACGCTGGCAAGTAACCCCTCTGCAGAAATGAAGATAATTGTGAGCAACTAGGGTTTCCTAACTTTTCAAAAATAGCGGCAGCTGCACCTCATATTTCAGAGTATCCCAGGGGGTCTATCTCTTTTCCATTTTCTTTCCCTCATTTCTCAGATGTTCCCACTTTGGTAGCACTGTGACTCCAAGGAACCCTGGACTCAGCCACTACCTTCAGCAAACCTGACTGACAGCCCATTTGCTTTGGTGAATTAATGAGCACTCCAACTCCAACTAGCTACATGTTGTGCATTGTGTTCTCTGCACTTAACTGACATAATTTATTGCCCTGATGGTTTGTCATCTCATTAATCATTCCTTGCATCCCCACCTAGCTGCAGGCTTCTCCCCATGTTTCTTGCCTGGCCATCAAGCCCAGTTTGCCAAACCTGAATGGTTCTTTTTGTCTTTTTTGTGGCTTTTTTTCCCTTTGTCACTGCTGTAGTCATCTTGCTGGCAATTTTTTTGCTATCGTTTGCTGCTCTCCTGACCCATGTTTCATACATAGCACCCCATCCCTTAATTACCCTCAAATTTGTCCCTTCATGCCATCTGCCCCATCTGGGAGCTCCCCTTTCTTACCAACCTTCCTGCTACCACCCTGTCTTCTGCTGGGGTGCCTAGATGATGGTCTCCAAAGAGCCATCTATGCCTTTCTCTGTCCAAATCCAGGTACCAACTAGATGTCTCAATTCTACCAGACCAATCCTGTTTACCACCAAAAAATCTTG
Organism: Burhinus oedicnemus; assembly: GCA_008921705.1. NCBI lineage: Eukaryota > Metazoa > Chordata > Aves > Charadriiformes > Burhinidae > Burhinus > Burhinus oedicnemus. The sequence continues at coordinate 2,154,753 of VFFE01008906.1, read as the reverse complement.
GTACAATCTGAAGCAAGGTCTCACAAGTGCTGTGCTGATGTCCAACCTGCAGAGGAGGCTCTCTCTCTTGGAGAGTGCTGCTTTCATGGTGCAGGGTGGCTGTCACACACACACCCCCGCCCCCATTCCATCAAAATTAACACCCATCATCGATGTTTGCTGGATAAATCTGCAGGGCAAAGCTGGTTGAAGCCAGCCGGCTGCGTTTGCACCAGAGGGCGCTTACAGACTGCTGAGCAGGAGCCTTCCTCTTCTGGGAAAGCCAGAGCTTTGCAAAACTCCCCTTGCACTCTGCTGCCTGGTTCTCAAAAACAAAAGGAGGAAAAACCCACTGTAAGTAGCAACCCGTGTGATGGTAATCCTCCCTTCTTGAACACTGAAATGATACTACAAAAATGCTAGCCTGCGTTGAGCCTGAAGAAACGGTGCTTCAGTCTGAAAACCAGAGCTGAGCTCGCAGATGCTGGCAGGTTCAGTCCTGCTCTCCCAAAACAACTGGTCAAAGGGCTGTGGAAGCTGGGGCTGCCATCACCCTCCTGCCTGGAAGCTGGGATACACACACACACACAACATCCTTGGTGGGGGACTGGGTTTATGTCCCTTCCCCAATGTGATGCTGTCTCGCAAGGTGAAGTTCTGTTCCCTGAGCTATACAGGCCACAATAACTTGGCTTCTCATTAATGGAGAGGTCTGCAAGTGACTTTGCTGGAGTAATTTTGAATTGCCACAGACAGATGCATTGAAAATCATGGAAAACAAATGCATCCAAATGTGTTTCTGCCCATGCCACTGATTTCTGCAGGCAGGGAGTACCAAATGCTTCTGTGGACCTGAGGTTCCCCCCCGCCATCCCGATCCTCCCTTGCTAACCGTGCTCCCAGCCAACCCAGCACAGCTCAGCCTCAGAAGGACAGTGAGGTCAGGAGACATTTACCCTGGTGTCCCCTTCTTCAAGACAGATGGGGATCTCTTCTACAAGCTGGTCTGATACGACCATTTTATGGTATCACCACTAAGTTGGCGGGTAAGATTTTTCATTGCAACAGACTTAAAGAATGGAGTGAAAGAGAACATGATTTTGGCATTCCCCCGAGTCTCAGCTAAGCTTCCCTGTGTATTAATAGCATTACGTGACTTAATTAGGCTGAATGGTAGCGGGTTCAGGACACTGTTGCCTTCTTCTCCAGCTATTAGAAAACACAAGAACAAGACACTGGGTTGTTAAAATCCCTCCCTGCTGCCTGGATTCTCCGCAGCTGATTTTTCCACCAGGGTGTGAAGCAAGGGCAGCCTTGCCAAGTGTTACAGCAAAACACCACAAAAGAGTCTTTTAGCCAGCCAGCACGCTTCACCTCTGCTGTCTGCATATTTTAGATATTGTGATAGCCTCTAACTAAACAGCCAGCAGAGCGGGTTTCTCAAAACCTGCCCCAGTCCTCACTCTTTCCCATTTAATTTCCCCTTATAAGATATAAAATTATATCCACTGTGGTCGGAAGTTGACCCCAGCATGATGGCAATCCCAGCTGCCCACCCCTGCACAGAACCTTGCAGTCTACCTTCTAGATTCATGCATGCATTTTTTGAAAGCTTGGAATAAATATCTAGAGGGAAAATCCAGCTTGAAGCTAGCCATAAAAGATGATATTTAATATAAAAGAACATAAGATGACATAAATAATATAGTATCATAGAAAAGAAGTGGCTGAGAGAGACTAGAAATACTTACTGTGCTTAAAAATATGGTACATTCTGCAGAAAATAGTAAAGCAAAAGAGAAAGCAGTCATTCTCCCAGGAAAATATAATTACTGAAAAACCAAAGTTAAAAGTAGAAGGAAAGTATTAAATCACTTGAACTCTGGCATTTAAAATGTATTGCTTATTTTCCTGAGAACCAGGTTGCTACTAGTTAGGCATTTATAATCATCACTGTCCTAAGAAGGGATGGGCTCAGCTGATACTCTGACCAAGCTATTGCTAAGGCAAAATTATCAAAACAGAGAGTGATCATAATTACTGGCAAAATGGGTTTGGAGATAAGGTAGGATGATAGATGAGAAACTGTTTAGGAAAGAAATCATGAGTTGCACATATCAAGGGAAGTATCAGGGTGGAAGGAGGTTACTCATGGATTTGTTCAAGGGTTGATCTTTGGTCTATTATTGTTCATTATTTTAATTGATTGTGTTAGACTAAACAAAAGCACAAAGTTAATTAAGTGTCAAGGCAGCAAAAAATATGAAAGAGGAAGAGAATACCATGTCAGAAGAAGCAAATGACACTGAGATCCAGGGGGAAATACCTCTGTCCAGTCTGCAGTGTTGCACATTGAGGTACAAATTTTGTGCTCTAAACTTTGGCTTTCCAGTTAGGAGGGATGGAAACCAGGCTCTGAACATATTAGCCACTCTCAGTGAAATGCCACTAACATGGCCATGAAAGACAAATGCAATTTCTAGGACCTCTCAGGCAAAATATTTCCAGCAGAGATGTGTAATCCAGTAGGTACCAGCACTGAATAAGGCACCTGCCCTATCTCTAGGATACCCTGTGCAATGTTGGGCATCCAGGTCCCATTAGCCAGGCTGGGTAATGGTGGATGCCTCCTGGAAGAGAGCTGAACATGCTCAAAGTCTGCTTCACCATCTAATCAAAACTAATTCTTGTGGAAATCGAAGCACAGGAGTTGGATAACACCATAGCAAGGAACGTCACATTGGCCAGCGCTCAGCTGGTCCCTCCTGCCACCGGAGGAGGAGACGGTTACTTGGAAGACTACACACACAGACCTTCTTCACCATGTCAGGAGCAAAAGGAAACAGTTCCTGCATGCAGGCTGCTTCATACGGCATGGATGTTATGTTGGGATTATGGGTTTGTTTTCACAGGAAGGGAAACGACTAGAGTGTATGAATAATCAGGCAAGTGATTTATCCTCTTGGCTTGTACATCTCGGTTGGAGCTCTATGTGACTGGCAAGGGAGGTTTGCTGGCAGAGCTGAGAAAGAGGGTCAGGAGAGTATCTGTGTCCAGGAATTTGGTTTCAAGACCACCAGGAGAAATATAGGCTAGGATCAGAGCTAGCTGGAAACATTTTTAAAGTGCATTTTTTTAAAACCAGCTATTAAAATGTGTTGTCAAAGTAATGCATTTGGTTAAAAGAGTTTAAGCTGAGCAAAGGGAATTTACACAGCAGCACAAAAAAAACCCAAAACCTCTGGGTGTTAATTTCCCCAAGTCAGACTAATTCCCATCTAGCTTGTTCCCCAGCATCGTCTTTAATTGCTAGAGCCTCCCAGAAAGATCTATGCAAGGAAAGGAAGATAATAATTAGTACAGCATATTTCTTGCCTTTTTTGTGAGTCTGCAGGGACTGGCCTTTTCAACATTTATTATTTAGTTAAATCATTTTGTTCTACTGGGTTGATGGAAGGGAGAACTGAGATGGAGGAAGAGTGTTTGCATTGTGCTGTGCAGGCGTTGCAGCTTCCACTGCTGGCTTCAGGGAGATGATTTTTGTTGGCAAGTGTCAAAGAAAGATTTCTCTCCTGTTCCACAAAATCAGTTTTTTAGAAATATGAGAGGAAAATCCTGATGCTAATGTAGGACATCTTGAACACCCTAGGAAAAGCACTGGGGAGAAGACCTGAAACTTGAAACAAATCCAACAGAAAAGCAGAGCAGAGCGGTGGATGGACTCCTTTTCTGCTACTGCCCCTCTTCATCTGCAGCACCCATCCAATTCTCTCGCCATGGATGCTCATTAAAGAACAAAAACTGAGGACAAAAACTTCACTAACTCTATAGTGTTTTTGTCTCAGACGGAAGAAGCCAGCACTAAGGACAGCTAGGGGCTGCAGCTTCCACAGGAGAGCATTACTGGAGGTTGCGGGGAAGTTTGCAGCTCTTTTGTAGGAGCCATCCCATGAGCATAGAAAGCAAACTTTCTCTCAATCCTTTCAATGTGAGGGCTTTAAATTCTGTCCATCACCTGTCAGATTGGCCAGGTAACAGATCTGTAGCATAACACAACCAATCAGGCTGGAGGGGACCTCAGGAGGTCCCTGTCCAACCTCCTGCTCAAAGCTGGTCATCTCTGGGGTCAGACCAGGTTGCTCAGGTATTGAACCAATTGGGTCTGGAAAACCTCTGATGATGCAGATGGCAAAACCTCCCTGGGCAGCCTGTGGCACAGCTGGACTGTCCTCAGTCAGCCAGCATCACTCAGCCTGGAGCCAGTCCTCTGGGTGCTGGGGCCCCAAGGAGGGTTAGGTACAGCCTGAGCATCCAAGCAGCCTTAAAGTGCCAGTTTTCATCCTTGGAGACCTCCCAGAGGGACAAACATTCCATCATCATCCAATTCTCATCAGCACGGTGCAGTGGTTTGGACTGTGAACCATGAGCATTGCAAACTGTGAGCAAAAATCAGCTTAGTGTTTGTAGGTAGCTGGCTTCCCCTCAAATCAGCAGCATCAGTAAGAATAAAATTAAAATAGGACGAGGATAAATGGAAGGTCAGCTTGCAAGCCAAAAATTGTGCAAGGAAAAACAAGGCTAACAGGAGGAACCAGTTATTAAGCTGCTTCTGCAGAAAAAATTTTCGAGAAAATTTGGGGGATGACATGCCACAAAGGTATTTATTTTTATATATTATTATTGCTATATCCCAAAGGAGGTGATGTAACTGAAAGCATGGCAAAAACTTTAAAGGGGTGTGTGAAAAAAATTGGGAAGCAAGACAAATCAGAATACTAAAAGATGAGGGGTTGTGACTTCTTACCTCTTTTTAACAACTCAATAAGAAAAAGAAAGACCGGTTGCAAACCCAAAGGGCATATGATCTAAAAGGAAGTTTTGAGGAAAACTCTTTTTCTCAGCTCCATTTGGAGGAGCTGCAAGGCAGCTGGGATCAAGGTTGGGGCTCAAACCCACCCCGGCTCGCCCCAAGCGCAGAGGTGGGATCAACTTCTAGAGACCCAAAATAAGATCCAACAATATGAGGTTATAGGGTTTTTTTAGAAAATACACAAACAAACAAACAAACTAAAAAGAAGGAGCCTAAAAAGAATGAGAAATATATGTATTTATGCAGTGCACATGAGATCAGTAGTTCTCTCTTTTATTTTTTAATAACCAAGCTTCCTTGAAAAACTCGGTCTCCATCCGGTGTGGAGGTAAGCAAATAACTGAGATCGCAACAAAGAGGAAATTGCAAATTATTTTGGGAAGGGGAAGAACAACAGAGATTTAGAAAATGAACTTCAGCACCAACACTAATAATAAACCATGACGATTCATTGCAGACCCGCTTGGGAAGGGGGCTGGCAGCAAGGACAAAAACTGAGCTAAAAGCGAGATTGTTTGGTAAATGGAAAGACTGAGGCATCCTGATTAGGGCCCAAGTGTGGGAAGTTATCTAAAAATAAACAAACAAATAAACCCCCAAAGCTCTGAAGATTTCAGCACCATCTGGAGACTGTGGGAAAAGAGAAACAGCTTGCTGCTGTAGGAGGTATTAAAGAACATGGTTTATATATACACGTATAGATGTATAAAGATGTATCAAAGCAATGCACATCACCAATAGAGGTGAGTCCAAGGCTCAGAAGTTGAATCCAACCGGAGATGTCTGAAGTTACAGTTTATTTGGATGGAGGCTGGGGTTTGGGATATTTTGTTTTATTTCTGCTCCAGCTTAGTGCAAAAAGCTACTCCTCGCTCACTTTGCATGTTGCCTGTTCCCCATGCCCTCACGTTGTTATTATATTGGGCAAGTTTGGTGGAAAGAAAGGGGAAAGCAAGTGGCATTTACCCCACTAGGACATTATAAGGTGATTTAGCATCAATGGGGGATCTTTTGAGCCAGAAGCAATAACAGACCCAAGCAAAACTGGGCACATAAATCCCGGAGCAGCCATCATCTGAGAAGAGTACAGAAAATCCAATAGAAAACCAGCAGAGCTGGAAAGGTGTTGAAAAACCCAAAAAGATTTGAATAAATTGGCAGAAAAACAATCTTATGAAAAAAATAGATGTTTTTGCTGGTTTGCTCTGCTGAGGTGCCAAGTGCTGAGAGAGGCAATGCTCAGCCAGAGCCCAACTCCCCGTCCCAGAAACACCAAGTGTCAGAGAGCTGTGACGAGCCCCAGCCAGGAGACCTTGACCTGAAACTAACTTTACATTGCTTAATGCACATGATTTGTCTCCGAGATGAAAAAAAAAAAAAAAAAAGCCGTGATGGGCTTTACTGGTGTGATTAACTTATTTCAAGGTGGATGTAATGACTCACAAGTCTTCAGGAGAAGAACCACATTGCATCCCAAAGTGGTGGCAACATATGTGAGTTGTGAACAGGTCCCTTCTTCTCTTCAGATCCCAGTTCAGTCCCCTAAAATGAGGTTTACGTCAAGGTGTGTAGAGTTTTTGGTTTAGCTATTGTTTGCAAAGCAGGTTGAACCAATCAACTGCAGTTGAATTGCTAGGCATGAGCAATTAAATTAAATTAAATTAAATTAAAAAGTTAAGCTCTCATTATCTGAAACTGAGCACTGGAAATTAATAGACACTTACGGCCTTAATCTGTGTTCCTCAGATCTCTAGCTGCAAAAGGGAGCAGCATCACCCCTGTCTAATTTCCTCATCTAATTATATAGGATTACAATACTTACAGCTCGCTAATGTCTGTGCATCGTTTTGACATTCTGGTGAAACACCCCAAAGGCAGGACTTCTGTATTCAGTGCTGCGTCCAGACACTCTTTGATTAATAACATGTAAAGTAACATGCTGATGAGAAGGATAAGAAGGACTATTGAGTGACTCCCCACTTACCAAATGGAAAAAAGTAGTATTGAATCCTATAATAAAAGACTGTTTTAACACTTATCCACAAGAATATCAAGCCCAGGATGACACGAAGATCAAGTCCGGGATGCACAGGCAGCCTGCATTCTGGGATCTCCTAATGCCAGCCTTTGCAACCCTAAAGCTTCCTATAACAGACCCAAATTCCTTCTTGCGCTGTGATACCAATCCTGAGGTGGACCTTGCTCGAGGAGACGTCACTGTTCTTACAGCCACCACAGCTGCAGGCCAGCAAATGTGGTGACCCCTAGCCCCAGCTCCTCCACTGGTGTCTTTGGGGGGTCACACTGCATCCACCCTCCTCTGCTTCTGTGCCTTTGGGGAATTAGCCATCAAAATCAGCATTTGGCAAACATACAACTGCAATCAAGTGGTTTTTTGGCTGGGGAATGCCAAGCATCTCCAAGGTTGGCAAAAGTATCAACCCTATAGAACAACAGCCCAACCATGCATGTGTCCCGTTTTCCTGGTAAGCAGACCTGGCTGCGGCAGCATCCCGGCCCTGGCATATTCTGGTGTGCTTCCAGCCACCAGCATCAACCAACATTTATTGCGTGAAGCCAGATAAACTCTTCCTCTGGGATGTGATGTTGCTTCCCTGCACCAGGGCTGGCAAAAAAAAAGCCTAACTCAGTGAAAGGTTTGTATTTTACTACAGACATTGGTCTTGGGGAAAAAAAACTAGTGCTTCTAATCACATCGTATAAGCATTAGGGAAGAAAACACAATTTTAATGGAAAACTGGGACATGTCGTAGTTCATTTTTTCACACTGAGACAGGGTTTCATCTCGGAGCAACTCTCCTGCTTGTGCACCCCATGCTCACAGCTAGCGTCCTCCTGGCAAAGCCTCCTGCCATGGCCAGCAGCTCTGCCACTTCTCCCTACATCCCACATCACCCCAGTGGGGAGCCAGGTGTCCCCTTTTGCTGCCTGTGTTTTTGGAGTGAGCGCTGCTGCTCGTCTGTCGGTGAGGCTATATTTAGCTGCCGTGTGGTGGCATTTCCAGCTTTCTATTTTTGTAAATGCCATTTCCCGGGAAAGAGGCTGAGCTGCCTCCAATCTGTGTGAGCACCAGGAGGCAGGAGCTATATTTTTGCAGTGCACATGGATGATTGCACTTGTGCCGGTGCTGGTCTGATGCTGATGCACAGCCCATTCCCCTTCCCTCACTGCAGTGCATCCCACAGCTATTGCACCTTCCCCTATAGCACCTGGAAAGGTTTTCCTCCTCCTTGCCTAGATCCCCCCATTGCAATCACTCATGGAAAGCTTTTCCTCCTCCTTGGCATCCTCCCCAATGCCATCCCTGTTCTGGCTGCCCAGCTTGACATCATCTGCAACGGGCCAGGACATTAGAGGGCTCAAGTTTGGGTCGCACTCCATTGCAGCAGTCACTTTCTGCCCATGTGGGGTTGCACGGAGGCAACACATAAACACGGAGATAGTATATAAAAGGCAATGCAGAAACAACAGTAAGTAAATCCAGCATGAGAATATCCATACAAAAATCATTCACATGGCTGTTTGAGTTCTTTCTTGGTGGACCAAGGGTTTTAGGCTGCACAGGATTATTTCTGGATGCCCTAAAAACTATCCACCAGCAGCAGTGTCCCCTGGAAAGACAATGACTGGTTACCACAGCCCTGGGACCACCGGCATGAGATCAAGAGGGACTGGGATATTTTCCCCCAGGGAAACACAGAGGCACCTGCCTCCTTCCAGTACCTTCCCAGCTTGCAGCAAAGGCAGGTTTGCAGCTTTCTGCCCAGGTAGCAACTCCAGCAACAGACTTTCACTGTGTTTTCTTTAGCGTGACGAGCCCTCTTATGACCATGTGATGTGTCAGCCTAATACAGCCATGAAATGCAGAGCATCGCAAAATGCTTGGTTGGTCTTCAGGCTGTAAAAGGTATCTAAATCCCCCCCTTTCTTTCCATATCTTCCATGCAAAGCCTTTCGAAGGCTTTGCTGCGAGAGGTATTGGGAATGCCCTGGCACACTTAGAGCCTGCGGGAGTCCTGCAAGCAGTTGCAGCAAATGAAACCAAGAGAGGAAAAGGAAAAAAGTGATGCTTAAAAAACCAACACGCCTCTGGGGTCCGACCTGGTCTTTGCAGGGTTTCTCTCTAGTGCACATCTCCTCGGCCTGAGAAAAACCTCCTATCTCTTTGAACTTATGGTCAACAGATTCTGACCAGATAAGTAGAGTATCCTGGAAAGACTTTCATTAGTACTTTGTGCTAAAGGTAACCCTGTTTTTGCCTTTCTCAGTGTTCAACAGGCAGCAGCTACCTGAAAGAGCATCTCATGGCTGAACCTGGTCTTCCAGGCTGCGACAGCTTTGTCCCACTGTCAGAGGTATTCCTAAATATTCTTAAATATTAGCTATGCCAGCACAAGTGATGGAACCAAAGAAAGATGGAGATTTTTAGAGAGATGCTCAGTGACTTGAGTTGGCCAAGCTGGAGCTGCAGTTGCACATAAAAGGGCCATCCAAACACTTTGGGCCACCCAAACCCCCTTGCCATCCAAACACTTTGGGCTGGAGTTGTTTTTTCTGAATATCTGAAGAGGATGTACGCCAGTAAGCGCTGCCCTCAGGATGTGATTGAATAGGATATCACAGCATATCAGTGTGGGAACAGAGTTTAGGGGGGAATTTATTGCCATGAGGAAAGAAAATTCCATGCAGGGCAGATTTTGCTCACTGCCTCCATTTTTTTGAAGCCAAACTCCTGGCCTACAGGTAATTCAGCCTGTGCAACTGAGTGACTCATCCAAAGTATGCGAACAGAGTGGTGCTGTCAGGCTTGGGCATGAGAACTGGAGGAACCTGAAACTAAAAATACAGCTCAGTGATTACTCCAAGCCCTCTTGGACTGATGGGGCCAGCACACATGAACAAGCCACTGCCTGGCGTGCCATTAGCATCCAGCAAATCCGAAGGGAAGAAGCAACCGAGCTGAATTCAGGTGCAACAGTAGATTTTTAAAAGCTAATTCACTCTTTGTAACTTGCAGCATAAATTCATTCACACAGAAAGCACACTGGTGCCTCTGAAGATGATATATTTAACCCAGCACCGTCTTGAAGATGTATTTAGTTCTTACACCATTTTCACATGGGAACATGCTCATGAGGACTGGCAGTCTGTTCAGGATGCCATCCTCTTTCTGTTTCAATTCAGCCATAAGTGGATCACCAGCTTCCATTGATGGCTTGTAATAATTTCAGAAGCTGCATGTTGCCTTTTGCAATCTGGTTTACCTGCACTAAAAAATGGAGGCGGGGAGGAGCAAGCAAATTCTGCCCTGTGTTTTTCTTTCTTTTTTTGCAATAAACCCTACATTCTGCCCCCAAACTGATGTATTATGATATCCATTTCAATTACACTCTGAGATCAGTGCTCCATGGTGTACATACTCTTTAGGTATTCCTAAATTCCATCACTTACTTTCTTTAGTAGCTTTATCCTTCCTAAATTATCCTTTGGGTTCATGAATATTTCTGTCATCTCCTATTCCTTGCAGGGCCCAGGGCACATAAATAGACCAACCATAGGGTGAACACCCCATGGGTCCAGTGTTTTCCAGTATCCCCCCAAACAGCTCGCATGTGAAAAATAACCAACTCCCCCATCCAGTGTAGCTCCATTTTGGGATGTTTGTGCTCAGGCTCAGAGCTGCACTTCCATCTGGGATCTTCAGCAAACCATGCAGAGCCCGCAGATACCACCTGGTACATTAATGATTAAAGAGGTACGCATAGCCTAACATTTCAGCTGCAAAGCATCTAAAATATTAATTTCAAAACTTAAAATAGACCATATGCACTCCTGGGTGCAGAAAGGTGGAACACGTCCCAATCTGCAATGTGTATTTACAGCCCAGAGCTTCGCACTGGGTACTCATGAGTACTCATTCACTTTCCTGCCCCTGCACCTCTTTCCCAAGGAATTAGCAGGTTGTGTCGGCTGGAGAAGCTCCATCGATACCATCATTTCTCCCCAGTGCTGGGTTTTTATGCAAAGGGGTCTGAGAGCCGAGACAGCACGTTGATGGCAGTGGACAGTTCCAAAATGGGGATAGAGCAGATACAAGAGTAGATGGCTTAGTCTATGCTTGTAATAGAAAATGGAGCCCATACAGACCCAATAAACTATTGTGAAATTTCCCGGCCCCACCACAAATTCTACTCATCCATCTTTCCATCACTCACAAGCATCTGAGCAGAGAGAAGTCATGCTCTCTTGAGCCTAATGAGCAACACATGGAAAAGCCAGAAACCACCTCAGTATTTAACACTGGAGTGTCCATTGTACCTTCCCCTGCACAGATAAATTTCTTTCACCCCCTCTACTTCTCCTCAGACAATGTTTCTTCTGATGTTATTCCAGGACTGATATCAGGCTCCTTTGATGCACTGAAATTCCCCAAAGAACAATACTCAACTTTCGCACACAACCCTTATCTGCATGTATATATTCCTCCTCTCTGCCTCTAAGGAATGGTTTCCTATGATCTTCCAATGTTTATTTAGGTCATTTTTGTCTCGATCCAATTTTCTCTTTGGAGAAGAAAGCCTGCATATGTTTCATCAGATGTCACTCTCCCTCCCATACAGTCACAGTAAATATGCAGCTATGAAGTCTTTCCTCTGTGTAAACATTGAAATATAGAGAAAATATCCTAGTTATTTTCAAGATTTACCCTTGGGGTAACTGCTCCCCTTGAAGTCTGTATTAGCTTTAGCATTCACTTCAATTAGCGGCATTAACCCAACACTGAGGTAATTTCCAAAGCCTCCACCCAAGTTTCTACTAGGATTTGCTTCTCCCAAAGTCTCTAAAGACATATTCTGCACATTTCATGCAAATGTAGCAATTCACTGTATCCATAGGAACTTAAAAGACACTTTTTATAGATCTGATTTCAGCTAAATTCAACCCTCTGGATATGAAACTGTTCAAGAGCAGGAGCTGCCTGTGTCTGGAGGCAGCTCTGTCCTGCTTCTCCCTGGGTAAGGTCCCCTTGCCTTGATTACCAGCTGCCCTGGTATAACCAGCCACTACAAGATTGCAAAGGAGGAAAACAAGGCTGTATTTTTGTCTAATTATCAGACAGTGAAAGTTATTCTGAGGCTGCCAGGTTGGTATTACAGACCTGCTGAATTTCTGATGGTTTCCACAATTTGCTGCGGCCCAGGTATCACTCGCACACACATAACCAGTTTGTTCTTCAGTAAAACAGCCTCCAGCAACACCCAGCTCAGGAGAAGGAGGGGTTGCTCACTGCCTTTCCAGCTCCCAAAGCTGGAGAGACTGGAGCAAAATGGGGCTTGAGCCAACTTTTCCCACGTGGGATGAAGAGGACAAATAAGCATCCTTATGATTCAGCTCACAGGCTTTGGGAGATGTTAAATTTCTGCCCAGGGTTGCTGGTCTTTTGTAGGCACTAATCTGCTGACATGGCAACTGGATCCGCTTGGGTGGATTCTAGGATAAGCACAAATTTCCATGGCAGGAGTCTGCATGGGAAAAAAAAAAAAAAGCCCCTTTGTGCCAACGGAACCAGGTGCCAAATTTTGCTCACTGTAATCTCTTGGTGAAACTACTTATCTGAAAAGGCAGGAGGAAGCTGGCTCCAATTCTTTAGATAATTAAAGGCCTGGTGTTCTGGGCATGTACCTTTGGAGTAGAAAGCTTATTCTGCCACTTCTCAGCTCCCAAGGAAACATGACTTAGCTAGAGTGACTTGGAAATATATAAGACCAAGACCTACACATCCCTCACTTGCCATCTGATAGGTCCAGCGCCAGCTCCAAGCCAGGTGCATTTTGGTATTCGCATCCACACTGGTGGGACCAGACCTGGTAATTCAGCCATGGGTATCAGCCTATGAGATAAGTATTTACATCTCGTATCACATGATTCAAAAGCTGCTTTAATTTGAGGAATAAATAGTCCTATATATACCTGTGTGTCAGTGTGCATAAAACCACACAGATATAGATGAGGGAGGGGGTTATTTATATCAAAAGTAGACTTTTAATAAGCAAAAAAAAAGTGTACCTGAGTATCTGGGGATGTTTCGTTATGGCCGCTCAGTGGCTTGCCCACTGGAAGTGATTTCTGGCTGACAGATTTTACTGTAAAAGTTCTTTCTTTCACCTAGAGAAAAGCATTTATTTAACCAAGACCCTGGGAAAGAATAAAGGTTGGACTGTCGTCCTTAAATGAAATAATTGATTTTTAAATAGTTTTCTTATTCCTCAAGTGGACATGAGTGGCCAAGTTTAATAATCTTCTTCTCAACCTCCATTTGTAACTTGGCACAGTAAGGGGACAAAAGGTCTCTTCATACTCTTTGTTGGAGAGCAAGGCAAACTAAGGAAAAAATAGCCCTCTACTATGTTATAGCGCTGCTATCTGCTTCAGCAGCTTCATGACACTGGCTCTTGGTTTGTTTCTCATCGGTCAGTTTTACTATTCATGCCCCCTGTTTTTCGCATGGCTGCTCCCCCTGCAAGGGATATTCCTGCACTTTTTACCCACTTTCCTTAATATTTTGCCCAGAAGCTTTTCCAAGACTAGCTGCCTACAATGTCTGCATAGGGACAGGTTGCCTTTCCATAAGGCTAGGATGGGAAAGGCGGCAGGTATAAGCAAATACAACTGCCCAAATTTTGGAGGAGAGACTTCTAAAGAGAGACTGAAACCCACTGAGCCGAAGATCAGCATCTTCATGGCTCACTTGCGTGGTCCTGCTATTACAAGCATTAAAACTTGCATTATTTTAATATCCTCCTCAAAATGCTAAACTAGCTGTAAATTTGCTGGATCAAAATTTGCTTTATCAAAATAAGCAAATCTGGATGTCTTTTGGCTCTGTCTTGTTAGAGCAGGGTGAGGGTCTGACCAATCCGAGACAGCGCTGCCAATGTGAGATGGGGCTAATGCTTGAGTCCACTCTCATCACTCTGAGCTCCAGGAGGAGTTCCTTACAAGATGGGTTCGTACAGCTCTGAAATGACAGATTTTCCTGACGTGCTCCCCAGCTCATGGTGGCAAGCGCTTACGATTCTGCGTACGATACTGATGAACAGCCCTCGTACGCTCACTCAAGCAGACAAGCTATTTTTGCACGAGTAACCCTGAGACTCTTGATGGGATTGAAAGTCTGGCGATAAGGTGGCTGTGCTCTGCATCCAAATGGAGTTATAATTTTACTGCTGAGTAGTTTATATTCAGGCAGTGCTGCTTAAAGATGTAGCTATAGGATCAATGAAGTTAAGAAAGCAGCAAATTAACCAACAAGACATTTATAATGTCAATTCTGTCCAGAAAAATTACTGGCAGTGCTGGAACAAGCCTGATTGTTCAAGTGGGTTGAAATACATCTTCCACAATGTTCGATCCCAGCTAAGGTGCTGTGGATAACAGTATCAAGAAGCGTTATCACGGGCAAGTGTTAGATATTGTCTGGATGACTTCGTCTTTACAACATGGTATTGACATATCTGCGCCAGTGGTGAGGCAGGACGTGAGACCTTGATGCAAGAGTCTAATTCAGCCCCTTAACAAGCACAGCATTTCCACCCTGATGGCTGCCAGCGCACAGGGATACGCTGGCATCAAACGTACAGAGCTGGGTGTCCGAAACATCCTGTGCACCCTGCAGCGAATTACTTATGTTGTAGCTCACAAGCCTGCAAATACACATCGAGTTGCAACAGAAACTTGAGACATGGCAATGAGAGATTGTGTTAACAAACATGAATGCACTTATGGCCTTGTGCTCCCACTCTCTATTTACAGAGCTGCGGGTGCTGACATCTTGCTGACCTACACCAAATTACCATGGGCAAGGGTCTAAGCTTCATTTGTTTGGGGTACTTTGTGGTGGATGGAGAGTGTGTCCCTGGTATTAGTGCAGATGTAGTCTGTTGCAAATAAGTTGATTTAGTCTACTTGCCAACAGGGAACTGGCAGCAAACACAGAGATGGCACCTCAACTGACAATCGATCTCATTTTAGACAAACTTGTCTTCTAACTGGTTTCTCGTCTTCGGACTCTGTAGATGGGTTTGGGTCTTCATCTGCATTTACAATTGTGTTTATTAACAAAAGTTGATTGGCAATGAAATAACTCAAGTTCCAGCATAACTAATCTACTCAATACACCAGCTTGGGGTAGGGAAACCTCTACCTCATAACCATTGGCAGGTGTAGGTCATGCTGGTCCTTCCCTCACTCACTCACTGCTCAGTTGTGCTGACACAACCCTTTGGGCAAATATGCTCTCCAGCAGCCTGCAGGCTTCCTTGTTTAAGTCCAGATCACTTCAAAAACAGCACCTGCACAGAGGGAACAGGATGAGGGTCCTGGCTTTTTACTTGCAACCCCTTGAGTATAAACCTTGAGAAAGACTGGTCTGCAAAAGACCATGCCTCACTGAAGGTGAAGCTCATTGGCAGATGTGCCATCACTTGATTTGCATGCCGAGATGCTACAGACCAAACGTGCATCTCCAAACTGTATTTTGCAGGGAGTAAATAGGAATGCTTGCAGGTTACTCTTTCTATTGACATACACTGCTTAGGTGCTCAACCAAGGTCTTAATCCCAACGTGTTTGAACAGAAGAAATGGCAATCCCAGCTGAAAAGCACTTACAAATGTAAAAGACTAAAAGAACAAGAGAGGCTGGTCAGCACTGACACCATTGCAGCCAACATTGTGGAAGAGGGAATGGTAAGAAAGAGCTCATGGATCGTGTTGTCCTCTTGAAGCCTCATAAAGGTGAGAAGGAAAGACGTGTTCAGCATGGAGACAAGGTTACAGCAAAGCAAGCTAGGCTGGCCAGGCAGGCTTGCACAGCTATGGAAAATGGGAATTCCTTGATATCCATAGTGAATATACAATTTCCAATACTCCTCAACATTCTCCTCCTTAAACCTGGCTGCCTCTGTGGTGCCTTGCAAGGTTTCACCTCAAAACCTATAAAAATGGCAGGTCTGGGAGGCACCACCAACACATACAGTGTGTCTGTTCCGATCTTATTATAAATACACAGTGCTGCCACTGAATGTGACTATTTTCCAAGACTAAATTTTCACATGTCAAAATTGATGCTCTGAGCATGGATATCTAAACCCAATTTTTTTAGGGTTCACACAAGACGAATATAAGAAAAATCTAATAGTATAACAAGCCGGCTCGTCTTGACTTCGGAGGGAGCATGGATGCAACCCAACAGTATTTCAAGCCCATAGAGCACCTTCCCTCTGACTCCAACACCCTCTACATCCTTTGTTGATTAATGCACTGTAGTGCATTATGAGTTATTCCTGTCTTCATGGTTGGGAACACATAAGCTCTAGAGCATTTCCAAGCTGCTTTTCTCCAGCTGTACAGCTTGTGGGCTGCAAGGTCATGAGCAGAAACCCAGTGGAGATGACAATCCTGGGATAAAAGCTCAAACTGGCATGTATCTGTCTCAGCTCTGGCATGCCATTACTGGATGTTGGCCCTTTTGCAGAAGGAAGCAGCAGAAAGTGTGTGGCCTTCAACAGGCCCTTGCAGCCACCAGGATGGGAATGGCTCCAAAAGGGAATACTTAGCAGATAAAAGATGTTTGTTTTCAACATTGTCTGGCTTGGATATGCTAATCCATTTTGTCATCCTTCAGACTTGGAAGTGACTATGTAATATGGCCTGACAGGAAAACTGTCAGAAAAACAGGCAAGCAGACCACTGCTGTCAAACAGTTGACTTCCAAGTCCCCTTAGGTCTCTATTAATTCATTATTATGCACTTTTGCAAACAGTTTTTTGATCCAAAGAATGGATGGCATGAGCTTACACCACGTGAGCAGGTTTTAGTTCAGTCTAGCCTAGCCATCCCCTCTCAGCTCAAAAATCACACACTGAATACGTGGACACCTTCTTGAAGAAGTCTGATTACAGTGGTGACCACATCTATAGGCAGTAGACATGAACTGTTGTGCATGGGAGCACAGACTCCCTGGAGGCAGTAGGACAAACTGCCTCTAAGAAAATTGAGAGGAGTCCTAGCAGGTTTTCAAGTCAGAAATCCTCCTTTTCCTGGTACCAAATTACAGTAAAGTCCACAAACTAAATGCAACTGATGACAAAGTTTTGTCTACCCACAGCCTGGTTCATTCTACCCACAAGCAAGCTGAAGTTGGCCTGATGAGCCTATCCTCAAGGTTGTTTCACCGCCGCTTGACCTTTCAGTCTAGAAAGGTGCTCATATATACCTTTGCTTCTGAGGGTTTTCATAACAACCTACTTCTTGGTTATTTACAGTGCCTGGGGACCAAGAAAAGAGCAACATCCCCAAAGCTGTCCACAAAAGGCAGAGCAACATCCCTAAGATCTCCCTTTTCTGTGCAGGACATAGAACGATGTGGCACCCATTCCCACCTAAATGACAAGTTGGACCAAATTTAGTCAGATTCTGTAGCCTAAGACATTAATGGATGAGGCTAGGAGCTGATGTAGCATGAATCGAGTTGTTTTAAAAAATACCTCTTACAGTAAGGATGCAAATTTAAGGTTTTTGTTATTCCACCCCTTGTTATGTCAAGGCAGTAGAGTACAACCACCACTTGTCCTTTCTTTTTTCCACAGGGGGCATTTCAGTGGGAACTCTGACTCCTGAGAGCAAGCTACAGTGAAAAAATTAAATGGTATCTGACACCTGGCAGCAAAGATATTTATTTAATGTTAGAGACTGATGCACACCTATGTGTTAGAGAAAGCAGTCACCGTTGATTCACTTTCCCTTCAGGATCCCGTTGCCATTATAGCAGAGTTGAAGCCTGGAGCAGGCCAAAACTATATTTCAGAAGCTGGAAGACAGTTCTACCACGCCGATGGTAGCATGAGTTTGAAGAAGCTTCTCTCCACAAGCTGAAAACACAAGAGAGAAGTAGGTCAAGTCTAATGAGCCCTGTAAAAGTTTTGTAGCATCACTGAGGGCTTCCGCATATGCTACACCAGCTGTGGAGAAACACTTCCATAAGAAGGGTGCATTTTTACTTTGATTTTGTTTTGTCTTAAGTAGCATGTGAGTACTGTTTGTCTGCTGTAAAGTCTGAGCCAAGTATTCCTGCAGGCTCAGTAACCCCACCTGCAAAGAAAGAAATGTCCCAGACAGCTTCTGAATAGGATGTGAGAGATTCCCAATTCATGAACAAACAAGGAAAAGTAAAACAAGCTTACAAAAAACCCACTGCTTATATTGAAGTGTAATATTTCTGTGATTTAAAACCTCTTTTTATGGCCTTGAATGGCCTAATGGGGGCATTATGTTATTAGCTCTGGTGATGGGGGATGTATAGGAACCTTACAGGTGACTTGATTTTCAGCTCGTTTGGACGCAGATTTTAGCAACGCAGGGATTTGGGACCAGCCTGGCTTTGGAAGAAATCTTGTGTTCTTCATCACAGTACTTTATTGCTACAGAAAATACATTTGGAGATCCTTGAAAATTTGGAAAGTCAGACTTTGCACCACTGAAGATATGCAAGAGATGAAAACCAATGCTAGGAAAATCAAAGGTACTGATATGTGCATTATTCATCGTATGGACTGACACATCCCAGTGCACATGGCATAGAGATGCAAGTGATCATCTTCATTTCATTGTTCGCATAAGCTCCTTTCAACTCAAAAAAGCTTATCGAAGCCCATGAGATCATGGCTGGAACCTAAACACTAAAAAGCTTTCAGCAATGATAACGCTTAAAGAATCAACTTCCAAAGAGCAAGTAGGGAGAATGGAAATGAGACAAGGTTTCCTTCTCACCACTGCTTTGATGGACAGCATTAGCCTCTGACATGTCTCGTTCCTGCATCTTCCAAAGGGGAACTTGTGGATAAAACAGGGTTTGAGACCATTTATTTGAATTCTTGGCAGCTGCTCGGCTCAGCCACGCTCAAACTTTTCATTTATTCTGTGCAAATCATCTGTAAACAGCCAAGGAAAGGGCTTTTTGTTCTCACAAAACATTTGGGAAGTGCCTCTCTGTACTAAATATCCAGAATTGTGCATGTACAAAATGTATTTATTCTTCCATTTGCAGAACCTCCCAAGCATCATTCATAAATAGCAGCTGGGGTGACTGTGTGCTTTGAAAACTGTCACTGCTGAAAATGTTTTTTAGTAGTTACTATCTGCACATGTACAGAACAGTACATTCAAAAAACTAAAAGATTTATGAAATAAGGGAGTTTTTTTGGTTCTTTGTACAACTGCCAGATACTACTTGCAAAAAACCCGTCGTTTAAGGTTCCTTGTCAGTGTAATTCAAAGTTCACCTGCTTGCAGGGGCAATTCAACAAATTCCTGGGCTTATGTTCAGGTCCAGCAGGTCCCCCCCATTGCTATACCTTTGTCCATGCCTGCCAGCGTTACTGCTGTACCAGATTTAGCAGCCTGTCACGTGACAACACACCATTTGCTGTGTTCATTCAGAAATCCATGCCTATTTTTTGAATCCTGTCATTTAGGATGTCCTCCCCTGCGTACCAATTGTGCTGTACGTCACCAAGGCAATTGCCTGCTGAAATCCAACCGAGATTGCCAGTGGTGTTCCCAGCCCACGATTTCCATGTATATCAGCTGCGCAGAGCACTTTGAATGCTGCAAATGGGGTATAAAAACCCAGGGTAGCTGCAGAACAAAAAAATTCAGCTTATCTACATTTGTGCCTCATTATTCCCCGCCTGTGAGCGTAGGTTCTCTTCTCCCCAGCCTTTAGGGAGCGCGGCTCCACAGGCTGATCTCTTCTCATGCAAATGAGAGCGCTCTGTGCATGAATAAGCAAAGAAGATTGTGTTTTCCTCCCGCTTTAGAGAATTCAACCCATCTGGAAGCAGAAATGATGTTACTTAGGTGATGGCACAGGGCAGGAGGAAGGGAACAGCAGTAGCGATAGAGACGTGTGAAAGCTGAAGGAATACAACCAAACTATTTTACAAGCACTTAAAATACTAATTAGCAAGTCAACATGCAACAAGGACAGCAGTTAAAATGAAACAAATAATTTGGCTGCGAATGCTCCTGGGCTTGCTATAGTACAAGCAGTGCCTTTGTGTGGCACCAGACAAGAAATCTACATTCATGTCCATCCTTGCTCTCCCTTTCCCAGTTCTCATATTTTTCTTGCAACATGATCCTGTTGGTTAATTGTTAAAACAAGGGGAAAGACATCTCTGTCCAAAAAAGCACAGCTATGTTTAAATAAGATGTAGCCCTTCCTTTACCCTGCCCAGGGCACAGCGGCCACATAAGCAACAAGAAACTCAAGCTGTGAAATCTTGGTCAAGGAGCTTTGAGTTGCCCAACCTGGGCCAAGTTGATGACATGTATCTCTTGGAATTTCAGCAGAAAAGAAAAATAAAAGTTTCCACTAATAACATTTTGGTTTTGTTGCCTTTCTTTCCATTTGAGTGAGGAAAAAGGATGACTACAGAAAGGTAGAAAGCAATGATGATTTTCCCCATTCTTCAGATGCAACATAAGAAGAAAGATTTGCTTATTCACAGCATGATGAATCCCATCATCAGACCATCACAGCCTGAATACCAACTTTGCCACCGGTTCACAAAAGAACCCTGTTGGATTGGCCACCTGAACCACCTCAGCCTGTGGTCTCACAAAAGGCCACCTGTGGTCTCACAAAAGGCCACCTGCTGCCCTTATGCCTAGGTTGGCCAAGTTGTCCACCAAAACCCTAAATGGCAGAGGTGGTGTAAATGTTTGGCACCTCCTCCTTCAGGAATTTGCTTATATCCTAAATTAATTGGGGATTGGTGGGAACTTCTGTACCTGTTGCCCACAGATGCTGCCACTGGACACCTTTATTTTGGTGATACCTTGCCCTAATTATTGCAGCTGAAAGCATATTAGAGCAGGAGGAGTGCTGGTCTAATTCAATGGGGGAAATCTCCAGTGTCTGGTAAGATCTTTTTTAATATATACATCTTCAACAAGAGCTCTCAGGGCCAACATACCTTCTATGATAAGGTCAGGGTGGGGAAAAAGTGAAGATGGTCAGTGGGTTAATTGGACCATTTACTGCACATAAAATCACCAGTGACCAGTGTATGATGGGTGAAGCCATACCGCGAAGCAAGCAAAGTCTTTAGCTTATGTCAGGCACTGACCAGACATGCCAGGAAATAAAGTTGTTTTCCATGATAACAGGAGACATTGCAAAATGACAGATGCACTACACAGGTGGAAAAGTCCTTCTTCCTAAGCCTGAGTCCACCTTATAGTGCCCCACTTTTCCTCACCCACTGTCCTCCACTTTAATATGTGGGTCGCATATGACAATCAGGACTTCCAGTTTCCTCTAAGCCATGTGAGCAACAGTTCCCTTCCAGTATTTTCCACCTTTTTCTGTAAGAAGAAGAAGAGAGGGAACCTGCAGGTGGGCTTGGGCTGCTGCCCAACTCGGCTCTGCCCCAAGAGCTTGTGTGTACCGAGGTGGTGTACTGTGACGTGCAGCCTCTGGAAACAGTGAGGATGCAGTTGAGAGACAAATCCTACCCAACCTCTCTGCTGCAATCTCTTACTTTTCCTCAGAGGTGGCAATCATTGCCCTTCTGCCTTTGCTGCTTTCTCCAGTGCAGTCTTCTCTTATAAGCAGGTCAGCAAGGACAGCAGTTTGCCTTTTTTTTGAGCACAGAACCTCTTTTGGTGGCTTCTTGTTCCAATTTCAAGGCTACCCATGGTCCACATCCCCAGTTGCTTTTCTCTACAGGAGACAAGCTCCCTGGTAATTAATCCAGACATTTGGCAGCTCACACACTTGTTGGTGGGGTGAATCCCTCCTGTCTCCTTTGGCATGGTGTGAGCAGTCCAGTTCTCTCTCCCTGGTTTCCCTCTAAATGCATCATGCCTAATGAGGTGGTCTGCCTCATTAGGTGCGAAGAATTTCCTGAGGGACATCTGAATAATGAACAGGCAGTTTCCAATAGCTGGTACCTTCCTCCTCCTCATAAGCGTGAGGAGATGTGCTGGACATACGCTACCCCTGCCTCATCCCTGGTACCTGCACAATGGGAACAAATCTGGAGTCTCTCAAATTGAGTGAATTGATCGGGATTTAAGGACAGCACTTTGACAACCGAACTTGCAATAGCCACCTAGTTCCAGGAGATGTTGCTGTGCTTTCAGCTAAAGGCTTGGAGGAGATGCACACAGAGCATGGGAATTGCAAAGAAGGAAAAAATTGTAAGTGCACTTGGAGCAAGTAGTGTTAGAGAGTGTGTGAGTATGGGTAAAAGCAGTATTTGGCACAGTTCTGCACTTTACAGCCCGTGAAGCGGAGACATAGGAGGCCTCTAGCAAAAAGCAGATGGGTGGTAAAGGATTGGGCCCTCATTTTGATCCCTCTCTCGTGCCTCAGACTGTGTTGCTGTTTCATACTTGCTAGTCTGATGCCACACAGAAGGCAGGTCACTGCTTTAAATAAAAATCTAGTCCTTCTCAATTGCCTTTTGACCTAGAGTAGGAAAAATCTCCCAAGCTTTCTAGCCCACTGCATGGCCAGTTAAACACAACCCTCTAGAGAACAAGACAACAGGAGATATATACACTTCTAAGCTTTTAAACAAGAGCCTGGATCATAATTTCTCCAAGACTATGAGCAAAGTTCCCAGGAGCGCCGGAGAAGGGACAGGCCTCAAGTACGGCGTCACTGGAGGAATCACTGACGTGCCCAGATGTCCTGGTTTAACTTGGTCTGTCCCAGCATGCCAGCAAGATTAGTCAGCATGCTGCCTTGGGGTTTGCTTGGGGAAGAGGGTTTGTGCTGTCTTCTGTCACCCCCACCCAGGCTGCAGTCCTGGGAATGAGCTTGTTCCCAGACCCTGGCAGAAGCTGAGGACAGCCGTCTCTTCGCAGGGTCATTACCCGTGTTTGGGGTCACCCTGAATGACCCAGCTTGGGGGGCCTGCCTCCTACATTTGTTCATAGAGACTGGCCACCCTACAAGTAGAAATAAGGACAAACAGAGAAAACAGGAGCATGTAAGTTTGCTTTGTTCCCATGTCTACTCTGCATGCACAGAAGGAACTTCAACATTGCATTGGCAATACTCAAAAAGACTTGCAGACCAGAGAGAGCTGGCAGCCCGTCTTGGCTCTGTTGGCAGCCAAGAGCATCATGGTGACCTGTTTGCTGTTGGCTTGCTCTGCTGTATCCTCTCCATCCACCATAGCATCACTCACCCTCTTCTTCCTTCTGAGGTTGCAGGACAGTATATGCAGTACTATCTCTGGTCAGCAGCAGCACCAGAGCTTGGTGCTGCTGCAGATGCTGTCTTCAACCCAACACATGATATCCGTTGGCAGAGCCATCCCCCTGAGCCATAGCTTCATGCAACATGACCTGTGGAAGCCAAAATCCCTTTGAGAACAATGAAGAGTGTTTGGGGTAATTCACTCTTCTGGGTGAATTGCGCTCCCTGCCCCAAGCAGATTGCCATCTCATCAGGGAACAAGCAGATGTTACAGCAAAAGTTAAGAAAAGATGATGATGATAACAGGCATGGACACATGGGTTGCTCAGAGGGCTGAGTTAGCATTCATTTGCCCGCAGCGTAGGGGATGGGTATGCTGAAATAGCTAAGGCCAACTGCACTCCAATGCCTAATCCCTTTTAAACTCAACTAATTTGCACTGCTCGGAGGTAAGTAAAATTCATGCAGGTTTTTCCCAGGTAAAGTGCAGTTCCTGTTCATCCAACCACCCTTGTGCAAAGTTATACCTATGTCCAGGGTCATCCATATACAGCCAAGTACCTGAGGCACACATTGAATGTTATTATTGTTAGAAAGGATCTGAGTGTACGATGACTAATGCAAAAAAGCCAATAGTGTCTAGACACAAGTCTGATAACAGCAGTTCTTTAGTCATGCTCAAGACTCTGCCACGGAGGGGAAGCGATGTGTCAGGGGCACAAGATCCTGCTTTGTGCCCCATATAATTGCTTACTGCAGATTGGAGAGAGTGCTTAAAAAGTCTGGGCACCTTCACGCCTTGCACTGAGCTTTGATCCCCAAATGGAAAATACTCCTCAAAACACAGCCTTGCTGCTGTTGCCTCTCTAGCCGGCCCTTAACCTTCTGGCTTTACTGACAATGCGTCAAAAATAGACTAGAAATATGACTAGGATATGTCAAAAATAATGGAGAGCAGGGAGAAAATGCACTGTTTTTAAAGCACTCCAGTTTTGTGACTGAAGCTGGCTGTGGGCACAAGGGATTGGATGTCTGCCGAGCTAGTTGCGGGGCTTGAAACCTCCATTTGCTGTTACTTCTGCCCATCCCAAACAGCTGCACCTCAGGACATGGACTGGTGCGGAAGTAGCAGCTGGCTCCAAAAGCATGGCATGGGAAGAATTAATGGAACTATATACTTTGTGGTGACCTCTGCATTGTCATGCTCTGAAACAGCAGCTAGAAAAGCACGACATACGCGTAGTGGTGGGCAAACACTGGGTCAGCCATGAGTGCCAACACGGAGCAACTGGGGTGCAGCTGGGCATCTGGATTGGGGAGTTGATTTTAAAAGTATTTGTATTCATTGAAGTGCCTTAGAGTTCAAAACAGCCTTAAGGACGCTGCAGAATTGGAGCTGCAGCTCCAGAGGCTCCCAGTCTGCACTAGACCAAATAGCTCTAATGAAATAGGGCCACAACAGGGGCTGTTTGATCTTTAGTGAGGGTGAGGTCTCAGCTTGAACCAAATATCACTCTTCCAAGCAGCACCTGGTTATTGGGAGAGCATGAGCCCTGGGCTAACCCCAGAAGGCAGCAGGAGAAAAGCCTCCCTGGTTTTGGCAAGAAAGACACGAAATGGAGCAGGGAAGGAAACCATAGTCCTATGGATGCAGCCAGCACAAGACCACTTGTGTTCAGGATTGGCCACCAGGCCCTGGCCTGTGTTGCTGAGCAGTGAAGGTAAAGCCAGAGAAACTGCAGATCCCCCCAAAGGCTGGAGAACGGGCTTCTGCAGGCACACAGCTGAGTAGGTCAGGCTTGGCCAAGATGCAGCCTAGCACCAGATCCACTCGATACGAACCTTTCCAATAAAATGAGAAAAATCCCTACTTCCCAGAACTTGGCTTCACTTTCAAAAAGAGCCATTGTGGCTACATAAAACAGTACTCATTTTTATGCTTTTGTGTAAACTTGCCTAAGGTCCACCACTCCAGGTTATGGCACTGGGAAAAGGCTACTGCATGCCTCTGCACAAGCCCAACAGCTCGTTACTGAGCTGGAGACAGGCAGAGCTGAGATTAGTGTCAAAGATGCAGTCCTTCCTGTGTGTGATTTGCTCTCCAGAGCCAACAGGCATATTCCAAAGCTTCAGTTTCTTCTCTCCATCCTCTGATACCGTACCAAGGGCACTGCTGTCAATCTGCTGGCTTGCACTCAGTTGCAAGGGGGATGGATCTGGGCAGATGGATGTTCAGACCCTCCACCATGTCCTGTAATACTGAAATGCCTGTAACTGGAATGGGTGGGCTTGAAAGCACCTTCCTAATCTTGCCGACATCTCTTCTTTGCGTATGTGCAGGCACCTATAGGCATGAGGCATTTTTCTCCTTCATTCATGAACAAATGAAGCAATTCATACAAAAGCATTCACTGCTTCGTGCGTATAGGGGTTTACAAACATGGATATTCTTGCACTACCGACAAGCAGTGAAGATCTGAAGCAGATTTGAGGCCAGAGACTATTTGTGTTTCTGATAGTCAGTGAAAACTGGCCAGTTCACACCAGAGTCTGGCCTATGACATTTAACTTATGTGACAAACTAGAAGTTGAGCATCAACTACTAAGATTAGATCCCAACACCAAAGTGTTTCAAATTAGAAGCACAGACAAAAGGGAAAACAGCTCTACCTCACAGCAAACTCCTATTTTGGTTCTTGAGATTCTCTAATTGCTACTATTTTTAATTGCATATTTCTACCACAGACTATTTCCCTTTAAGGAGACAGGAGTGAAATCAGCTTATAATATTTCTACATATTTTCATAGAGGTGTTGAAGTAACTGCCTGCTGATTTTTACTTTTTTAAAATGTATTTTAGGGCAGCAAAAAAAAGGACTTGATAAATAACAGAGAAATGAAAAGTCCATGTCTCTTCCCAGCTGGCCGATCTCAGCATGGGTAGGGGAAGGAGCCCAGCTTGCAAGGCAGGAACAGGGCTCAAGGTCCTGACCCACAAGAGCCCATAGTCTCTTGTTTTCAATCCTTGATAAATTTGTTTTCAAACCCTACTTTTGTCTAAGTTCTGTGGACTCTACCCAGTCATACTGGCCTCATATTTGTATTTACTCAGGTTATACACAAGAACATGTATTTGCAAAGTGTTACAATACACTGGGTTTAAGTAAAGCCTTCAGCACCTACAGAATGCAAGAAAAAGCAGCTTTAACATAACAGTGCCTCCTCTGCTCTCCAACATCACCCCAGGTTTGTCCTCCACTCCCTTTAGAAATAAAGGGATTCTTGCTAGTGTTAAATCTTAAATTTAAGCAAGTTTTAGTGCCATGGTGGTACCGAGTAGCTTCTTCAATTAACAAAGACCCTGAGCT
This sequence comes from Burhinus oedicnemus, assembly GCA_008921705.1. NCBI lineage: Eukaryota > Metazoa > Chordata > Aves > Charadriiformes > Burhinidae > Burhinus > Burhinus oedicnemus. Next base: position 2,128,240 of record VFFE01008906.1, on the reverse strand, counting down.
TCTAGGTCCACCATGGCCAGCCGGGGGCAGGCAAAGGCACCCTGGGAAGAAAGATTTGCTACCTTGATCCTTCCTTGCACCATGTTGCAGAAGCAGCAAGTTGCTCATTGCAATCCTTCACCTTCATGCTACGAGGTCAGTTCTCCTGGAGTGAGGACACAGAGGTTCATCCCTTAGTGTTACTCAAAGCAGATGCCCCCTTCTGATCCATGGAGACACCGGCCACCTTTCCTTGTTTAAGACAACGGTGAATCAGACCTCTTTTCTGGCGTTCATCCAAGGTTAGAAATCCCCTTGTACCATATGATATTGCAGATGCAGATACAAATGTGATCAAATGAAATGTAATTCATCTTCTGTTCAGTAGGAACTACTGCTTGTGATGAGAAGAGACTCTCAGTTTGCTTTGGCAATCGGTCCAGAAGGATATGAATGAAACAGTATTCCTTCATTTTTACCATTTATAACCAAAAAAGCTATTTCAATAGTGAAAAAACAAACCCTGAGCATAAGCGTTTTCTTTCGCTCAGTATCTTTCACTGGCAGGTTTCAGTAGGCTGCCATTAAAGAAAGCTTCACCATCTCCCTGATGGAAATAAGGAAGGCTTCATTCAGATGAAGAACCAAGGCAGATGTTAAGGTTTAAATTCTACCCACCGCCAGCACAGAGAACCAAACAGGGACATCAGACACCGCCACATCAGCCTTCAGACATCTTAAATTAAACAGTCAGAAGATAAACCATCTAAGTGAGTTGAAAGCTGTAAAGAATAAAAACTGAAGCACTGATAGACTGAAACCTTGATTAACCCAAACCCAGCAGACCCCACCGTGTCACATTTATCTGTTTCATGACTGATAAACATGGATAAAAGTATTTGTATCAACTAAGGTATCACTGCTGCAGAAAAAAAAAATAATCTTTTATTGTCCAGAAGGTTCCTGTTAGAGCCTGTGACCAGCTGTAATATCAACTTTAGGAGTCTACACTTATAGAGCTGCTGGGAAACTCAAAACAGGCTCCACCTGGCAGGAGAGTTCAACAGGGAATTGTGGCCTTCGACAGAGTTGCTAAACCAGCTTCAGAGCAGCCCTGGTTTAAATAAGCCTGGTAATTCCAGCTCCGGGTTTTTGTTGAGAAGGCTAGGACAAGTTTTCCTGTGCTTGGAAGTTCAAGGATGAAGGTGCGGCAAGAGAGATGGTACTGCCTCTATTAGACTTGCAGGAGCTGTACTCTTAGTCCATATCTTCATTTTCCAGATCTTCACCTACCAAATCTTCAGGGTGGATTTGGGAAGATGGAGGGGGAAGAAAGCACTGCAGGTGGAAGCACTCTGCCTCTCATAACCCTTAGTGAATGAGGGAGGAATGAAAAGGAATGAGGAAAAAACCCCACCCTAATAATTTAGCTTCGAAATTTAAATTTTGTTCAACTAAAAATCCAGAAAACTCAAGTTTTCATTTTTTTTTTTTCAAACAGTTGTAAACTTCATTCAATCTTTTTAAGTTGGCTTATTACACTGGAGACCCCTAATACTTTGGGTGGGTGGGGGAGAAAAAAGGAAGAAACTTATTTGAAGGGATGTTTTAGGGACAAAACACTTTCTGGGGGTGGCCTTTTTTGGGAATTGGCTAAGGCAGGTGGACAAAATATCCAACATGACCACCAGGTACCTGTAGCAATGTAGAGCAAATGGGGAAACATGTTTGGGTTTTTTCTTTTGTTTTGTTTTTTTTTTTAATGCCTTATGGGATCAGCACTTCAGGAAATAAACCTCAGGGACACTATTTGGATACCATGGAGCCATGCAAAAAATTTATGTAGAGCCTAAAAATCAAGCAATAGTTCTAATGCAAGTCCCCGATGACCTGGCTGTGGGCTCACTGCTCAGCTCTTCCAAACCTTTTGCTTCAAAGCAGCAGTTCGGCTTCAGAGATGATCCCAGTTCTCCCCAAGCTTTTCTCCATGGGCCATGAACACTTAGAAACCAGCTGAAGGCTGTTTTACCTTCATCCCTCCTGTGCATACTGAAGCTGAAGCTCCTCTGTTTTCAACTGTGAATAAGGGGAAGAAATCTATAGAGAGGGCTGCGTACTCCTGGTTTGTTGCTCCTGTTCAGGCTCTAGATACAGCTGCGAAACTCTGCTCTTACAGCATAGTAAAATGTGCTGTGAAGTTTGTATGCAGTTCATGTGCACTGAATTTATTTTAGGAATGAATGAGGGTGCTAGTACACAAATGGTCCATCAGTGCATCTTCCATCATCACGGCCCTCCTTGCAATGACAGAGCTCGCTACAGAATCAAAGTCTATCTCCATCCCTTCAGCTGAAAAGCAACTAGACCTCTATGCAAAAATTGTCTGTAACAGGCAGTCTGCACTGTGTGATCTTGACATTGACACTTAGTTGACACCAATTTGTTTGAATAACACAATTATTCAGTTCAGAAGGGTCCTTGGGAGGTCTCTAATCAACCTCCTTCCCAAAGCAGGAGCAGGACAGGTTCCAGGAGCGCTTTCTGAGTAACTCCACTTGTAACCAGCCTCCAGGTAGAGAACAAGCCATTAACCACTATGCTTTGACCCAATGATCCCGCCAGTTTTCCCACACATCTAGTAGTCCACCCATCCAGATCATAACATCCCAACTTGGATACAAGAAAGCTGTGGGAGACTGCCTCGAAAGCCTGGCTGAAGTCAAGGTAAGTGACATCCACAGATTCAGCTTTCTCTTCTCAGAAGGCAATCAGGCTGGTCACACATAATTAACCCTTTGCAAGTCCATGCTGGCTATTCCTGCTCGCCACCTTCTTCTGGTGCCCAGAAATGTGCTTCAAGAGGACTTGGATTTTCACCCATGATTTTCTCAAGAGGCAAAGCTAGTCTGAGCCCTGTTCTTCCTGAGTAGTGGGCAGCCTGGAACCAAAGGGCAAAGCCCTTTTTAGCTGTAAATCAGTCTGTCAAGAGACAGTTACAGAAGCTACCAGCCACAGAAGCCACTTGGAAGCTAACAAGAGCAATCTGAACATCAGAATAACAAAAGTTGAACAAAAATAAAAAATGCCCTGAGATACAACAAACCCTACAAACAAACACCAAAACCCAAAGAAAACCTCACCCCCACAAAAGCCTGTCTGTATAAATAATTCACAAACGGTCAAAAAAACAAAACAGAGAACCACCCACTTCCCCAGACTGCCAAAAATGGAGGGGAAAGACAACAATAACAAAGTCAACAGCCATCCAAACAAACTATCCAAACCCAGAAACAATAACCCCTTCCCTCCCAACCTGCTGAAAAGACCAACAGCAGTTAATGTCCCCTGCTGAAAAACAGTCCAGAAAAAAAAAAAAGACCCAAAAAAAAAGACAGAAGCCAAACAATAAGTTGGTTTCTTAGAAATATTTATGAACAATATTCAGAGGAAATGTTCTCAAGGGGAAGTCATGTAACCAAGTACAGAAATGAGGCAGAGATGGGAAAACAGATGGATTTGGCTCTCCAGAGGGGACTGCTGATGCCTAACGAGTCCAAAGTCATCAGTTCATTCCCCCCACGCCCATACATCAAGCCTCTGACAAAGGACAATCTCATACCTTAGCTACTGACACTCCTGATGAGATACTTTAGCTGGCAAGAGTTTGATTTATTAACTCAAGAGCTGACTGATTCCAGTAAAGATAAAGTCATCCAGTTTTCAGACAATTTTCCAACCCATTCGCTGTTTTAGTTGAATATTGCAAATGTTCTTTAACTAAATACCCATAGGACTGTTTGCTGTTAATGGTCCTTTCATTTCTTTGCTTACAAGAGAGAATTTTGCACCAGAGGGGATTGTTTTTGCACACAAAGTAACAGACTACAAGGCAGGTATAGATAAGTTAGAATAAAATAATGCAAGAATTATGACTTCTAGTACATGAAAAGGTAGATGCCTTTGTAATTTAGGTTCTGTTTGAAGAAAATGTAATCAAGCACTGGGGTCATACTAAGATTGCTCTAATGTTTTGTTTGACCACAGGTAGGAAATAATTGTTTGACTCATAAGAGGGTACCACAAATAGAGCACCTCTTCATGCATACATCAAATACACCTTCTATGTCCCTAATCAATATTGACATTAAAAACCTCACTGAGAGCCTCAGAACAACCAGAGTTCTTATACCAAATGTCCATAGCGGAAACGAGTCCACCAGGAATAAAACATCTGCCTCAAATGGCTCTTTGAAGTCTATATTGACACCCATACAGCTTTCCATGTATTAGTCATTAGTGGTGCTGTTTACCATCTGCATAACACAATTTTTGGAGGCCTAATCAGCATCTTTAATCCATGCAACCGTTTCTTCAGCCTGAATTTCAGAGGCTGAAGTAACAAGTGGCTCATGTTTTGCAGTCCCTCCAGGATGGCAGTTTCCCCGGGCTGTGCGGCGTGGTTTTCACACCAAATGAGGGCAGCACGGCATTTCGTTACACAAATACGGGCCTGAGCTCTTTCTGAAATAATTTGTGCCCAGCAGGTAGAAATAAAGCTGAGATTGTTCTCAGGCATCTCTAATTTCTGCACCAGCAAAGCAAAGTCCAGTAATGAATACTCAGCATCTAATAGCATCCTCCTAGCTCTGTTCAGAGCAAACACGGGAAACATCTATTTTTGCAACAGCATCTGAAAGCCCTTGCTATTTTTTCTTAAAAGCTAGCTTCATACAGGCCACATCACGACTGGCAGCCCTTGTTCCCAGTATGGCTCAGCATCCTCCTCAAGCAGAAGTGAGCTACTGTTCATAGGACACCATCACACATTAAACATAATATTTCCCAATCTGAAAGAACTGCTTAAGGGATATACAAACTTGCATCACATGAACTTGGAGACTTGTTTACAACTAGTAAACCCACCAGCCTAGTCAGACCTGTTGCAGACATTTATAATCCGTGTCATCAGGCTATGCAAGCCCTGTCCAAAAGCAAGTCCTACTCGGCAGAACAGGCTGTCCTCTGCCCTTCTCAGCCTGTTATCCAGGTCCTTAATCGGAGTATGATATCATTGCTTTCCCCTACTCTAGATTTATCTTTAGCAGAAGAGTAGCGTGATTGCATTGGTCACAAATGCATTGAGACAAATGTGATGTTTATTACTAGAAATATTTGATTCAGGACTTCGTGCCTCATGAACGTCACACAATCTCTAAGGAAGTGTAAAGAAATTCCAGGCAAGTCTCCATGGCCCCCCATTCGCAGCCAGCCAGCATTTATTAATGTTAGGAGTCATTTAAAAGTTCTGCAAGAATAAAAAAACAATTTTATGTACATTTTAAATATACTGTACATTTGATATCCTGCAGGAGACATTCCCAGTATGCTAAAAATCTGTTATCACTAAGTAATTCCCATTTTTCATTCACAATTTACAGTACTATCGAGTTTCTTACAGCACATTTTTTTCAAGTTCACCAAGTGTTTAAGCCAAGGAAGAAAGGAAGGTCAAAAGAGACTAAGCAACTTGCTGAAGGTCCCTAAAATAACAAAAGGTAACAAAACCCAGGTGTCTCCACATCAGCTCAGCACTCTTGTAAACATAGATTCATTTTACAGCCCTTCAAAGGTCAAAGCCAGAAAGAGGTTGCGAAGAGAAAATAAGAATATATGTACACAGAACACTCTGCACACCAAACCTAGAGATACGCAGACCTTTAAAATGCCTGAATAAAAGCAATATCACTTGTTGACCATCAGAAACTGAGAAATGAACTGTGAATCCATGGAGGGAAGTAGCACCAGACCTCCCTTGTCTCTGAATTCCACACTGCTTTGCAACTTGATGTTTAGAAGCTTTAGAGCTTTATTGGGATTGCACCTTGCGTTAGGTAAAACTACCAGCCATTTTTCTCACCAGCTGGGATGAGATAGGATCAGTTTTGCTACATCACTCAAGTAAACAGGGCTGTCACAAATTATGATTATTATTTTAAACTGGAAGAAGTTTTCAGCACTGGAAGTGAGGTGATATTTGAAATAAAATCCTGAGGAGATGGTAAAAATAACAGTTTTATTTTCTCAATGTCACAGGGAAATGTCGCAAGAGAAAACATAATTTTGTTTTTTTCTCTCTCATATACACTTATGGAAAAGGACTGCCTTCCCACTGGAGACTCAAAATTTTCTATTTAGATTAGAAGTGATCGCTGCAACTCCATTTTAGATTCCATTTTGCTCCATTAACCTCATGTTCATTACTGGGGGGTTTCTTAAGATTTGTCTTCACATGGATGTTTCCTAGTATATTTGTACCTCTAACCTCAAGTAAGGACAATTTCAGTGCTGAAGCATTTAACAGTTGTCTACATTGGGTAAAAATGTATTAGAAAACGTCTTTGTGAACACCGGACTTTACACCTTTCCAGTCTTCAGCTCCTCCAGTGCCATCACAGCTGGTTATGCCTCTGTTGGATTCCCCCTGCCAGCTCTTTACCTTCTTTCCAGAGATGAAACCATGGAATAGCTTCAGAGTTCACTACCCTAAGAGGTAACTAACAGACACATTTCGTTTCTCTCCAAACCAGCTCAGAGTGATCATATTTTAAGAAACACGTGGCATACACAGATCCACACCCTTTTAGATGCCCCAGCAAGTGTTGAAAGAAAAATACTCACCCAACTCTTGAGTTGTATCAAAACTACTCTTTATGATGAGTCGCATGAAAATTACTCCCCTTGATGCTCGAGCAGGGAGTCTCAAGCACCACAGGTCAAACATTGGCCAGATAAGGCATTAGAAGTGAGCAAGGAACCTCAGCACCTCCGAAACAACCTTAACGATTGTCATCTTCTTGAAGAAGCTGTATTCTTAAAGAAAGGAGAAGTTTGGCTCCTTTACTGAGGAAAAACAAACAAAACCCAAAACCCCTCCAAAAACAGAAAATAAACAACAAACCCCACCTTTGATTCAGAGATCAACTGTAACTACACTGTAGAGAACTCAAGCAGTATAAATGTCTCTGCTTACCTCAAAGGTCCAGAGGACACCTGTGAAGCAGTCAGGCACATGAACAGAGGAAAGGCAGAGCACTTCTAAGACTCAGCAACCAATGACTCAGCCTGCTGTCAGACTACAGCGGTTCAAAAGCTCTGGATATCCAAGAGTATAACCTCCACTGCACCAAATGAGAGCTGGGAGAGCTTTCATGCCAGATGATGTGCCCTACCTGAATCTCCTGAGTCCTCATGAAGCTCACACAATTTTATTTTAAATGTTTTAGCACTTCAGGACAGGCTAACAGAGCATCCATTCTTTTTCCTCCCCTTCTTGTCCTTTCTCCATCTCTTCTCATGCTCATTCTGAGCAGGAAGGGAACATCTCTCATTTGAAGGAGCATCTCCAGCCACGTTGAATGCCTACTCTCAGCAACAACGGGAGGTCAGTGCACAAAGTCATTACGGCTGCTTGAGTCAGCGCTTGGTTTTCCAGTTGAAAGCTTCCCGCAAGCACTAATGCTGCTCCTCTTGGCCCAGCTGCTCACAACCCCACAGCCAAGTGATGCTGCTATTGTCACACACCACCTTTACTTAATCCTTCCCAAAAGCTGCACGAACATTTGAGAGTAGGCAACCTTCCTCCACAGTGTGTTTTACAAGTCCTGAATGGCAACATCCAGGCCAGCTCTGAAAGAGGTGGCACTCCTGATCCTCACATCCTGGTACTCTTCCTAAAGCTATTTCAGCACTGAGGAATGCTAAAACTGAATGCTGGGGGGCTTTACTTCTGAGAGAAGGTAAATGAAGCTCATGGTCTTTGACAATGTGGCTGCTGCATTGGATGGTTAAGCCCAATGAGCCTTTGGTGCAGAGATTTAGCTCTAACTCAGTTTTTCAGAGTCAGCTGTCCCCATCCCACTAGATTCTCCTAGCAGGGACATGCTCCAGGAAGGGACATTCAATTTGGATGGATGAACAGTAACAGTTGCCAGCAGGAGAGATTAACTGTTAAGGTGAAAAGGTTGTCAGCAAAGCTGGGCTGAATATTTTCAATGAAACCTGAGAGTCAGGTACTGACGTCCAAACCCAGGTGAGCACAGGAGGAAGCACAGCTCACATTGGTTTAGAGATGCACCATTTCCTCACAAACTGTTTCCCTGGGTTCAAGAGATCAGCTTTGAAACAAAATGCTTAATACCAAGGGAGTTTCACATTAAAACAGTGAAGTGTTGGACAGTTAAATGCAACTATGGCAGCTGATGAACTTGATCCAACATCTAGACAAGTGCAACTTATCTTCTCCAGAAGGCACTTTGCAACCCAAAATTTTCAACAATTAAGGACCTTTAAGGGCAGCATTTCACAGAAACAGATGACTCTTGAAAAACTTCTTTTGCTCATGTTGTCTTCCATGGTGAAGGGAAGGACACAAGCCAGGTAGCTGTTGGTTTCTGTTTAGGAACTTTACTACATTTGAAGTTTTGAGTTCCCAGGCACCTGCACGCAATGTGCTTGCCACTGTGCTTCTGGCAGAGTGAAGCAATCAGTCCAAAGTATCAGGTTTGGGGACCAGAGGAGTGAAGGGTAAATGGAAACACATGCAGCATTATTCACATAGCTAAAATGTACCCGGAAGTTTCCCATGACTTGCATGCTTGCCTTCCTTTATATATTTTTTTTTTTTAAATAAAGCTTGGCAGTAGTACAGACCTAGGATTAAAATAACTGCTTTGTGCCATCCCAAGGCAAGAGCAGAGGGCACCTCTATGCTTTGCCAGCCGCTCTGCCCCTGCTACCGGCACAGACTGTGCGAGGTCTGGCTCCTCCTGAACAAGCACGAGGCAAGAAATATCCTTTTTCACATCATTATTCAGAGACATTCATGCAGCTATTCCCCCTGCCATGCTTTGGAAAGCTCAGTTTGGGAGGTTTTAAAACCAGCTACCAGTTCCTAACATCAGTGGTGATAACCTGCACTATACACAAGTCCATATAGAGAAGGTTCACATTAGGTGGTAGCATTAAATTGTAGGAGTGCTCATTTCACCCCAAATGTTATGAAATTTGCAGTTAAAGATCAGCTTCTGTAGTGCTGCTACTGCAAGAGAATCTGGCTTTTCATTTAGAAATAGATTTATTTCCCCAATTATGAAGGCCTGAGTGTTTGAGCACAAGAACTCAATGTTCACAAGCCAGTAAGCAAATAAAGACCCTGAAGTTTCTTTGTATTTAAAAAAAAAAAAAAAAAAAAAAGTTATGACTGAGGCCTGACTCATGATTTTCAAATTCTTGGAGGCAGCAAACTTAGTAATTCTGTAGTCTCTTGTGGATTGAGACTTTCATGAGTTTCTTTGCACATAGCTAACAGAAGTTTCACACAAGCCTTTCAACCCCATAGCCATACTACACGGAAATTTGTTTCATTGAATGACATCCAGGAAAAGCTGGTCTTTTACAGGAGATACTCGTGAATAATACATCTAGCTGTTTTCAGCAAATTCAAATCTCTAATGAAAAGCAAAGGTATATTCCCAGTTTGAGCTCCACTGAGCATCAGGTCAGATCCCAGCAATGCAAATCCATGGTCAGGAGCAGAATATGGACCTTCAGCCTGGCTTAGGCTGAAGCACACAGAAAGCCAGAAGCTTTGCTTTAGATGTGCTACTTCACTTTTTAATAGAGTGATTTATATATATTGGCTTACACTCTTAGGTACTATCTTCCAGCACAATCATAGCCTAGCATTTTTTGTATGTAACACTGCTGCACCCAAGGTCATTCAGTGCTTAAGCAGCAGGAGTCTAGAGGAGTTTCAGACCTACACGTACCCTGGGCTGCGAGTGCCCGAGCCTCCGGGACTTCTGATACCCAAAGCCTTAGCCACATACAATGCTCACAGGCCGAACAGGCGAGCCTCGCAGAATGGTCGCAGAAGCACGGACTCATCTGTGCCCCACAGTGCTGACAGCCACATCATGGAATAGGCTGGGTTTAGGGGTCTCTCTCTCAGGAGAGAAAGCAAGAAGCAGGGTCGATAGGTTTGCTGTGCAGTAGGTATCACCGGTCCTTGCCTACGCTTTGTTATTACAATTCAAGCTGTGGGCCATCTCTGTTTCCCACAGCCCAGTGCTCTCCAGAGCAGTGTGCTGCGCCTGCAAGTTGATAAGGCTGCTTTATGATCTATGGTGGCTGGTTTTAATTAAAGCTGCCTCCTCTGCATCGCTTCTAGCCTTGTGCAGACAAGAACACAAATGATTTCATCTTTTCTGATCCACCAGATGCCAAACTCACAATTATGAGCTGCCATTAGTAAGGAAGCTTCTCCCACCACTCCCGCTGGCTCAAGCGGAGTTGGAAGAAGAGAACTAAGGAGAAGATATACAGTGACAGCAAACTAATCCTCCACTTCACTACACCAACTAAGCAGAAAACTGATTAAGCACATCACTTTTGAACCTCCCCATCTCAAATGCTCCTGGAGGGCTGCAGCAGAGGATAATGAGAAGTCAGCCCAAGCAAGCCACTCGTTTGCAGTCACCTTCAGGGCAGCAGACAGCTTTTAGTCCTTTGAACTAACGAGATAGGTCCCAGTCAGGAAAGCACAGTATTTCTTACTTGTGGGACTCCATCCTTAATTCCTACTGACACTTTCTGTGCAGGGTTGTGTAGGTTAGAGGTACGGTTACACCTAGAGTCACACCTGGAGTCACACTGCCACTCCTGCACAGGTGGGACTGAGGACTGCTCTCACCTGGGCCGTGCAGCTGTCTGCCCAGGAGCCCCCAGGCCATGGCTAAGCTATGCCATGTGTTGTGCCTGGTCCCTGCTCTCCTGACTTGCTGTCTGTCCTTCCTGCATTGACCTCAGCCTAGAGCTGCTGCTTTGCACGATCACGGGGCTGTTGGGAATGTGTTGCTATGGTCACCCAGCCCTGTCACCTTGCTTGGGGACAGGTGGTCAGTGTGGGTATCCTCAGCTCCTGGCTCGTGCCAGGGGAACCTCATCTCCTGCTGTTTCAGATAGTCATGTCTCCTACAAGGGCCTCACAGTGGGAAACCCCAAGCTGGCTGGTGTCTGGGCTGCTAAGGCAAAAGTCGTGGGATCACCTGTTGAGGTCAGAAAAATTGCAGAGAGTTTTTGCACAAAGCCAGACTCAAATCAAAGCTTTCTATGGGCACTGAAGTCCTACCTCATGTTCTTCTCACCTTTATGCTGTTTTTACAATATGCAAGGCTCAAGCAAGTCAGTTTATCTTCAGAGCACGCTGATGAGGAAAAAAGAAAAACCCCAAAATTTGACCCTGTATTCCAGGTGGGGAAGTCAGGCAGTTGGACCTTGCTTTTAGGACCACGTTTGGCAGAGAGAGCATTTAAACTTTGGAGCACCAGGCCATTGATGAATAATATTCTTTTTTTGTGGAGTAGGAGGTTGCCTTGCTTCCCTTATAACTAGGACAGCAGAAGACAGGGCTGCTGCCAGCCTTCCTTAGCCACCAGGTCATTCCTCCCAGCCTCCCTATGCTTGAGGGCCCTTAAAATTTAGATCACAGGCACCACAGCTGCAATCAACTCAAGCGTCTCTGTTGAGGGTCATGGTGGGAGATGTCAGTCTGCAAAAGAAATTACAGCAGACTCAATAGTGCTCTGCACCAAGTCATGCAAACAGTATGAACATTAAGCCTTTAAGTACTGGAATTGCTCAGAAAGCTTTATGGTCGCTTCAGGACAGCAGGCAGTTTCATCTCTTTAATGTGTGGGATGCATAGTGTCTTATTTCTTGTGTGTCTCCAATGTTGTCATAGAAGCAAGTATTTTTCTGATACAGATCCACTTTGGTACAACCCAAGCTGGTACATTTTGTGCTTAGTTTCTGTCTCCAGAGGACAAGAACAGCAATTTCAAACCTATCTGAACTTTTAGGGTATTGTAGCGTTCTGTATATTTTAAAAGGACCTGTGGTATTCATCTAGAGTCAACAGATTCAAATTACGGGGCGGGGTGTGTGTGGTTGTACCAGACAACGACACTGCTCAATGGGTTTTGACTGTTAATGCAGAAGTTAAACAATTAATTGATTTGAAAATACCAACTGTTTTCAGAAATGATTTGTACATTCTGCCTTTAATGTAGATGGGGGGAAAAGACTCTTCATGAGTACAACCGACCAGGAATTTGACTCAAGTGAAAAAAGCCAAAGAAGCCCAATTCCAACTTGGAATTTTTTTTTCATTAAAGGTTCAAAAACTACATAAAACTGAGTGCAGCCCCAAAATCTTTTCCCTTCATGAAAATCAAAGTGATAATCTGACTCCATTTAATTCCCGGGCTCTGTAATCAGTTTGCTCTTACTTACGCATTCAGTGATCCCACAAAAACAGAATTCAAAGCTGGGCACTTGAAACTAATTACCTGAGCTCGAATTGTGCTCTAGCCAGCATTCATCTAGGGTCCATCTCATCAGGGTAAGCAGAGCACATTTACCTACAGAGAGGATTTCAGTCTGCACTTGGCTCAGTCCTTAATTTCACAGGGAGAATGACCTGCCAGGTGATTATGGCTTTGAACTACTTCTCAAAGAGCCCTTCTGGAAGGGCTGCGTCATATTGACTGTCTTACACCCTCTTTCACCATGAGTGTTCATCTGTTTGTGTTTTCTTTGTCTGTTTAGTAATGACGGTTCCTTGTGGAGCCTGTTTCAAAGATAAACCTGCTAAGAAGATGGATCTGCAAGACACAAGACTTCTAATCCACTCTGGCAAGGTGTACCTTGTTACACCTAGCTGGAAGATAAGGTCCCAGTGGTTCAGCTTGGGAACCAAATCCTCCAGCCTTTGTTGAAGCTTGATGTTGTGATGACTCAAATGAGCATTTCTGCTAGTGGTCTAGTAGGAATTGCATACTGTGCTCTCTGTGTATCATAGCTGAGGGAATATTTCCCATAACATATGGAACTTCAATCTATGTTTATAACAAGGCATGTCACTTACGAGTACAGAACTACCTCCAGTGTCAAAGAAAAAACAACCACCCAGGAGATGAAGTACTACTCAAAACTATATCAGAAACAAATGTTTTATTTCTCAGAGAAATGGAAGTCCAGAATAAATAGGACTGCTACCCTGAACATGGGGATCCATGTAAAATTCACACAAACTGAGCTTTCTGGGTCCCTTTCTCCTTTCTCACGCAGGTGCCCTGTGTGAAAGCACCAAAGTGAAGTAAGCAGCACCCAGCTGGTCCAAAGTCCTTCAAGAGGAACATTCCTTCATCCTGCACAGCCATGTCTCAGAAGGTGATGGATGGAGACACTGTCCCTCTCCAGAGGTAGCAAGACACTGTATGCAAGCAGGCATTTGCTTTGAGTTTTGCGTGACCACATATTTGCAATGTAGCACCAAGTGCTCTATCTGGTACCCTCAAAAAGACTCTCATTCCCCTCCCACATCATTGCCCACGCTCGGCAGAGTCTCTGCAGGCATTTATCAAGCTGCGCAGTCCTTCCGTGGGCTCAGCCTGGGAAGAGCCAGCATCCCCTGTTGGTTTCATCCAATCTCTGGCAGGAGCCCCTGCATAGCTCTGGTTTCTGCTGTCTCCCCTTGCACGTCTCTGCACCTCCCCGAGGTGTGCAGAGGCTGTGCTGAGAGCTCCTTGCTGTGCCGAGAGTGCCCACTCCCCCAAATCGCCTTTTTCTGGCTGAGAAGGGAAACAGGAGGTGCCAGCCCTTGGAGGGGAGCCAGGGACCTCCTCTCTCCGGCCACAGCCTGGGATTGCCTCCATCTGCAGCAGCTTTGGGGTGAATCCAAACTCAGGTAAAGCTGCTCTTGCTTTTTCCAGGGGGAACAGGAGCAGATTTCGGCTCACCGGTACCATTATTTCAGATGATCTGGCAAACAGGCTTTTGTGCTTCCTATTGATATAAAAGATGGTAATCAGCGGAGTCACAGATGAGATCTAAAGCACTGTGCTCTCCAGCAGCAGCAGCTTCGAGGTACAGCCTGATGAGCCTTCTGCATGATACGCAGGAGTGGCCCAGAGGGCAGCAAGCAGCCCTTCAGTGGCAAAGCTGCCTTTTTGCTAATATGAACTAGCAGCAATTGCATACCAAAAGCAAAAGGCGTGCACTTCAGTGCAATCAAAGGACAGTTACAGTTCCCATTTTAGAAAACTAAACTTTGGTTCTCCACATAAATCCTCCTCAGGCCCAACCTTCAGGTTCACCTTCAGCGAGGATACTTCACCCATCTCTGTCTGACCTGAAAATAGATGGAAAGGGGTAAAGATGGAGCCAGGCTCTTCTCAGTGGTGCCTGGTGCCAGGACAAGAGGCAACAGACACCAACTGAAATGTATGAAATTCCACTTAAACATAAGAAAAACTTGTTTGCTGTGAAGGTGGATGAGCAAGGCAACAGGTCATCAGGAGAGCTTGTGGAGTCTCCAACCTTGGAGAAATTCAAGCACTGTCTGGATGTAGTCCTGGGCAACCCGGTCCAGCTGGTCCTGCTTCGAACAGGAGGGTTGGGTTAGACATCTCCAGAGCCACCTGGAGATATCTCCAACCTCAACTATTCTGTGATCGGGTGATCTTTACTAGTTTCATTTCATGAAAAAACATTATCATAACTTTCTTGAAAGGAGTTGCCAACACCTTTCTGCAGCACATGGACATGCTTTCACAGCCTTTTTGTCTGAGGTTTGCGAAAAAGGTTGTCCCTCCAAGGAGGCACCATAACCATGCTCCTTTCCCTGACCCTTAAGCAAAGTCTTTCCTAACCAGCAGTCTAGTTTATAGTTTAATTTTCATTTTTTTAATAAAGTAATGTCCCAATCATCTTTTATTGTCATTCTTCTGTGTGTGGCAGAAGGTAGAAATCAGAGAGGACTAAAACCAAACATGGGGGAACGAGGAAGCAGTTCCAGAGTCACTGAGTTACCTCGGGGTTCTGTCACATCCATTATTATTCATTACAATAATCTCCTGCAGACTAACGAATATGTGTCCTAGCAATTCTGCAGTCACCATGGGGAAAATAAAAAGCTTTGGACAGTTCTAGGAAGGGTCTCAATTTCAAGGCAATTTTGCATCACAGCTTATTTTTGGTCAGTGCTGCTTATTTGCGTCCTCCTCAGAGCTGCTGTTACAGGAAACATCTTTTCTTCCTTATAGATGACCACCTCTTCTTGCCTGTGGCTCATGCCCTGGGTGGTAAAAGTGGAGGCCTTATTCTTACCTGGTGGGAGTTATATCAGAGCCAGGGTGAAATCCATACCTGACCCCAGCGAGTTCAGCTGGGCCAGAATTACCTAGATGTCTGTTCAAACAAAAATATGTACTTAGGAAACCTTATTCAAAACTATGTTCAATCATGTTTCAACATTTGCTATTGCTGCTGGTAAAAAATTATTATTTTTTTTTTTAGAAAATCATTGTTTAGCAAAATAAAGACTTGTGTCATTGTTTTGCAAAGCTAGCTGACCTTGTGCTAATTAACTGTGTTTGAAGGCACACAACACAGCCTCATGCTAAGAAAAACAATGAGCAGCCTACAAATAATAAAGCACTACTGCTAAATTTCACATTTTCAGCTTTAAACTTAAAGATTTCCATGGGAGTAGGAGGTCACTTCACTGGCTATATTTATCTCTTTAAAATTAACAGAAAGGAAAAAATAGGCCCTTTTGCCCTCGAACTGGAACATAAGGTCAGGATGACAAGTGGTGCTGGCAGGGCTGGGGGAGTCTGGCCACGTCCGAGGCGCCTCACAGCTCAAGCCATCACCATCAAAATGCTGGCACCACCCTGGGGGGCTCTGATACACTGCATCCAGCGGGCTGGAAAACGATACTCCTCTCATGTCCTGAGTCATTGCCCTACTGTGGACAAAGTCTCCATGAGATTTTAAAAAAATAATTAAAAAGAAAATTAAAATAGCGTGCTCAGTCTTTCCTGTCAGTTCCTGGCATGTGAACACTAAAAACATCAGGAGAAAAATACTTGCCATTTGTTTCCAGAAGCCCTGGGGAATGGAGACATGAAATCTGGGAGTGACTCAGAGGTTATCGTAGAAAATGGCACTTGTCACACGTCCAGATATTCCACTGATCCAAGGAGCTGCTACTGGCAAAGGGTCAAGCAATCACTTCTGCCTTTTACCTGCGCCAGGGTCCATTCTGACCTTTCTTTGCAGGCACGACTGCTATGATTAGCCATGATGGGAGCAGTCTTTGCGCTGAAAGGAAAACAGGCCCTTGCGCTGTTTTGGTGTTCCTGCTCTCCTCTGCTCTCCTTTTAGCCCTGCTCAGCTCTAGCCAGGCTGAGGCTGGCCCACCTCTGCAGGGAAACTGGAATGAAGCCTACCGAAATGAAGGGATGCTGAGCTGAGGTTACTGTGAGCTGGAGGACGAGTATGGCTTAGATGCCACCCCAAGCCAATGCTTCACAAAAGGCTATTTTTGTCTCTGTAATCGGACATGCTGTCTGGACAATTCAAGCGTCCCCAGTGCTAGAACAACTGACGATGAAATTAGAAAGCAGATCCTGGTTTGGTAAACATGGTTTTGGTGTTATCGTCCTTCTACACCTGTAAAGCTTGACTGAACACAACCTCAGTTGCAAACCCGAAGCAGCAGATCATGAGAGTCACTGGAAACAGTCGTGGGAAAGAGATGGCAATGATACAGACTGAGGGGTCTTTGACACCAGTTACAAACACAAGTGAAAGCAAAAATAGAAAGCAGTAACTTTGACAATCTCATCCTTGAGAGAAGCCAGGGAGCAGCAGGGACCTTGAATACAAGCCTTCCACTCCTTGCTCACAAGCCACATGGTGGGGTTTTCAGAAGCACCCCTAGTTAGTCTGTCCTCCTATCCACAAGAACCCATGGGCATCCTGCTCCTGCCTGTGTCCATGCTTGAGCGGGCTGGAAAACTCCATGGTAAGTGAGCAATCAGATCTTCTCACCTGACTGAGCTCAGCAGCATCACTGCAAGGGGGAAGAGAGAAGACTGAGGATGCCCCGTCCACTTTCTCCAGCTGAGTCCAGCAAGCACCTCTGCTGACCAACACCTGCAGCCCAGCTGCTGGCCATCATCCCTAGGGATAGCCGGGCTTCATTTCCAGTTTTCATCCAGCAAAAGGCATTGTATTATCTAACGAACAAGAAACAGCAACTACACTCTTTGATCATCTCCTGACTAACTCCCATGGCATAATTTTAATTGCTAAAGTTATAGTCATGCAGCTCAGATCAGTCCCAAGGACTACGAAACTTGAGGATACTTCTCTTTTTTTCCCCCTTTTTTTTTCTCATGAAGAAATGCTTGCTGTGCTAGGCACAGTAGGCTAGTATGACGTAACCGCAGTGCCTCAGGCACCCAGGGCAACCAGAATAACCCAAGAAGTACGTACGCACATCATGTTGACCTTCATCAGTCTGTAAACAGCAGTGATGGCTCTGAAACTGCCAGAGGAACAGGGGAAATAAATACTCCTTCCCCCCAGTGCCACCAGGCTAAAACGCAGCAGCTGAAGGTCCCACCATGGAGTGAGGTTCCCGTGTGGGGCTGCAGATGAGGCTGTTGAATTTGAGGCTGCTCACTGGCATTTGGAAGGAATTTGTTTCACCAGTGGAAACTTTTGTGGCTGAAGCAGTTAGAGAGGGAAAAGCCAGCTAAACTTCTGCCTTTCTCTATGGAGGCTAAACTTAGAAACATGACTTAGATGCATAATTTAGAAAACCAAGATAAAAATCAAGCCAACTGCTTCCTCCAGAGCTTTTTTATGATTATTACTTACTGGGACAGCCGCATGGACTAAGTGCCATGTTTTGAGCACAGACTTTTATGGCTAAGCCATGAAACCCACCAAGTGTAATTTTTGACCATGTAATTTGTCCTTCCCGAACAGACTCAAAAACTAGTGAAGCAGGAAAGAATAGGATGTGAATTGCAAAGCATTTTTGTGCACGCGGACTTCAATGACTACTAATATCCATATTACAGTGTGATGAGACCTTTGACAACTAATTTGTCAATTTTTTTTTGATGAGAGGGTGTCAGCAGATGATAAAGTTGAAAGTCTCAACATACCAGTGGAGCTGTGTTTGTGTACGGACAGTGAAAATTAATTTACCACTAATTTGGTCTTGGTCTAAACTAAACCAAAATGAATGCCATGGTCTCATCTCATCCTAGACTGGCTTCTAGTTGACAGCTCAGAATAATTCAGGAGAAAGCCTCCCTCCTGCCAATTACTGCTGCAGACAGTTCCCAGTGCCACCAGTTCCTTTAATATGCATACCCCAGCTCCTCGCTCCTCCAGCAGGTGCTGCCCAACCAGGGCAGGGGAGAAGGCAGCACTCCACAGATAGGGGGGAAATGTCATGTAAAAATGAGATTTCTGTCTTCTGTGTTGGTTAAGGGATTAAGGGAAAAGGTAAAAGCCAGCTCTGCATGTGCATCCTTCTTCATCATGTTAAGAATAAACATGACGGTTGGTTAATGCCATGTGTAGCTTTAATAAATTAATTGCTGCAGTTAAAAATCTCTCCTACTGAGTAAGGTTTTGGTTAACAAGAATAATTATAGAAATCTGTGCATTCAGGCAGTTGCAAATCAACAGTGGGACACTCTTCTGCTCCATCCTGCTCCTTGAGCACCTCTTCTGACAAAGATGTTTCCAGCAAACAGAGTTGCAAGAGCATACTGGGATGTACTGAAATATCTTCAGTCACATATTGTACGGGGGTCTGACAACAGTCAGGTTCTCCAGCCATTTCCATCGTGCTCTCATACACTGTCCCAGCTTTTGATACAAAAATGTTGGAACCTCAGCATTTTGCAGACTTCTGTAGACATTGAGAAATCAGTCTCCCTGAGGTTCTGGGTACAGTTATTACCTTGCTCTGTTTCTAATGTTAAAATCATTGCTGTGACTTCACTGCCCCAGAAAGGTTTAATGTAAAAAATGGTGCATGGCCCTGATCCCATCTCTTGATGGATTAAAATAGGCAAATGACTTAGAGGTAAAAGGTAAGAGCAGAAGGCTGTGAATCAGATCATGCACAAGCTCCTGTTGGTTTCCATTTGCACCCCTTGAACAGAAGCCTGAATCCAACAAATTTCATGCCAACCTCTTGAAATGATCGTTGTAACATCTAAAGCTATCTACACAGTTATCTGCACATATCCACGCAGTCAGAGCTGCCACGGTGTTTCTGGTGGAGGGGCGCAGGCTAGGCAGGTTGTCTGTTTGCTCCCCTAATCCAGGCTCAATGAGAACACCCCAGCCAGGATGTGGAAGCCACAGAAGGATTTCTGCTAAGCTGCTTTCCAGATGGTTGGCCCCCAGCACATACTAGTGCCTGGGGTTGTTCCTGCACAAGGGCAGGACTTTGCACTTCTTGACCTTCACGCAGTTCCTGCCGGCTCATTTCTCCAGCCTGTTGAGGTCCTTCTAGATGGCAGCACACCCATCCGGTCCATCAGCCACTCCTCCCAGCTGCTGAGCATGCTCCCTGCCCCATTATTCAGGTCGTTAAGGAAGGTGTCAAACAGGGTTGCCCCCAGTATTGACCCTTGGGGTACACCACCAGTGACTGGTGTCCAGCTGGACTTTGCGATGCTGATCACAATCCTTTGACACCCATGACAAAATCGCCCATGCTGGTCTGCTCAGTAACCCTGACCCACAAGCTCTCAGCTGGCTTGTCATCCATCCTTGGGCACATCTCCATCCATTCCCTCTGCCCTCTCACACAGAGCAACTTGCCCTCCCAGGCTGTCCTTCCCAAACACCCTCCAGTTGAATGAGCTATCCCACCATGCCCCCATCGCCCCAATATGCTTGTAGGTCTACAGTTCACACAGACCTCCCATTCCTCTTATGCTGTGTCCACGTCTTTGTGAGCATGTTCCCCTCACTGCATCTTTTCATCGCTTTGCTACCAGCAAGCAGCTGTGAGGGCCAACATCAAAGTGGCCCATCCATCTCCTCCAAGAGTCAACCACCATGACCAGCTGCTCCGCAAGCACGCGTATCAGAGTCAACACATTGAAGGATTTCAGCCTTGTTGGTGGTCCAGATAGGTTCTGATGAGCACAGAGTGGGATTTCAGAGTATGGTGGGGAGCTCATCTTCCTTTTAAAAAGCCTGAACACTTACAAACATCAGTGTTAAACTGGTGCTGTTAGATTTGCAAATTCAAGCACTTCAGAAGTGCCAGCATTAAAGTTTCATAACCAACTTAAATCGGTTCTCTCAGCTGTTGATCACCGGCTCACACACATTTTTCCCCTGTGCAGCAGACACCTCAGGAATGCGTGGTTAATGTGTGGTTTGACATGACACTGCTTCAGCTGCAGAACTAGGTAATGATCCCAAATCCTGCTCTCACCCACTAGTCAAGGACTTCCTCTGTGCCACAGTTTCTTGTCCCCAAGTGGTGCCAGGACAACTCTTTGTGGGGCCAGGCTGTCAGCTCAATTATGGACACTACTTGGTTTAAAAATGAATGGCTTTGCCCCCACATGCAGCATTTCATGCAGTACAAGGGATGGATGTGCTCCGTGTCAGCCTGGGGGTAAAAACGTCTGTGTGAGGATGGAAACTCTGTCCTGTGGGACCCTTTCCTCTTTACTGTAGAGTGAGACAAAGCCTACAGGAAGGCAAGGGGTGACCTTATGGTCTGGGTGATGGAAAGTCCACAGCTGCCACCACTGCCACTATTCATAGAATCAGAGAATCATAGAATGGTTTAGGTTGGAAGGGTCCTTAAAATCATCTAGTTCCAACCCCCCTGCTGTGGGCAAGGACACCTCCCACTAGACCTGGTTGCTCAAAGCCTCATCCAACCTGGCCTTGAACACTATTACTTGGGTTTCCTACAGCATGTTTCCCAGAGACAGCTGCTGGCTAATGGTTCCCCAGATTTCTGCTGACTGGCTTGAGATCTTGCTTGTCTGACTTACAGAAATGCTCGTCGTTCATAGCTGCAACTTAAGTCACTGAGAGCTTTTCCACTACTGCTGCAAGGGGTGTAGGGTCTTTCTGGAGAGCCAGAGCCTAGGCAGATGGACATCAAAATCAATAGAGGGCTGTGCCTTTACTTCTAGGGTCTTTAATTCCTTGTCCACAGGATCATCACAGTGCCAGTCCCCAGGTTGGCAGGGGTGGTGAGGGTTCACGCTGGCGCAGCATGAGGCAGCAGACTGAGCCGTGCCATTCACCAGAACATAGAGGAACGAGCATCTCCATCTCACGTCAGCCTTTCAATCCTGTGCTGAAAATAGAGAAATGGGATCAGTCACTGAATAACAAGGAAGAAGCAGGCTATTGTGTTGACTTGGTATTTAGAGCTCCTCTAAAGATTAAAGCAAGAGTTTTGTTCAAAAGCTGGAGGAACTTGCAAGGGAGCTGAAGCTGAGATAAAGTTGTGGTATGCCTTGTCCAACTTTTGCGTTGGTGACTTTTTCAGAGCTACTAATGAAAATAAGTCAAACAGCCTGTGGCTCACTTTCAGTGACTCCTCTTCATTTAGGGACCAGTTATTACCAGATCAATGTACCGAGCAGCCAGTGTGTGTCATTTCCAGACACTTCATCCCCACGGAGATCTCCTGCCACCGCTGCCAATACCTTGTTTGCAGTGAGATCAATGGCCTGGCAGTTCACCTTTGGGCTCCATGGGAAAGTAATTGCAGGAGGAAGTGCAGAGAGGTCTGCTTTTGTCAGGCAGGCTCTGGCAGCTTGTCAAACTGGCAGCTTCCAAGTGCAGGCAAGGAGAAGTCTTTTAGCCTGGTTTCCTGTGGAAACGAGGCTGTTGTTAGGATCAGACTGTGATCAGCTTTAACCCAAGCTAGCTAGCAAGCTGCAGTAAAGATCTTAAAAAAATTAAAGTCCTCTGAATTTCATAAAAATAGAGAAGCACATAGAGAAAAGTGATGTTATTGATGCTGCTGCAGAAGGATAGGCAGGGACAACTTGTTTCCTATGCTGTTGGCCATGGATGTACTCACCAACTAATCCACAGGCACAAAGGTTCAGAGAACAGCTTGTGCTGCCTTCTGCCGCCTTCTGCCTGGGTGACACTAAAAGTAAAGAAGAGACACACAGTTGCTGTGGGGGCCACCGGTGACATGAGAGAGGAACTGGTGAAAGGATAAGTCCAGGAGATGAGGAGAGGAAAGCTGAAGCTGTTTTGCAGAGATCTTAGTATCTGGAGGCCCATGATCATGTACCTGAAGAGGTTTGCTGGACTACAGGCTATGGCCGTGCAAGACGTGTGGTAATGTAAGACAGCCTGCAGGAAACCAGGCTTCATGAAACAGTTCGGGGTTTTGTTGGGGTTTTTGGTAGCAATTCATAATATTCCTTCTTTTAATTTTAAACTTTTTTTTTTTCTTTTTCTTCCCTTTTTGGGAGAGAGGATTAGAAAATTGGCTGGCTGCCAATCAGTGATTCTGATATAATTTTGGGCTTTCTGATGGTTAACCAGGTGAAAAATATGCTCGGAGATTTCTTGCCCAGCTCGCACAGAGTGTCGGAGCATCCTGAAGCCAGAGAATGAGCCTGCTGACACCGAGAGCCAAACTGAACCCCCACACTACTATAGTTCCCACACTGATGCCTGAAACTATACTGTGCAAAGCCATCAAAAAACAGCTACAGAAGTCCAGGTAGAAAATCTATTCCAGGCACGATAACAGATTTTTTTTCCCTATCCAACATAATCCAAAGCAAAAAAAACTTTGTAGTATAACCTATACTTCAGAAAACATTTTGTTTCTGGGGAGGGACATGTTAGAATTCAGCTTTGTTACAAACATTTTTGCACAGCAAATGTTGTTCACCTGTTCATTCAGAGGTGCTGTTGAAACCTTTGGACAGTGATAGCAAATATGACTTTACTAAAGCTTTAGAGCCAGTACAGTTCTTACCATTCTTGTGTCACAGCCTCAGTTGCAACTGATGATCCAGGTGTGTTGCACTCAGTAATGATCTGTTCCATTTACGACTTTACCATGGCTATGGTGTGGGGAAGAGCCATATCCTGGCCCTGGCTGTCAGTGTGGTTTCAGCGATGAAGGCCACTTTCTCCTTCAGCGGATGTGATCTACCTGAATTTATGGTTGTTTTCTGCTTGAAGATAAGAGAACAGAGACTTTCGTGGCTTTCTCTTCTTGTCCCTGCACACTCACCAGCAACAGTTGGCAGCCAGGAGACCTCAAGCTGGATTTTATCCTACCCTCAACCTCCTCAACAGCGCTGCAGCTAATGGGCTGGAGCGGGTAGGACTGATGCGGCAGATACAGTCTTTGTAATGGAGAGGGTGCCTGAGAAGCAGTAAGTTAATTTGACTAAATTTAAAGGTAGCAGCTAGAAAACAGCATCAAAGCTTTTTACTTTAAGCTGAGCATGTTTAGCACTGTAAATGGCAGAGAGGACAGGAAAAGCTCGTGCGTGTTAATCAGAGTAGGACAGTAACGGGCTCACATGCAGAAAAATAGTGTTTAGCTTAGCTCCTGCAGTAATTTTTGAGCTATGGATCAGTATTTTTGCAGAGAAAAGGGACAGAAAGCCAGGCGAGTTGTTCATGGGTCTTCCTGCTTCAGCATAAATACATGTCACATTCAGCTGCACTTGGCAAACCAAGGGAAGAAACTGCGCTTGGCAAACCAAGTTGTATTTAGCCTGTAGCTAGAAATGTTTATAATTTGTTCCTGAAAACAGCCCTGAGTATGTCATTGCACTGGAAAGTGTCCAGCTGGTGTCAGCTGAAGATGGGCAATTATCTAGCCAGGATTCTGTGGATTCAGGTATATCTTGTAGTAGAACACCCACCACTCGCTGCAGGTTGGCCCATGTGAAAGGCTGAGCTGCTTTGCTTTTTATTTTTACAACTCCTTGGGGTCAAATCATCTCTGCAAAGGAGGATTTAATGAGAAAGACTGATCCATCCTGCACTGCTTGCTATTTGATGATGAAATTTTAACCAGGATGTCCTCAGAAGACAAACTACTGGCCAATTTCGTATTATTGGTATTTCTATTAGATTTACATTGCATCCTCTGGGGACTTCAAAGGCACTTCACATGGAAGGATTTTCACTGGCACTTGCGTACCCTGACTAGCAAGCCCTGACCCATAATGTAATGGCATCCCCTAAAGCCAATGGTGCAACCAGTTCATCAGCCACCCTTCTTCACTTCAGGAACTTGTGCCAGGTGAGGAGACCAGAAACATTTCTCTGAGCAGAACAGGTCAAACCCAGCAAGTTCACCAGGGGAATTTTGACCTGTAGTTGGGTTTGTTGCAGCTCCTCAGGATCCCAACCAGAAAACTCACTCTGAAGACCTCATCATCTAAAAGCCTGGGAGGACTGGGAAGCATGCAGGTAGAGTTAGTCTGTCTTCACTAGCACACTTAGACATGATTTGAGGGCTCGTGAGCTCTAGTCATGGCCAAGCATTTTGTAGGCATCATAGAAAAGGAATGGGGAAAACTACGTTGTAATTCCAGCAAATCTGTGAATGTCTCCAGACAATTATGGCTAGAAGCGTCTTTGACTAAAAGCTCTGAGCCTTTTGAGGTATCCCTCTTTCTTCTACTAGGAGAATGAAATGTTCTTACTAAAAATGGGGGCTGGGGTGGAATGCAGACCTGCACCTAAGCACCTTCCAGCCTTTCAGGACGCTTGCCTTTGAATCTCAGATTTAAAGCTCAAACCCATCCTGAGTTAAAAGGATAATGACCAGCACACACCTTAAAACAACCTGACCCAGGCTCTGTCCTTCTTTTGCCTCAGACAGTCAGCTGCATTTTCTGCAACTTTAATTGGTGTCATCAGATTGTGATGGCAGCTTTCCATTTCAAATAGTTAATTTTACTTTATGAGATCAATCCCTTTAGTAATTTGTTCTTTGCAGTTACTGCAGACAGCAATGATCAGAATGTTTAAAATATTAGACTGCAGCTTTTCTGTAATGGCCAAAAAAAAAAAAAAAATCTGGAATCTCAGATTGGTCGTTAGAGTCTTTTCCTGACAGGCAGAGTTCATATTCCTGGCCAGGATTTGGTTTATATTAGGCAAAGAAATTGCAGGTTTATTTTGAAATTTGAAGGAAAAGTGGTCCTGAAAGCTGGAAAGCTTCTTCTAACTCCATCAATCCTAAGAAAAGACATTGTTTCTACCCACAGCCCTTGCCTTGCATTGCCTAGTCAAGTAGACAATTCTGAAAAGTTGCCCAGACCATCACCGCTTTTACTGCTTGTGGCAACAGAGTGCAGTCTGAAAGCAACGCTCATCCAGGGTGATACACCTGAATGTTTTCATTTTCTTTGATACTATCATTATGTTGCAAAATAATCTAGTCTCACCTATTTGTCTACGGCTTAATATGGTCCAGGTTTATATTGTCTGAGTAATTACCACTATGCAGGATTTTCACTCTCTGAAGCACAGGAGTTCTGGGGAGACATTTTAATTTCTATCAATCAGCTGTCATACCCGGGAAAGATAATTAAACACTCTTCATTTTCCATTTAAAATGGTATGCAAACGCCAGACATTAAAACCAGAGAGATTTCCAAAAGAGAACATGTGGGTAGCGTCAAACTTTCCTTTGGCACCCAGCCATCAGCAAGGTTCAGCAGAAGTTCACCATTTCCCATTGTGTAAGGCTATTTGTTTAACATTTCTTTTGTCTGAAGTGGCCTTGTCAAATGAGATCTCTACATAATTTTCATTTGGCCCTTCACTCACAGCTGAGCTGTCACTCCCATAGAAGCAGTTTGACTTCAGGCTTAACAGGAATGTAAGCATAAGTAGATAAAGTTTTAAAAAATTCACGTAACTTCAGCTTAATCATAAAGGCATCCTTCAAAAAGAGACAGGGCAGCCTTAGAATCTCATGGTGTAAAAACCCAAAGATACTTCCAAGGACCAAGGTTCAATAACTTGGCTCACTTTGCCTTTGTAGCTGGGCTAGCCCAGGTTTTGCAGCCAAATTCCAATCTCTACAATTATATTTTGACTAGATAAAAAAAAAAAAGCTTTGCATTGTTTTGAGTGAGGAACATATCCTTCTTCACATCCTGTCCTGCATGGTAACGCTGAGTGGGTTAAATGCTCATCACCCTCCCCTCCTCCAGCGTGAAGCCATCCACATACTGTAGGTACACGTCATCCACGATGCCCTAGAGGGTCCCTCTGACATGGTGTGCCCATGTGTTTGCTCTATGTGATATAATGACATCCCCCTAAACAAATTAACATCATCTCCTGGCAGGTCTGCGTTTCAGAATTTAACTGGGGGTTGAAATCAGAGTTGCTGTTACTGCTCTAGTTACTGCGCCTTGGGCCGTGAGTGCTCCGATCAAGGCTTCCAGCTAGGGCATGTACCTGTCTGTGTATTTACTTACCTAGCTGGTATTGAACCAGAATAGTGGTGATTTATTTTATTTTATTTTAAGACTATATTAAAGATAATATGGAAAGGGATCTTGCTGAGACCTTTTAAATTGTTATATTAACACATAATGTCACTAAATGTTGTACAGGTCCACCCCTACTAGTATTTGATACCCAAATGAAAAAAACCACATTACTGTTGGCATAGGATCACGTAGGTTGGAAGGGACCTACGGAGGTCCTCTACTCCGACCTCCTCATCAAGGCAGGTCTAGTTACAGCAGGTTGGTTGGGATCATGTCTAGACAAGTTTTGGATATTTCCAAAGACAGAGATTTGGGCAACCCATGCCAGTATTTCTCCATCCTCATGGCAGAAAATTATTTTCTTTTATAGAGTTGGAATTTTTATCTGAAAGACACATGCAATCAAAAGGAAAAAAATCAGCCCTAGCTGGATCTAGAAGCTACAGTAATTTCCGGCATGATTTGCTCAGCCCTCAAAATTTCTTCTTCCTCCTTAGCACTTTTCCACTGCAAACAAAATTTCATTTCTCTCTAATCTACTCAATTGTCTATATACCTTACTTGTGTCCTAGAAACTGCCAAGGCTATGTCTCATTTTAATTTCTTGATGGCCTTGCTTAAAAGCTTGCTGTCATTGTATGGAAGTCCAGTATATTTAAAAAATCAATTACAGAAAATGATACAGTTAGAGAAGACTTCTGAACAGTTTCTCTGGATTCAATACGAAAGAGTTAAATGACTGCAGCAAGAGCAGCTGCCATCAGCAGGGGTGTTTTTTCAAGGGTCAATGCATATAGCAAGAAAGTAACATAAGTTGATGCAAGGGATGTAAACAGAACATCCCCAGCAAGATCCTACACCAGCCCCACACCGCACCCCAAAAAGCACTGCCCTCCCGGGGACGCATCCTCCCCCTGGCTCCAGCAAGTCGCTGCTGTTTCCCTTTTGCTGATGTCCTGTGAAAGGGAGGAGGAAATGAGTTCAGTTAATGCCCCTGCTAGCTAGGAGTGACAGAGCACACTCTTCACGTCGCGGCATATTTCATCATCTATGTATCTTTAATCTGGAGACACAGATCTCGGTTTTTAAACGGATGGCGAGTCTTGCTGGTGCAACACACC
Source organism: Burhinus oedicnemus (assembly GCA_008921705.1). NCBI lineage: Eukaryota > Metazoa > Chordata > Aves > Charadriiformes > Burhinidae > Burhinus > Burhinus oedicnemus. The sequence goes on along the minus strand of VFFE01008906.1, from coordinate 2,100,708 downwards.
AGCACTCTACTGCAGAACCGTGTGCGAAAGGGAACTATGGCTCAGACTGATGCTCTCGGCTTGCGGCTCTCTCTCTCTCCCAAATCTTTGATTTTTTTCAATTGCAACCACTTGACTGGCCCTCATTGTTGACAAGTGACACTGCAACAACATCTTTCTGGTGCTTCATCTAATCTACTGTACCCTTCCTTCATTGTCAGAGATGCAGCGATGTTAACGCAGTACACATCAAATGTCAGCTGAGGGACGGGCTGTCCCCAGAAGGAGAGCCATCTGAATTGATAAAAGATGAATAACTTGATGTGATCACAAGAATTAACAATACTAAACATGTCTCTGAGAGGCTTTTGGCAAGCTCCTGATTGTCACATACATTCAATGAACTGCTCCTTGCCACAATATTGTCTTCTTTGATATCCTTAGAGAACAGAAAATAATGCAAGTTAGTTGTATCTTTGCCTTACACAGGGGATGCTTCAGCTCTTCCCTGTTCTCATACTTGAGTGATACATATCTATCTATACAGTACATATACACTATATATATAGTATATATATACAGTACACAGTATATATATATACTCTCTATGTACAGTAAATCAGAACATTTCTATCTTTGGCACCTATAATTTGAAAGATTTCTCTTCTAACCAAGTTAAACACTTCTGAAACGTTCATCCATGATGTTTAAGAGCTGCTGCTTATTGTCTCATGGGAACCCACATTTCTGCAGTGGGAGACACTCAGAAGTTTGTAAATGAACAGTTATTCCAAATCTGACAGTTAAATCAGAAATGCCTATTATTTCTGTGAGATTTTAAAAAGTCATTTTTTAAACTACTCCTGACATTGTGGGAGATCTTTGGTCGATCCCTTCCCCGCCCCATGCCCCAACAGCCACCTTCCAAAGTGATACCGAGGCAGGGCAATGAGGAGGATTCAGATTTCAGAAAATCTGAAAGTGTTACTGAAAATGGAGTTTATTCTCCATTTTTTCGATGGGGAAAATCAATTCATGTAAGATTCAAAATCATATCTTTAACATAGCACATTTTTCATTTAACAAAGAAAACCAAGCAATAATTTCCAGCCCACTGGAAGGAAGCGCAGCTATTTGCACAGTGTACTCATGTAGGCTCACTCTGCATTAACATGCGCAGCAAGCTGTAGCTATTTTAATGCTTTTTAGCTACAGCATTCTTACATGTCATCGAAAACATCCGTCTTTCTATGAAACAAATCTGTACGCTAATGAGGTAGTTGTCTAGAATACATATTGCTTTACACATTATCAGATAGGAAGTTTGAAAATGAAACAATGAAATACACACAAACCAGACCAAAGATGAAGATCCTGCGTAACTGGTACAAGGGTCTGCTTATGTCCAAAGTGGCAAATCGTTCCTTCTCTTTCCACAGTGTTTTTATTATTCTTGTTTTTTTCAGGGCTGAGCATAAAATCTGGTCTCTTCCCTGGTTTCCTATCTATGTGGCTTTGCCTGTTACAAAGAGTTGTTAATGAGTATGATTAAGCTGGCAAATCCTTAAGTAACATTAAGTTGCTTCAAATATATTCTTCCGAATATGCCAGTTCTTTTCTGTGTAGCAAGAGAAGATTTATAAATCTCCTCTCATTTGTCCCAAAGGAGTTTACTCCTTTACACCTTTATAGTTAGACTATGTGTATTTTGAATTTATCTAGCGTTCTTCTGCTTTGTCTTTCACCACACTTCCCTCCCAGATCTGATTTTCTTGTTGATGACTGGGTCTATTTTCACTTGACTTCCTATGAGGTCATAACTGCAGTGTGGTTTTGCTCTCAGAAAGCAAAAATCCCACCTGGGATTTCAGGGAAGATGCAGTTGCCATTGCAGACCTCTCAGCCAGCCATGCCTCCTCTGGGCACAGGGAGAGCTCACAGCAGGGTCATCACCTACAAAACGGTGGGAAGCTTAGTTGTGGTACTGCTCTCTCCATGCTTAGAGTTTGTGGCTATCTATGAAGGCTCACAAAGACTGTCCCGGTTGTGTATTTGCTGCCTCTACCCAAAGACCCAAAGCAGACTGCGACCCCTTCTTCCCCATTTGTGCATTAAACTCATGCAGAGTTGCATCCTGTGTGCATCAGAGGCACTTCCAGTGCTATCTTCATTGATGCCTAATGTGTTGTTTTGCTCTTCTAAAATACCACATCCCATATCACCTTGCCACTTTGCTCAATAAAAGGTCAAACTACCAGTTGCATTTTCTCTTCTACCCTCAAATGATCCTTCTATCCATAAGCTGAGCTTCAGAACGTAAAATTACCAGCAAAAGGGCGTTTTCACTCAGTCACTTTCTCTTCTTCCCAGTAAGGAATTGCTGTTGCATTGGATTAAAAAGTGATAGCTGGCAGGTAGGTTTGGAGCCCACCTCACTGCACTTGTGTGGTACTGCATGGGCTCCTCCAGCCTGTCCTAAGAGAAACTTTTGGTCCTGTGTGGATGTGCAGTGGGACACTCTGTGAGGGCTGAGGAGTGAATCCACAGGACTTTTTATTTTGAAAACTAATAAATTCCCAGTTATTAACACAGTTCTCGGCTCCCTTACCCCCTTCATAGCCATGTGTTACCTTCTGAAGCCTCCTCCACTGTTTTTGCTGACTTCTCCATCTTCTCATGCCTCACTCCTGTGGGACTGTACCCATCTGAAGAACAGAGCTCCTGCCCCCTGTCTTTTCATGGGAGGTTGGTGTTGTAAGCTTTTTTCTTGATGCAAGACGCCTATCTCCTTCGGGGAGGTTATTCACGCTGTCTTGTTTCATGCATCCAGCTTTGGTGCCTTAGGAGTTGCTAAAAAAAAATGTCTTCACCAGAGAGCATAGCTTGGCTGGACCAAACCACATGTGAATTAGGCTCCACTGACTGTAAGTAGAGCCAAGGCAAACCAGCTTTCTAACGTGTACATTTAAATTAGGCAATAAGATTACTGCCTGCACCGTCACTCTAATGAACGTTCATCACCTGCCCAGTGCTCATCCTAAGTTTGCTGTTCAGCTTTGACACAAAGTCACTGTAAAGAGGTGGGAATTGCAGCTCACCTAGATGTAGGAAAGTGCAGGATTTTGTCATGCTCAGGTCAAAATTTTTATTTTAACTGCTTGTAAACCCGTGTCAGGGTGCTGCTAACAATGCCTGAGGATAAAAGTGGCATTGTGGCTCTAAGAACTAAAGGAACTAAACTGTATTAAAACATTTAATTTTGGTGACAGACTTGTAATTAACCCAACAGGCAGTTTAGTGAGGGACTGCAAAATACACCAGGACATTTATAACATCATTCAAGGCTTGTTTTGCACACTGAAACAATAAAGCTAATTCAATATGAAATTTTATGAAGAGATTCTTTCTTCAGGTCTCAAAATGTGTATGTCTGTCAGTCCGTCTTTCCTTTGCAAATAACATTTTTTATCTTTGCATCAATTTCCCTCACCATCATGTTTCAAAGAGGGATATTCAGTTATCTAAATGCTGAAGCTGGTTTCGGCACTTGCCAGCTTCGAAAGCATCATGTTCACTATATGCTGGACTGCTTTGAAGGAAGCCTAAAATATCACATTCTTTAGAGCTACATTTTACCTATATTTAATTGGGTCTTTATTTCTAAAGGTTTCTTTCACCTCCCACTGTCATCCAAAGGAAATTTTGTGGCAGGGCTGAGGTAAATTAAAACTGACTCCAAAAGGAGAGGGTTATTTTTGTTAATAAAATCAGTAAATGCCTCTGTCAGGAAGCTGTAAATACCAGGAAGGACAATTGCTTCACATCAAGTAGAAATACTATGTTTATTTAGACAGCACATTTCAATCCACATTCTGGGCAGTGGTCAGGCGAGATGCCAGGGCACACAGGGGACAATGACTGAGAGCACTCAAGAAACGTCTGGGCTGGCCCAGAAGAGGTACAGCATCACGAAGACAAGGGAGGCAAGTGTTCCTCCTTTTCACTTTTAGCTGAACATAAAGTAACAGCAGCACATTGCAGCACCAAGATGTGTACAAATACGAGCTCTAGGAACACAGGCAGCCACTTTATGGCACAAAAATAACCTAGTTTAGATCTACTGCAAGGCTGACAAGGAAGTTCTTCAAGTCAATCAAACCACCTTCCCTGCAAACCTTGACCTAAAAATGAGCCGTAGATGCTTTCCAAACTCAGATGACTGAGTTCCCTTGTCCTGATGATTTACACTTGCCTTCCGCTTTGCCCTCTGCGATTCAGAAAAGCTACTGTGAAGCTATCTCTGCCCACAATCTGTAGCCCACGTAGAAATAGGAGCTATCTGAAATGTCCCCAGGGAAAACATACTGGCTCACATTTCACTGGGCTTTACTCTTTCCTGTAGAGTCACGGTGTCTTTGGGTACTTCTCTGCACCAATGTATTTGCTTCGTCAGCAGCTAAAAGGAAGTCACGGCTAACTTCCTCTGATGTTGGAAGATACAAGCCTGGAGTTTTATTCCTATAGTGCAATATTTCTTCATTAAGAGCACCATGAAATCCTGGTCTCAGTGAGGTAACAGGTGCTGAATTAAGTCATTGCTGACAGGGAATTTTTGTCCTTTCATTAAGACATGCTTTATTTCGGTTTTAGACATAGTTTTTTTGCTACTGACACCAATGTGCATATTAGCTAAAGAACTGAGTGAGACCATCAGAGGATGCAGTGGTAGAAGTGTGTTTTGGTCGCAGAATACAAAGTTTGGACTTAAGAGTTGAAATAATCTTCTTGGGAATTATTTGGTTGGGAATTACTTGCTTGGGCATTACTTGACAAGTGAAAAATTACCTTAGATGAATTACAAAATTGGTCCAGTGTAGATTAACTTTAATAAATTCATATGAATAGTCTAATTGCTTCTGTAGTTCTCAGCACCTAAATCTCTGCCATTGTACCACTGTGCAAAAAACCAGAATGATAAAAACTTAGGAGCATGCCGGAGGACTATTTTGCTATCACTTTTAAACATAAAAAATATTAAAATATGTAAAGTAACACAACCTGAAGCACAGTAACACACAACAGGCAGAAAACAGGAATGGTTACTAGCTAGAAACTGAGAATTTTCAGTAGCAAAATAATTACTTCTTTCTCATGACCCTGTCTTGCAACCTCTGCTGTGAACAGAACTATTGATCCAAGAGAGGATGTTTTGCACAGAGGCTTGAATTCAGATTCCCTGTATGCAGGCAGCTCTACTCCAAGCATGCTGCCCAGCAGTGTGCTCAAGCCAAGTAGAGATGACCTTGTAATTCACAGTCCCCTTATTTTCTGACAGATAAGTCTAGCCCAACCTAGGTACTGGTTTTTCTTTTGGCTGCATAGGTACAGGTACTTTCTTGTGAGTAATTTCAGAAAATATAGTTCCCCTCTCTCTTGCATCCATCCAGATTTCAGGCCAGCTTTCACTTGCTTTCCAACCTTCTTATCATCTGCAACTGAGTCATTTCCCATGCTTCCTGTAGACCGGATTTGGCAGATGGGATTTCCCCTCCCACTCTTCCTCCACAGACCCCTTGAGCAAGTCATCTTGCTTCCCTGCCACAGCTTTTCTATCTCTAACATGGAAATTGGTACACTTCCCTTCCTCAGAGCTCTTTTAAGAACAAATCCACTTCTATCTGCAAAATACTGTGATGGTTGCCACAGAAAACTGTGTAAGCAACATAATCCGTAATGTGCTTTCACAAGGGTATCAATGAACAAATAAATGTATTGCATTTCTCTTCCCAGCTAACCACATCTTAGGAATGGAATGTTATAGTCACACCAAGCAGATGCTGATGAACAAGTATCAGCTGCTCCACAGACAGGGCTGGTGTGGCAGGTAAGGGGCAAAAATTGAGGTCTCCTGCTTGTTGAGGATTGTTGTTGAGGATTTATGGGGCTCAAACATAGAAGAGAGAAGGGAGGATGCTTAATGGACCAAGCACAGGCAAGCTGGTTTCTGGGACAGAGGTAATGGTGATGAAGAGTAAAGCTTCGAGGCACTTCTAGTACCTCATTCAGGTACCAGCCTGAAATTTTAGCAGTCCTAACTGCACTTCCTTTGCAGCCCTGGTCACTCTACAGTGACAGAAAACACAATCTCCTGAGAAAAACTGCAGCGCTATAGAGAGTGCTGAGTTTCATGAAAAAGTCATCCAGCTCTCCACTTGGCACTTGGACTATGCCAATATTGACCAAATCACTGATGTTATTAAATAGACTCCCTTTCGTTTGAAATGCAAACAAGTAAATATTGGTGCTACCTCTAATGAGACTTGGAGAATGCACATACCAAAAAAACCCTGTTCATTAGCCTTATGCATTGCTTAGAGCATACAGAGCATTTGGAGATGATGTGCTATATCTCAGCTAGATTAGACCCAATTATAAGAAAGCTAAAAGCAGAAACAGCTTGCAGTTTATGCTGGACAGTAGCTTGTGAATTGAAAATTATATTAAAATGTGCTGTATTCATGTTTCATCTGTATTTTCTCAGCTCAGAATTAAGGCTTGAAAAGCTCTCCATGCAGTCACAGGCGTGTGCGAACATTGCAGTGCTCCCAGGACAGACATGCCTGAGAAACCTCATGGTACAGAGGTACCTGTGATGAATGAGATGGGACCCAAAGACTCCTGAACTCTCTTGACTTCCAAGGATGCTTTAAGTTATTTTCACAGTCACACAAAACCAAAGAGAATCTAACCCTACACACACTTTATACACATTCTTTGCAATGAGTATGGACTCCTTCTTTGGAGGGTAAATAAAATATTTACAGTCTGTAAATCTTGGAAAATTGCTTTCTCTTTCAGCAGCAGATCTACTTTCCTGGCCTGCTCCAGGGCAGATTGGGTAACAGTCTCCAACTCATCTCCTAGCCCACAAGGTTTATGTATTTATAGAACATCTTGGACAAGATTTTGTGATTTACATATGATTTTCTGCCAGAGAGGATACTGAACGCTTCTCCTACAATACAAATAATATTCTGCATATATTGTTATGAGTCTTTTGTAATACTGCTTTGTAGTATACAAACTTTTTTTGTTGGCTTCGCTTATATCCGGTGTCTTTTATGGGCTCTGAACCCCTCACATTCCTGAATGATTTGCATTATTCTTAATACCATTGTGGCTGAGATGAGAGCTGGGCTTTTACATGGTACTTTATTAGCAGGACATGCATGTTGAAATAAATCATAATGCTAGGGATTTGTATCTTCAAAGTGCTGTTCAAATACAGCAAAATAAAACTTTGCACCATGGGGGTGAGGAACCAAGAAGTATTTATTCCTGTTTCACTGAGGATTGAGAAACCGACTCGCTGAAGCTGACGCTGTGCCCAAACAAGCCCAGCACACAGCCCAGGTGGGACTCCAAAGCTGATCCTCACCTTGCAGTCCCAACCACACTGAGCAGGGGGAAGGCTCCTTGTATTTTGCAAATGGTTAGTTGCATTCGAAGAAGCCCTAGTCCTATTTTGAACCATCCAAATACACCTTTCAGTGCACAGCAGGGGAGGGGATGTACCCACACAGTCTCAGAAGTTATTGGGCTATATTTCTGCCCACCCACACACCATGGAGTTGGGCGAGGGTGAACCTCCCTCCAGTACTTCTTTAGCTGTACACACAAGCATATAACAAGCTTACATATGTTGTTCAGTCTCCCTTCTGGTCACAGTATAGAAAATACAGATAACACTTAGATAACACTTAATTGCTTTAAATGGAATAAGATTAATGGAGGTAGCTATTTTCTGAAAGGAAATACAGGAGCACAGGTGGCTGTGGAGATGAGTTGAGTAGTCTCGTTCCCCAGTTATCAGGATGTGTGTTAAGACATTTAGGAGCCTAATTTGGTCCTCATTAAAACAGAAAAACACTCATCCTCTGCTTCTTGATAACTGGGATCTGCTCAGTTTCTTAGTTACTCTGGTTTTTTGTTCACTTAACTGCTCTACCTGCAGCTAAAGTCACAAGTGTTGGTGTCTGCTAGAGTACAAATAGGTCAGCCTTTTTCCTCCACTTTGATCACATTAAACAAGCTAATAAAATACCTGGTCCTGCTCATCCAGACACCTCAAAGCCTGATATGGAGTAGATCAGCCTAAAGAAGACATCTGATGACAGGGCAACATCCATTTAGACCACACAACGCCACAGCCAAGCAACCATCAAGGCTTGCTGCTGACAGATACCTTCAAATATGCTGTATTCAGCCAACCTTTAAATTTCAGATTTAATCAGATTTTTCAGACCACTCAAACATATTTGGGGAAAGGAGTTATGGAGATGTGCAGGGACCATGAGAAAGGTTTTGAACAAAGCTGATGGCAGAATGTTCTTTCATTTTTTAAAGGCTTTGCTGGATGGACATTGGGTACTGAGAACCGCCTTCCCCTTTTTGGTCAACAATAGAAGTCACAAATAGCGCAAGCTGGAGGTTTGTGTTTGCTCCACACCTTTGAACTGCCAACAGCAGCTCATGGGGGAGAGCACAGCCCCAGGGCAATGGAGGGAGGAAATAACGCTTTGTATTTCTTTATTGTAGCTGTGCAAAGTTGGGAAATCTCCCTTTACCATCGCACAGACAATGAAAACCAAGGTTTTTTAAACTCCAGTTGAAGTGCTCCACCTCTGAACATTAACAGAGGCTTGTTTAAGTAGCTTTAAAGCATTTTCTTTCAAGCTGGCTCAATCCAACTTTTTTTTAGCATCGCACCTGGACCTCTGAGTCACAGAAAACTTCAGAGACTGGCAGTTCTTTCCCCCTCCCTTCTCCGAAGAGCACATACACACACAGACACAGACACAAAACAAACAACAAACCCAGTAACAGATGTTTGCACCATCTCAGGCGTAGTACATCGTCAAAAAATACACTGCTACAATGCTCAGAGGTAGGTTAATATTTAGTTTGGCTTATAGTTTCTTCAGACTCCCAGGGCAGTACTCACTTTAAGGGAGATGCCTCCATTATTTTTTGAAGCCTGGAGCACCCCATCCCACCAGCAGCAGGCTGCAGATGTTGTTGGAGCTGATGCAGAAAGGTTGCAGCTTTCCTTTCTTCTCTTGTATCGCTGTCGGTAAGACTTTCATCTCTTACCCTCTGCCCAGAAAAGGCTGCATTATCTCTATATTTAGCTTGATCACCTGGGTGGGTATTAATACCACACGCTTCACACAGTCATGTGCCTGACTCCTGCCTCCGCTGTGGCTCAGCAATTTAAGGAAGCTATTAGTGACCCTCAACCAGTTTTGAAAAACTACAAGAACATGGACTGTCACAGGCTTCGACTGTGGAAGAAATGTCTTTTTTTTTTTCCTGAGGTCAGATTCCCTTGCATTCCCCATGGCCGCTGGTGACAGACATTCTTCTGGGTATATACACTGTCCTTTTGCCACAAAAAGCACAAGTTCACCCACATACAGACTTGCATCTCTCCTCCTCACAGAGGTCCAAATTTGGACTTTTTGGAGGAGCAGGAGATGAGCACGCCATTCAGTCCATTTGGCAACCTGCACAAGAATGAGGGACACCAGCAGATTTTCTGCATAGTCCTTCAGAGACAGGTTATACCAAAACAGAGTCAGGGAAGACTAGGTAAGACGTTCAACCTTCCCCACATCAGCCTGTGGACCTAACGACTTTTCCCTCACCTGTCCTTGTCGTTCAGCAACAGAAGAAGCTGATGAGAAGCCTGGGCACACACCCCGCTTCACAGTGGTCTTTGGACTTCAAAAAAAGGAATATAATTGAATTTTGTGAAAACAAATAACACAGATCTAGTTTTTGTTACTGCCCTTCACTGCTTTAAGAGTGGCCAGAATGCTTTCATGTCATTTTTAACCAAAGATGAGCCCCGCCATGGCCTCTCACTGGGATGTATAAATTTTTGAGCTGGATATTGAATCTGAATTTCTAGATCCAAAATAGTCCCCATTGTTTCAACATTAGCTCAAAATGATGGAAAGTCCATTTTTCATTCTGCTTAAACATGCGTAAATAACATCCAAACTATGCGTCATATTTTAACACAGTTCAATGGAAACATTAATTCTGATTTGGCCTCAAACCAAACTAAACTTACCTAGAGTGAACTCCTAAGTGATTTGCAATTTTTAATCAACATGAGTGTCTATTACGACTTTCTTGTAGATTTTTTCAAAGTGTAGGCTCAGATACCTGCCTTTTAATTCCTTCTATTGCTATCCCAATTCCTCTCTCTGCCTCTAACCTACAGAGATGATTAAGACTGCTGGCAATATCCTTCCTGCCTTTTTGGAAGGAACATTCTTCTTTCTACTAACTTTTTTTCTTCTTCCTCCAAGAGAGAAACTTTTGAGCAGCCTAAGGAGCAAGCAAGTTTGGTTTGATAATGAACTGGAAAAACTCTTTTTAGTAATTACTGCTAAAGTTGCAGTATTTCCACGTATCAACCACATCTGGTTGATATTTAAGAATCCTGGTTGATATTCAAGCATCACTTCCTCCAAGCTCAGGATCGGTGTACCCCTAAGAACAAGAAATCAGGCAAGGGAAGCAGGAGACCTGCATGGTTGGGCAGGGAGCTTCTGAAAAAGCTCAAGTGGAAGAAGGAAGTTTACACTAAGTGGAAGAAGGGACTGACCACTTGGGAAGATTACAAGAATGCTGCCAGAGTATGCAGGGACAAAACGAGGAAAGCCAAGGCCTCCTTGGAATTAAATCTGGCAAGAGATGTCATGGTCAACAGGAAGGGTTTCTTCAAGTACATCAGAGGCAAAAGGAAAACTAGGGAAAATGTGGGCCCCTTGTTGAATGAGACAGGGGCCATGGTGACAGATGATGCAGAGAAGGCAGAATTACTGAATGCCTTCTTTGCTTCAGTCTTTACTACTCAGGCCAGCCCTCAGGAGCCCCAGACTTTGCATGTAACAGAGAAAGTCTGGAGGAAGGAGGACTTTCCCTTGGTTGAGGAGGATCAAGTTAGAGATCAGTTAAGTAAACTGGATAGCCACAAGTCCACGGGTTCTGATGGGATGCATCCGCGAGTGCTGAGGGAGCTGGCAGAAGTCATTGCTGGGCCGCTCTCCATCATCTTTGAAAGGTCCTGGAGAACAGGCAAGGTGCCTGAAGACTGGAGGAAAGCCAATGTCACTGCAGTCTTCAAAAAGGGCAAGAAGGAAGACCTGGGAAACTACAGGCCAGTCAGCCTCACCTCCATCCCTGGAAAGGTCATGGAACAGCTCGTTCTGGATGTCATCTCAAAGCATCTGGAGGAAAAGGTTATCAGAAGTAGCCAGCATGGATTCACCAAGGGGAAGTCATGTCTAACTAATGTGATAGCCTTCTACAATGGTGTGACTAGACGGATAGATGAGGGGAGGGCAGTAGATGTTGTCTACCTTGACTTCAGCAAGGCTTTTGACACTGTCTCCCACAGCACCCTCATAGGCAAGCTTAGGAAGTGTGGATTGGATGAATGGACAGTGGGGTGGATTGAAAACTGTCTGGCAGATAGAACTCAGAGGGTTGTGATTAGCGGCACAGAGTCGAGTTGAAGGTCTGTGACAAGTGGTGTTCCCCAGGGGTCGGTACTGGGTCCAGCCCTGTTCAACATATTCATCAATGACCTGGACGAAGGGGTAGAGTGTACCATCAGCAAGTTGGCTGATGACACAAAACTGGGAGGAGGGGTGGCTGACACACCGGAAGGCTGTGCTGCCATTCAGTGTGACCTGGACAGGCTGGAGAGTTGGGCAGAGAGGAACCTCATGAAGTTCAACAAGGGCAAGTGTAGGGTACTACACCTGGGGAGGAATAAACCCATGCACCAGTACAGGTTAGGGGCTGACCTGCTGGAAAGCAGCTCTGTGGAAAGGGACCTGGGACTCCTGGTGGACAACAGGATGACCATGAGCCAGCAATGTGCCCTTGTGGCCAAGAAGGCCAGTGGCATCCTGGGGTGCATCAGGAGGTGTGTGGCAAGCAGGTCACGGGAGGTTATCCTCCCCCTTTACTCTGCCCTGGTGAGGCCACACCTGGAGTATTGTGTCCAGTAGTTCTGAGCTCCCCAGTTCAAGAAGGACAGGGAACTGCTGCAGAGGGTACAGCAGAGGGCTACAAAGATGATTAGGGGGCTGGAACATCTTTCTTATGAGGAAAGGCTGAGGGACTTGGATCTTTTTAGTCTGGAGAAGAGAAGACTGAGGGGGGATCTCATCAATACTTACAAATACTTAAAGGAAGGGTGCCAGGAGGATGGGAGCAGTCTTTTTGCAGTGGTGCCCAGTGATAGGACAAGAGATAATGGGCACAAACTTGACCGTAGGAAGTTCCACCTAAACATGAGGAGGAACTTCTTTCCTTTGAGGGTGGCAGAGCACTGGAACAGGCTGCCCAGAGAGGTGGTGGAGTCCCCGACTCTGGAGACATTCAAAACCTGCGTGGATGCCATCCTGTGCAACCTGCTCTAGGTGACCCTGCTCTGGCAGGGGGGTTGGACTAGATGATCTCCAGAGGTTCCTTCCAACCTCTGTGATTCTGTGATACCTCCAGGTTGAACAATGAGAGTTCTGGAGGAGGATGGACAAATAGACACTAACAAAGTAAGCAAGCAAGAAAGGCAAAACTTTTTACATGTTTATTGAGGGAAAGCTCCCAAAAATGACGATGGAATGATTGCCTTCCTAAAGATCATTGAATTGCCCCTTGAAGATGGATTCACCTCACATGGTTTAGACATCAGAAGTTAGGTGCCCATGCTCGTGCTAGTTATCCCAGCAAAATACAAGTCTTCAGGAGGTAATTCATTTAATCTTACGATAAATCAGCCTTTGGAGGTCCTTATTTCTCTCCACTGACTTTAAAAGGAGCCATGGATGATTAGCTGTAGCATGCACATCTAACTCTGAGATGCCTAGGATAAGGCAGACAAATCCTACCCTACAGCTCCGTATGATAACCTATATATAAAAATTACAATAAAAATGCATTTGTGATTAATCACATATCCATACAAGTTGTGAAATTCAATGTAATAGTTCCCTTATCAACTATAATACATGCTTTCTGTCAGTTTAATGTTTTCTGTAAAGGTGCATAGCAACAATCACTCCAAAAGAGCTCACTATTTTGGACCAAGTTACAATTTCTAAGAGAATCATAACTTTGCCTTGATTTGAATGCAACTAAATTCACTGCCATAATAGCAGCATAATGACAAAGAATATTTTGTCTTTATTTCCTCAGCTTGGAAATTGAAAGGGAGTAACACACAATGTTGCACAATGACATAGATCTGCTATCCCATATGGACAGCAGTATTCTCAAGGCAGCGTATTCTCCTTTCTGGTATGAAAAGCGATGCAGACAAATCCATTTATATATGTCTTTTTAATGCTCATTTGCAGTGCGTGCAAAGAAGGAAGTTGTGCTAGCAGTTGAAACATGGCCTCTTCGCCATGGCTTGCAGCTTTGCTTCTCAGGCCTGCTTGTGCTTTAGGCTACTTTACCGAATCATTGTTTGCTCCTGTCTTCTCATCTGTAAAAGAGATGTTGAGACCTGAGACCTTGATCTCACAATAAAAGTTGTGTTCAGGTTTAACTTTGCACATGGTGCACTGTCCCCTGCTGCAATGCTGATAAATGGCTTGGGTAGAACACAAATGATGACTTCACGCATGACAGCTTTTACTGTTTGAAGCAATCCTTCAACCAGTTATGAACTCAGAGTGGGTTTTTCCTGGTGCATTAGAATACCTGAAAAATCCCCTAATTCTTCATTATTGTTACAGCCACCAGTTTTTGCTTTATTGTTTCTTGAAAATAGTATTTTTATGGGTCCCTGAAAGACTGATTTACTTAAAATTTAACAATGCTTATCTCATACTGTAGTAGTCTCAATATTCAACATTGGCAGTTAAGATCTTATCATAACAAGTAAACTGCTATTACTGTATCATGGCCATCCTGCCAAGGAACCATTACATAGCAACTCTTATCTCCCATCACACCAACCCAACCCTTTCCCAAATACCCAGACAGCAAAATGCAACATAAAGTACCCTGTATGAAGGATGGCTTCCCAATAACCCTTCCCATTTAAGCCAAGTTCTTGGCAGCCTGCTTTGAGGCATTTTCCACAACAGCACATCCACATGGATGCTGTCTGTAGTCATCAGGAGCCTGCATGAACTGGTAGTGCAGACCCCAAAGTACTGGTGGTCTCTGTGTGGGACAATTTCCCTTTTTCTAACTTAACTTAAAACATGGATCTAACAAAACTGTTTGTGTTTCCGATGGAGGTGAGGAGTGGGAGTAGATCTGTGCTTTGCAAACACCTGTGCCAGAAGAAGAAATCACTAGTGAGAAGTGTCCCTCAATGCTCCCAATAGGAGACGGCCACCTTTCCAGAGGAGAAGGCAGAGCTGCTCACATAAGTGCTCTCTCTATAATTCAGCATCAAAGTGAGCTGTGTTAAAGTTTAAGGGACTTAAACAGAAAGCCATGCTAGCATAACTGGTACTGAGAAACGTGTAGACCAGAAGAAAATGATATTGGCTTTTTGATGTTAACTCAGTAACAAGCACAACTTGGCATGTGCTTTGGATCCAATTCTGCACCATGAAAAGTCAAAGTATCCCAAACAGGACCATAGTACCCAGTCCTCACTTGTCACTAATTTCCTGTTTTCAGATTGTAGATTGCCTTGTTAGAGAAGTAGTATAGCTAATGGTGGGGGTTTCTGACAGATTGTGCCTCCAGGCATTCAAATCAAGTCCATCTTGGTTGGTTTATCTTACTATAGTACAGGCACATGGCCTATAACTCCAGTCCCAGCACAAAACATATTTTAGGCTAAGAAACTCAATGTATTACCTTTAGCAGTATCTGTGCTGCATCTAAATGTTGAACAACTGAAAACTTAAATTCCTGCTTCTTCTTTACTCTCACTGCCTTTGCCTGAAATTAAGACAGCTTTGCTAAATCATTAATCTGGAATTAGGACCTCAGAATTGGATGCTCTGACATGGATCTTTTATTCTTGTTTATACAGCATCCAAAACGCGTGTGGTTTATCTGAGGGCTTATCTACCTATTTTGTCTTATCTTGCCTAATTGCAAGCCTAGGTATAGAGAGAATAATTGAATCCAAAGAGTAAATAAACAAACATTGCATATAGAACTGGGATCAGCAAAGATTGTCTGAAAATTCCCAGGGGTGTGTATAGGTTTATCCGACAGCTGGGTGTGCTTTCTGTCCCAGGTTTCTAATGTAGGCCCTATCCTATGATGACCAAAATGTAAAAAAGAAAATTCACAAGAATTATGCAGCTTTAAGTAATGCAGATTAATCTTTGACTCTTTTTAAATACTTCAGACTCCTTTTTGCACTCTGAACAGGTGTACTGCTCAGTGAGGTGAATGAGAGCAGTTCGTGTTTCCAAGGGCATTATTTATTCTAATATAATTATTTATTGGTTAAAATGCATTCTCTAATATGCTGAGAATTTGAGATCCATTTTTTTCTTTATTGCAGATTAACACCATTTCCATTTTAATAATGATAGTGAATGCAATGAGCAGGGCCAGACTGTGCAAAACAAACATCCACTAATTTGTAATCATTTAAATATGTAAAGCTAGACTTTGAAGTTAATGTCCCATTAAAAAGGAGCCTGGAACTTCACACGTCTGTTCCTGTATCACTTGTCAAGCAGCAGAACAGCTCAAAGAGCAGCTTGTTGATTTCCAGCATCAAACCCACCTCAGCAAGTTTGTCATCTTGTGAAAATTTTTGGTATGTCATGTCTTCAAATTTTATGGGTCATGGAAAATCCATGGGAGAAAACTGAATCCACAGAGCTTGTACCTTTCTGTGCCCTCTCTTCATTAGCCAGCAGCACCAGATACCTGGTCCATGCGAACCTGACTTCGATTGTCAGGATTGTAAGGGATGGAGGAATGGCTTCATCGCCCTGGCTGTCAGAGTCCTTTCACACTGACTGTGTTTTCCAACCCCAGAGATCATGTTTACAAAGACCTTTGAATATCAGCATGTTTAGGAAATAGTTCAATGATTTGGAACTATTATTCTTAAAGGGAAAATGAATTTGTCGTTGCACTCTTTATGTTAGCATCTCCCAGGCAGGGTCTAGATGATACCAATTAATCAGAATCGTTAAACTGTTCCTGGCAGCAGTTTGTGCAGCATTTTAGTTTTTCTTCTGAACTCACGTTAATTGGGAAAAATGTGCAGCAATTTCACCTATTCATCTGTAAGCTGAGCCATGACTTCTCTAATTTCTCCCATTTCTGAAATGTAGAGCTTCATTAAAGTATCAAGAAATTACCAGTACCTTCAGAAAATCAAACAGGATAATTTAGGCATTTGCAATGATTTTCTAGCTTGGGAAGCAGACAGTTGTACTGATAACAACTACCTGATTAAAGTAACAGTTTATTTTTTACCAATAACAAGTAGGACACAGGTACAACGTATACCTTTGGCATAGACAAGTGAACTGTACTCCCATTTTTAGGAGAAAAGAAGGCAGCTAGATCCCTATAAGCATCGCTGTATTGATATAACTTGGGCAACATGTGTGGCACAGAGACACTGATTTCACTGCAGTAATCTGATGAAAGCCAAATAATTTAATTTTTTTTTTTGCATAAACAGGCCAAATTGATATTTCTACAGCACTGTTTTAGCTGCTCTCTTAAGAGTCCAGCCGTTTCCAGCGCGCCCTTTTACATTTCACATCTTCAAGGCTTGTTCTACACATATACCAGCTGTAACACTTTTAACTCTTCCTATGTAGTTACTGCTATTGTACAGAAAATGCTCTTCTGTGAATTTAAGTGCGCTATGACAGTATAATGTGAGTACAAGCATGAGAAAACAAGTCCATATTTGCACTATAATTGCATCCACATTGGAAATAATATACATCAGCCTGGGTAAAAATCATGCTCTAATCAAATGGATTCATCCGAACAGAAACAAATAACCTCTTGTAGTGCAAAATTACAGACTTTGAGACACCAACTCACCAGCTTTAAAGCCTGCTGGCATCGTTGGAAATTAATTGTGCACATCACTCTCTCTGCTCCATCTAGTGCATTGCTGTGTCAGGGTCAACATGAAGGAACCTCCCACTGATGCCAGAGGTGGTCCTGCTTGGAGAGGGCTCCCCGACGATAAGCCTATGGGTTTCAGTGGCACACAAGCTGCTGTCTTAGAGAAGAAAGGGTCCCATAATTTAGTGTGTTATAATTTGGACCTTCTTTCAAAAGAAGACAACCAGGTGCAATCTCTGGAGCCACTGACTCCCTCGATACTCATTTCTATCCTCATCCTTCTCCTTTCCAAGAGTTTTGAGGGGCCTGTGTGTTTTTTCTTTTTCTTATAACAATAATTTTGTCTTTGCAAATATTTGTCTTTGGCTACTCTTTAGCCCATGGCTCCCCCAGATCCAAGTCAATTCATTCACACAGCAGCAGGAGAACTGAACTGGGAAAGCTGATTTCTTCTGTACTGTACAAAAAAGTCAGGATGAAAGTTGTCTTCTTGCAGGAACAACCTCCAGCCCCTGGTTTTGATATTAAAACCGTAATTTATTCTTGGGGTAATGAACTAATAACTGGTTCAGGCACCACTAGGCAGGAAAAGAGCTCCAGGCTCAGCTGACGTGAGCTACGCTTGGTACCAGATATGTTCTGGATATCAGAAATCGTTTACACTATTTATTATTTTCCAGCTTCAAAAATTAATTCTCCGGTATGCAATGTCTCTTCTCAAAAATGAGTAAAACAAACATGAGAAATCAGGGAAATAATTATTTTCTGCTTTTAGACATATCTTTGACCTGAGAGTGGTAGACAAAGACTTGATCAACAAATTTGTGCATAAGGAAATCAATTTACATGTAAATAATTATATTATGAATGTTAACCAGCTGCAAACATCACAAGGAAAACATCAGGGAGCTTTGTTTGTGGAGGCTAAACAAAATACGTTTGCTTTATGCTGTTCTTATATGGTCATTTTTATTGGAAGCACAGTTTATAGCGGCATAGCAATCATGTATTTTTCACTGTGAAAGCTCCACGTGTCTTTGGAAACAGTATCAAGCTCTCTGCAGTGAAAACGGTGAAAAACAAAGTCAGCCAACTTCAAAGTTGTCAATCTAGAGTTGAAAATATTGCCTCTTTTGGAATCTCTTCATGTTGTTTATGTCCACCTTTCTGGTAGTGATTTCCAGTGCAGAGAAAAATAATTAGATTGCTAGAAAGACACAGGTAGAAATGACTGCAAATAGGATCTTGCCAAGAATTTGGCAAACAAACTGTTACTTATTTTAACATTTGCATAATGGTGAAGGAAAAATGTCCTTAGATGAAAACATATTTGCCTGGATTATTGAAAGATACTAAAATTGTAACCGATGAAAAGAATGTAGGCTTGCTGGAGTCTTTCTAGTTCACATGGTAGCACTTCCTGGCAGAAACAATCTGAGAAAGCTTTTATAACTGGATCTTTACAGAAGCTTCACCTCAACCTCTGGTTTTTTTCAGTCAACAGTCATTTTCACTAAAAACTATGCCTCTGTGAACACAAAAACACAGTTTTGCCTGTGAAAATTTTGGCACATGCTGCAATAAAGCTGATATGCATTGCGTTCTTGGGAAAAAACCCTCCACGATAAGGTGGAGAAACACTCTGCTGTCCCATTGCTGACTGGGAGGACGCTAAAAGCACAGTATTTTTGCATCTCTGACCTTACCTAGGTGCCTGGTGTTCTCCCACCTCAATGTACTCAGACTCCTGCCCTGAGATACTGTGGATCGTGGATGCTTGAGATTCTTTCTGGTAGGTGCTGAGCTTTTCTTCTCCCTAAGGAGAAGACAGTCCACCCAGCAAGGTGGGTACAGGCTTTTAGGAGACGGAGTGGGAATGGGAACGTCCTTGCGCTCACCATCGCCCTTTCAGGGTACTGAACTGCTCACACAAACACTGCACATAAAATGAGACAGCATATTAACGACAGCTTGACCTGAAAAAGTCACGTTTTCCACCCCTGCACACAAAAAAAGATTTTGGTGAAGTAATTAAAAAGCACATAATCACTGCAACTTCATTCCTAACAGTCAATGGAAATGGACAAACTGGCTAGTGAGAATTTTTGGGGAGGGTTTTAAGGATTTCCAAAATGACTATAAAAATGACACATTATCCTGGCCCATTAGTTGTGTCTGAAACAAAGCATTCAAAAGGGCACATTTTTAATACAAATTCACAACCATTTCACGGGCAGTCATGAGACCCTTCATTTTAATTAAGGACATGCTCTTATTTTCAAACGTCTTCTTCACTATCCTAACCAATTTTGTATCTGCCCTGTCAAAGCAGGCCTGCGTCCTGCGTCCCCCGTCGCCATCCCCTCCGCCTCGCACCGGCCCCCAGGCCGAGGGTGACATTGGGGTCGCTCGGCCCCTCCAGCCGGGAAGCGAGGGAGGGCTGGCGTTGAGGCGGCGGTCGGGGACCCCAGCGCCGGCCGCCGCCTGAGGAAGGTAACGCCGCCCTGGCTCCTCGCAGCCCGGCAGGAAGGACCGGAGCGGGGCCCGCCGCGGGCAGAGGACGCTGTCGCCACGCAGGCCCCGGCCCTCCGCCCAGGGCGGCCGTTGGGCGCCGCGCGGTCCCTCCGCCGGGAGGAGCGAAAGAGGGAGCGGCCTCTCGCCCCCGCAGCCCCCCAGGCGGGCCGGCGGCAGGAGAGGCGGACGGTGCACGGGGGCTCCTCCTCCGTGGCCTCTCCCCGCCCTCCCGCCCTGACGGCCGGGTGTGCCCTCCGCTCCGCACCGCCCCTTCCCCGCCTCGGCCCGCCTCAGCTCCCCGGAGAGGCTGCTCCGCGCCCGGCTGCCGCCGCCGCCGCGCTCTCACACTTAGTTGGAGCCGCCCGGTCCCCCGCGCCTCCCGGTCCTCTCCAGCCCGGGCCCCGAGCCGCGCCCGGCGCTTGCCGGCAGCTCTCCGCGGCGAGGGAGCCGCTCCGAGCGGCGGCTCCTGAGGTGAGCGTCCCCCGGGTGCTGGCGGGGGCGGGCGACGAGGCGGGCAGCTGCGGGTTGGGGGGCCGGGGGGCGCCGCTTCTCTCGCGGAGGCCCCGGCCTGGGCCGGGCGGCAGGCGGGTCGGGGCCGGGCGGCGGCGCTGCTGCTGGGGGTCGGGGCCCGGGGGGAGCCCTCCCCCCGCGGGCCCATGCCCGCCGCCGCGCAGCCTTTTTATTCCCTTATTTCTCCGTATCCCGACCGACCTCCCCCCCGCCTCCTCCGGGCGATGTTTTATTCATGACCTCGCCGGGCTTTGTACGGGGAGCGGGCGCCTTCCTCCGCAGTTCGCCAAGTGCTGCCAGACCCCGGGGCTGGGCGGGGGGGGGGGCGGGTCGCGGCTTGGAGGCGAAATGGCTGCAGGGTGGGCAAGGTTTTCCCATCCGGGCAGGCAACCCGGGGTTTGAACAGCATCTATTTGCTTTGGAGGGTGCTGGCGTTGCCGCGGCTCAGAAGTGGAGTGAGGCGGGGGGGGGTCTCTTGCTGCATTTCCCTCCACTTGCAGGAGGGACGTAGCTCGCTGCAGGTCTGCTGGCTTCATGGAGAAGAAACAAGTCACTGTGAGGCTTTCTGTAGCAGATTTTATACGTGTATATATATCTTCTCTTTGAAGGGTTCAGCGGTAAGCGTATTGCAACACCAAATGCCTGTAAGCCAGGCAGCACTTACACCATCACCGAGTTAACTGTAGATGTCAGACTGCGCTTGTACTGATGTGATGTCAGATTCGTAATAACGTGCAGAAATGGTGAATTTGGTGCCGGCTGAGTGTGATGGAGATGGCAGAGACCCAGCTGGTGTGGACAGACTCGGTGGAGCTTCTTTCTTCCCTGGTGCAGGGCCTGCTGTGTAGGTAGTCCCCTACCACAGGAAGATCGTAGGGGCACTGGGATAATTGTTACAGATTTGTGGGTGACTGCGGACTCAGAGGAGCAGATATTTGTGCCTGGAGCAGAGATGGCTTGGCTTGCTTTCTCTTACAAAGGTATTGAGATATGTGTTGGTTAGACAGTCATTTGCTGATGCCTGTCTTGTCTGTAACTTCTGTGATGAGGCTGCCACCATGGGTATCAGTCAAGAGGATGAATTTTGTTGCATGCTGTAGAAAGCCAGCTGTGATCAATAGGCGGTTTAGTGTTAGCCCGTGATACTGCCTCTTGATTACGGGCTGATCAGGCACTGGTGAACTAAAACTGAGAGATGACGAAACACGTTCCTCGCCTTATTCTGTTTGCCTTTTGCCTGCCCTTCACTTTCCCCATGCCTTGGTTAGTTGGATTTCAATGGAAAAATTCTGGTCCTGAGTCTGTTCAAAGAAATACGTGTGTTTTGGTTTTGCTTTTGTAACTTGCTGTTTGATAATACCTGTAAGGCTTCATTTTTCTGAAGATGATCTGTGTATGGGGGCTGGAGGTATTTGCCCTTTGGTACAAGTGGAGTGCACTGATACTGCTTGATGTTGTTTAACCTTATATTATCTTAAGTGTTGTGTGATGAGGCAGCTTGATTTGTTTAAGACTTTGTGATGATGCAATACAAGGATAATTATAAATCTTCTCATTGTCTGAAGAATCTTTAAATACTAGTCTGTCTTGGGAGGTACTTCATGTGTGTTTATTTCCAAGAGGCACAGGCATGGATGAGCAGTGTTTGATATTAATCCTGCTCATTTTGGGGTGGGAGGGCAGGAGCAGTTTGACACTGGTACTTTAAGTTGTAATTTATGGGTGCGATGTCATGCGGTAGATAAGCTTTTATGAGATCTGCCATGCAAATTATGGCCTTTGTTTATATACGTGCAATTACTTGTTTTGAAAATCTGTGCTGTATAGTTTGCTTAATAGCCTGCGCTAGAGCTGTGAATAAGATCTAGCAGAATGTGCTTTAATTGCACAATATTGTTCAGCGGTCGAAAACATTTCGCTTTACCTTGTGCTCGCAGCCTGCACGAGGTGTGAAGTTACTACACTGCATCTGCACGCTGCGATGTGACTTGTACGGTAGTTGGCTGTGAGAGTAGTGGCCAGGTGCTTTTATTTTCTTCTTTCTTTGTTATCTGTTTCATTTTGTTTTTTAAAAGAAGCGGGGTGCTGAAATGAGTGATTTCAGCTAATCCGCACTGGAGAGAGCAGCTTGGTTATTTAAAGCTGCTGTGGTTTGTTATGCAATCAGATTAACGAAGGTTGAAATGATCATTCAACTTTGGGTAAACAAATGATATATATATAACAACGTGGATTAGGGTGACTGTTTACGTCGAGGAGATGTGCCGCAATTACAGTATTGCAAATATTGGACAAAAACACAATGAGTGGACACTGTAACGTAGTAAATAAACTTTCGGTGAACTTCTCGGAATTATAATGCTCTTACTATTGATTGTCTGTACGCCAGGAGCTTCTGCGGTACGTTAGGTGCTGCCCAACTGCATGGGCAAACTTACTTTCAGCTTCATTTAGTTGACAAGCAAAGGCCTCGGCAAACGTCTTTATGTACAGCCCGATCATGCCTAGGGTGCTGTGCTAATTGCAGCACAGGTGTTGGGTCTAGGACGATGACCAACGCTCAACTGGAATCTTCAAATAAAATTAAAAAAAAAATATATAATTCCAAATACGTTTGTTGAAGCTGGCAGCCCCTCAACCGGTTCATTATTAGTTGGCTATTTCTTCTTGTTGTCGTGGAAGTAGCGTTGCTGCAGGAGAGATTTTTAAGGCTTGTCTCCCTGAATCTGCTCAGAGAGGAGGCGATGATGTGCATGCTGCGCGGCAAAGATCGGCGCAGGAGTAGTCGACGCAGGCATCGCTGTTATATCAGAGGTGAGACCCCACCGGGAGAGACAAGAGCCAATATAGAAAGGGGAAGGTGGAAGTCTGGTATGTGGGGGAAGTAGCTGGAGCACAGGGAAGAGAGGGAGGTGTTTATCAGCATTATGGCAGGGACCTCTCGTTGCATCTGTGTGCACAGTGCCTTGCTCGGACCCTGGCCTGCAGTTGCAGCCCAGTGATCTTGTGTGGGCTCTGGTGCTCTAGAAGTGGACCTTGCTCTAAAAATACCGTGGCGTGAAATATGCCCACTATTGTTATGGTATGCAATGGCGTCAAGTGTTTGGGGGAAAGGAGGAATAACTGACTCCTGGCAGTCAGTTTTCCAGAGGCTTTCATATTGGTGTGGAGCCTGAGCCCCTCCAACTTCCCTCGTGTTCAGGGAAAGGTAAGGTACCCTCGAGGATGCTGCTTTTCTGTCCTTTAGCAGAAGGTGATGGAGCAGGAGTATGTTTTGCATACGCATTGAAAAATACTCTGGAAAGGGGATTTTTATTATTATTATTATTACTTATTTCCTTGCTGACTGTGCTCAGTTCTATATAAGCAGGCATTTAATTGCAAAGGGATTTCACAGGCGCTTACAAATATATATCGCTATGCTACTGGCTGATCTTTGTGCTGTATAACATATTTGTGACTAAATGTATGCAAGCACGTTTTGGGTATACTAGAATCTAAAGAGGTATTTTTGGGAATAGGTAATATTGTTAAGGCCGTATTATTGTAGGGTGTTCAGAGAGGAGGTGGTGTGGAATGCGATACGCAATCAGTAATTTTAAAACTATTTCTTTTACTGGTACTAGTCTACTTCAGCTCCAGATTATTAACAGGGTGGTATCTTGTCATCTTCAATTTTGTGAACTGAGTAAGAGCAGTTATTCTTGGCCAGACTAGAGATCTGTCTAGCTCGGTATTTTTTTCTGATGGAGCCACATACAGGTGCGTAGGAAAGCTGTAACTACAGAGTTCTTCTCCTGGTAAACCCTTCCAGCAGTCATTGCTCTAGAAAATCTTTGGGCTGCCAGTTTTGTTGAGGTTGTTGTGCTTAATAGCTGCTGACGGATTATCTTCTCTGAAAATTTGTTTTTAAAAACTTTATGGCATTAGTGTTCACACCATCCTGTGTCAGTGAACTTCTGGTATAATTGTGCACTCTGAAAAAGATTTTATTGTATTTGTTTTACAGCTTGCCATTTGAAGTGCCTGCCCTGTGATTTTTTCTGAATTCTGGAAGAATATCTTAATTTTTAGATCTTTACACGGAAAAGTACTACGTATGAGAATATATATAAAGATAACTGCTAAATATTTGCAGTAAGGTATGCTCCCAGACCCATTTACAGTCACCTTTCATAGATATGTACCGTTATGGCTCTCGCATTTAGGTGATTGCATGCAAAAAAATGTTCAACTACAAGAAGTGATGCGATTTCTGCAGGTATGCATCCTGTACATAGATTGCAGTAAGTCTGATTCAGAACAACTCAAGACTACAAAAGAGTTGCTGTATGCCAAGGAGTGACTTCAGCAGTGTTGTTTGAAGTTCTTGCCAAAGTAAATCTTTGCAAGGTATCTGGTGCAACATTTTTGAAGATGTGGAAGGATGCAGGGAACAGAATTGAAAAATTGTATTGAAGAGCTTGATGTTAAGAAATACAGATTCTAATAAGCGCAGCATCATGCAGTAAAAACAATGACTCAGTCCCTGAATTGTTCTTTAGGTTAGCTTTCAACACACCATCCTGGACCATTTCAGGGTGTTAAAAAGTTGTGTTTTAAATTCCACTTTTCCTTTGTGTGGCAGGGAAGCAGGATCTTTTGACTGTGAATTGACCTACAGTATTTGCTTTTGTACTGGTGGTCCAGGAGTCTGTGTGAGCTACAGGGGCCATGTGGATTACCGAGTTTGTTGTACTAGACTTTGCTGCTGATGGTAACAGCAGTTATGTTTGGTGTATGAAAAGAAGCTCTTCAAAGGTTGATAATTCATTTATTATTATGGCAGCTTCTGAAATCCTAATGATAAAAAATGGGTGAAATTGTTACATTTTTAAAGGAAACAAAGTCTTCATCTTGTCGTTTCCACTGTTATTCCACCCTTAAGCCTGTAAAACTCATGATGAAAGCAGGTGGAATTTCAGCTTACTGGTTTATGGGTGGGATAATAGTAGAGAGTGACCAGACAAATGTTTTCTGTTTGTTTTAGAAATAGAGACACTTACATAATGATGCTGTACACAACAACCATACATGCAAATGGATAAGATCTCTGCAACAAGAATGTTAATCCAACAGCATCTCTTGCCTGCGTGTCTGCTGTCGCTTGCTTCAAAGGAAGGTAATTCTGAAGTTAAGAGATGCCAGTGCCAAGTGATTTAACTGGAGTATTGGCGTGGTCCTGAACAGCCTCTAGGCAGGGCTCTGGATTAGCGGTTTGGAGAAATAGATTTTTAAACCATTATGAGCTCTTAATGTGTTATCTGAATAGAGGAAAACCATTCTTTCTCTTTTGTGGAGCACTGTCTGTCTGGTTGTGTTTGGAGTTGTTTGCAGATTCATCTCAATGTGTAGTGTGCGCTTAGTAAAACCGAGGCCCCATTTTTGAGAGTGGAGTGCTATTGCTAATAAAAAACCTCCAAACCAGTGAACATGTCTGAAAGCATCAGGATCGCATCAGGGTCTTTCCCCTCTTACTATGGAACCGACCTCAGTTTGGTTTTCTTCCATCTCTGTATCTCTAACAGAAAGTAATAGACTTTATCCATCAAGTTTGGAAAAAGATAAAAGCATGTTCATTTCAAATATGTGTTTAATAGGAAAAATTTTTCAGGATCTATCTATATCTATATATATATAGGTGGGCATTTTCCCAAGAGTGTGTGTTAGGCGTTGAGGCTTGTAACTATGTTGTTCTAACCAAAATTCTAGCCTTGAATGTCTGTCTATAAATACTATGGCCTCACCCCTTTGACTCTGTGAAATGATACGTAGCTGGAATAATTTCATACATCAGGACATAAAAGGACCTTGGTGAACTTGTGCTTTTATAGTAAACGAGGAAGAGTTTATCCACACAAAGACATCTTTATTCGGTGAGGGGGGATGACTTACCTTTTAGACTTTTCTCCTTAGGATTTTTATGTCATCCTATCCCAAGTTTTTATTAATAAAAGAAAAACAACTTTAATGTGATTATGCATGTTTGACAGACAGACCTCTGCGGTTTAGACTCATGGCTAATTAGATTTGTGGAGCCTGTGCAATTTAGGATATTGAGTAGTGTTTTAGCAGGAAGACACAGAGGAAGGAACAAATTGCTCTCCCTGCCTTTCTTATGGTGGCAGTAGCATTTTCTGTGAACTTCTCAGGTTTCTAGAGGACATGTTGATGTTGGTGTGTCATTCTTAGGCAAGTGAGTTACTGAAGTTCGCCTTTCTGTTTGGAGAATTCCTTTTAAATTGCTATTCAATAAAAGTTCTGAATATGGGATGTTTGCACATCTCCACTATAAAACAGTCCGAGGGAAGAATCAGCTGGTAAACAAAACAAATACAGCCCATTACCAGCCCTTAAGAATACAGTAAGCCCATTTCAACTTTAACTTAAGGAATGACTAAGATGTTTCTCTGTTCTGACAATACCCAGTTTGGATCCTTCTGCTTAATTTTATCTACAGGCCTGATTATCTTAGCTGCATCTTAAAGGGAATGCAGCTGATGTGCAATAAATGTACTGACAAAATGTGCAAGAGTTTGGTCTTTTGTTACAGATGGGTTTACACAGCAGTCTGTCACTAGGAAGCCGCCTTCAGCATCTTCTGAAGTAGGATGTTTTAAGATGTGGTTTGGGCTGCTGATCGTGGTCAGCCATGTGATGCTGAAGGACAGGGTACTGCTCCTTTTCTTCCAGGGCAGTTGTGCTTCTTACGTGCGCACAGTAGCTGCGGTCTGGTGGATGCCCAGAGGCTCAGCTTTCTCTTCTGAGCCTTTATTTTTGCAGGAATCTGAAATATCAGAACCGAAGCTGCTGAATAAGCCGGACTGAATCCAGGGGAGTGGATCTGGCTGCTGTCCCCTTTGCTCACCACAGAAATGCAAAGAGGAGAAGCTCTTATGAGTATTTTAGGTATGTGTTATATTAGCGAGTGAAAGAAAAACAACTGGGGTTTTCTGTTTTCTGTTATTTTTGCTACTTAAAGTTCTTATGGACGTAGTTGGGTTTTTTCTTATGATTTGATTTTAAATTACTAGCTAGTTTTCAGGTGTGGGAACCTGTCATTTAAAAGTATCTGGCCAGTACTACCAAAAT
Source organism: Burhinus oedicnemus (assembly GCA_008921705.1). Lineage (NCBI taxonomy): Eukaryota > Metazoa > Chordata > Aves > Charadriiformes > Burhinidae > Burhinus > Burhinus oedicnemus. Next base: position 2,073,459 of record VFFE01008906.1, on the reverse strand, counting down.
GAAAATCAAAGCCTCCCATTGAACAAGCTTCTGAGATAATTTCTGTTGTTTTTCCTCAGTTTTTAAAAAAAATATTAAGAGGAAGCTGTATCCATTCTGCATTGGTCATGTCAGATAAGGTGTATCTTTGAGATTAAAAAATCTTGATGGTTGTGGGAGGAGGGGAGCACTCCTTTCTTTTGTCTCAAACGTTGTACTGGAAGATACTAATTAACCACCAAACAAATTGGGTTTTGGGGAGTTTGCCTTTGCTATCGTAGTGAAAATGTTTTGTTTGGCAGAGCTGTGCAAATTGCACCCGCAGGCGTTCATATAGAGATAAATCAGCCCCTGGCTGCCCAAAATCTTCATATTTCAGTCTGCAGAAATATGCCAGGAAAGCTTTTGAAATGGCAACAGTCAGTCTGCATGTTCTGGAGCAGATTGTGTACTGGAGACCGCAGCACAGCCCTGAGCAAAGACGTCAGCAGCAAGGAGTGACTGTCATCCCCAACACAAACAGACATACTCCATCAGCGTGACAGACCGGCAAAGAGTGACGCAACACTAATGGGCAGATCATGATGATTGTCAGCTCAGAATATAGGGTTTGTTTGTTGTTCTTCCCCAACTACAGAAGCTGACTCTGAGGTGGATTTTCCTATAACTAGCATTCTGTATCTTTGACATTTTGGCAAGAGTGAGACTATTGCCTACACACACACACACACACAAAAAAAAAAAAAAAAAAC
>VFFE01008906.1:2039735-2072708 GCA_008921705.1 Burhinus oedicnemus | reverse complement strand
TTTTTTTTTTTTTTTTTTTTTTTTTTTTTTTTTTTTTTTTTTTAAATAGAGTGAAATCTGGATTATTTTTCTAAATCCCTTGATCAACTTGAACCTCAGTATCTTAATTCTGTTCTGATAACAGATTTGATTTTCAAATACTATTTTTAAGTTCATAATTATGAAGAAGAGTATTTCTGGTTGCTGTCTATAACAAGTACTAATGCTCCCAGTTCAGTCCTGGGGCTGGGGTGTCCATTACTATTTCCTGATGGCTTTTGTAGCTATTCTCTCCTGCTTCTGCAGGGTGAAGACAGTGCTGATTGATTGCAGGTTTATGTTGCTAATAACTATAAACAAGCAATTCTGACTCATTGGTCATGGAAGACAGAAGTACAATCAAATATTGTGGCTGTGTTGATTTGTTTACATATAGGGAAATTATGTAAATATCAGTGCAGATTAGTTTTAGCCCCTGTGTGTGCTTGCATTTAATACCCTGGGGCCAAAACTGGGTACTGCTGAAGTCATGGAGAAATTTTGCTGTTGAGCTTACTAAGTCTAGGATTTAGCTTCTGGATGTTTAGAGGCCCAATGGTTTTTAATACTGTTAAATGCCGTAGAAGAAGGATTCTTTTGGCTTTACGTTACCATTAAAGCCATAATCACAGATGTGTGAAAGTACAAAGTAAGCTGAAAACATGCATTTCTGGCATTCTGATTGCCCTCTTTAGAAGGTGTACAGCTCCCCTGCACATCTGGCTTTCAGTTGTCCCCCAGCCTCATCTCCCTGTCACCCCCCATCCCTTCCTACAGCCCCTACCTACCTCATACAGATTGGAGCCTGCAGGCACCTTGGGTTTAGCATGGATTAAAAATTAATATTGAAAAAGAAGTTCAGAGTAATAGTTGGCCACTGTGATGCCCAGCAGGAAGGGACTGCAGGGACTCTTAGCGCTGCTGTGCAGGTGAGGTTAGCTAACTCTTTTCGTTTTGGGGTAGGAGCCGAGCCTGGGCGTATTGTTTCTGGGTCATTGCCATCAAGAGCTGGTATCAGTAAGCAGAGAAATGGTATGGAGAGCAGGAATAGTATGTCAGTTCGTAAATGTATTAAACAAGGAGGTGGCAAGGTAGAGGGCTGGAAATGAAATGTGAAGAGCTAAACAGCTGATTGCATGAGGCTGGAAATGTGAGCAGGAGAAAATAAGACATGGACTAACAAAACCAAAAGGCACTTGCTGTTGAAAAGGAAATTGTGTAAGGGCACACGCGTACTTTGTGTTACTATCTCAAGGTGTGTGTGCTCAAGGGGGCAGAATTGATCAAATGCTTCCTTCTCCTGTTCTTCATATGGTGTGTATTATGAATAAAAGCTTTCTGAGTGAGAGGCCCAGAGCTGTTTTCCGTAGGCTGCGGTGCAGGATGCTGGGCTTTGTATTGCTTTTCCTTTTAGAGCTGGCAATGCAAGAAATGAGCCTGTCAAAACAATGAGGACAGAGCCTGCTCTCCGGCAGTGGGCTGTAACCAGGGGCAGTGGTGCTGTCACATCCTAAAGCTGGGTCTTGGACTGGTCACCCCCCAATGCCAGTGACACCCCAGGTTCTTGTGGGAGGCACTGAGTAGTGCGTGGCTCTTTATGCACCCTTCTCTTTTAATGGGTGAGATACAGTTGGGTTGGATTCAGCCAGGAGATTTGCCAGTTGAATCCTGATGAGCAATATCACTAGCTATGGGCAAGGAAGAAGAGGAAGGAAAGAATTTGGTCTGCAGTTAGGGTTTTTCTACAACTCTAAAGCATTAAAGGTCAGTCAAAAAGGTTATAAATACTCCAGTTGTGAACTGCAGTGATTTTACTTAATGCATTTCACTGATTCTTTCTGTCATCTTTTCCAGGTAGAAATGTTAATATTCCACTTAGGAGCAGTATGCACCCTTTGTTTGTTCCCCAAACCTCTCTTTCTACCACAAACCACTTAGATAACTGGTATTATGACAAAATAATCACCAGTTGTGTTAGTTCCCTGATTCTCAGCAATTCTGGTTTGTACTCCGATATTTGAAATTGTAAGACAGACAAATAGACAAGTGTGCAAAAGGCAAAGCAACAGCAACAAGAAAAAAATAAATTGTATTTGATTAAAATCCATTTCACCATGGTACCTTAACTATAGCTAATTGGGATTATGTCTCTGAGGGAGAACTAAGGGTAGGGATGAAGTTTTATGGACGAGCCTTTACTTGTTGAACCTGGGATAGGGCTTGATGGAAGAAATCATAGGCTCATCATGGCACTGACATGCTGTTGAGAAAGAGGGGGCAGTGGCTGACCTTGCAAACACTGGCTGTGGGAATACATCAAGTCTCATGATTTCAGTAGCTTTTACTGGTTAATGGTCCTGCTAACGTGCCTGCTTTGTAGGATCGAGGCTTGTTTGTATTTGCTTTATATCCACCACCCTTACTGTCTTGTGTTGCGCAGCAGACCTGCAAAACCCAAACCAGCATGAACTTCCTCAGAGTTTCATGTTGCCACTTGTGTTGGCACACAGTATATTTGACAGAAGTACTGGCAGGACACCAAAGAACAGGAGCTGTCTTGTAAGCCAGCAGATGTAATGGAGGTGAGGCACTGTGCCTGCTGCAGTATGGCCCCGTATCCAAGACTAAGTGCTTTAGTGTTGGTTTTGAGTGGGGAAGTTCATGTGTGTAGTATCTGCAAAGTCCTAGGCAACATAAAGTTGCGTCATGGGTGTTTTCTTTACTGGTTTAACATTTTTAAAGAGTTTCTAAATATATAAAATGCTAAAAGCTTAAACTCAAAAAAAACCCCACCTTTAAGGAAGCTCCTTGGTTAACTTTACTTGTAGGTCAAAATGATTTTATTAATGAAGCTTCCTTTCACCAGCACTAACACCATTTTCTGTTTTGGTTTGCTTTTCTTAAATTTCCCCCTTGTCACGTTACTAATTATGTTATGTTGGCACAAGGAAACTCCACACGAGATCAGGTGTCGTTCTGGGAAGCACAGTCGTGACTTTTGGCAGAGGTTGGCTTCCTAAAGCTCACGAGGAAGACAGGAGCAACCAAGGGTGAGTGGGGAACAAGGAAATGGGCAGGAGAGCCTGATAGGCAACCCTGTGCCATGATGGTCAATCCATGTTGGCTTGCTGTGTTGCATTTAGTACAACTTTAGTTACACCTTGAATTGAAGAGGAGAAAGTTGTCCCTGTACTTGGGTGGGGGTACGAGAGAGCATTACATGGTGGTTTCATTGTTTACTTGGTCTGTATTCCTACACCCTTTCCCAGGTACCGCTTTTGGTTTCTGTTGGTTGCAGGATGAAACAGACCTTTAGTCTGACCCGATGTAGTTGTTGAGAATAATTCTGCATTGTCAGCTCATCTTTAAAGTCTTGTGTGGGCTTGTGGGGTCTGTGCAGAATGGCTTGGGGGAACGGGAGGTTCCGCTGCAGGCTTCCTGGAGAAGGAGTTGCCTCTTTATTTGTTTCTGTACATCCCCTGCTGAGCTTATTGGATAACAACAGTTCTGGAAAGCAGAGGAATATAATGAAAGTTTGCTGTCCAAAAAAACCCAAAACAAAACAAAAACCAAACAAAAAAACCCCCCAAAACAAACCCACCAAAACCCAAGGCCTGTTTCTGCCACACATATAAGAGCAGAGGGCTGGAAAGGTGGAGCCACCTTTTGCCTGTGCTGTGCTACTTGTCCTTTGGTTTCCTGTATGTGAAATGGTATGAAAATGCAAACCAGCTCTATGCAGCACATGGGGACAAACTGAGCGCTCAGTGAAATTGTGAAGTATTTCCCCCGTTCATAAAAAGGAGCAACTGTTCTGTTGGGTTGAAAGGGGGGATTGCCTGTCTTTCATTTCTTTTACAGTGTTTTCTTGTCTTCCTGTCAGATGAGTGCTAAAAGAAGTGCTAGTATTTTTGCAGTCTCCGAGGAATGATGTATTATCATCTGTTAGAGGACTGACTAATTGAAGGAGTGAATTTTGAGCACTATGTGAGTGCACTTGCTCCTAGCATGTTATTACTTAGTGACTATGGTGTACAAAATGTTTGCTAGTGTGAAAACTCATTTTCATGTTTATATACTTAATGATTTGTTTTGGTAAAAAACCCTTATTTTAAGTCTCTCTTAAGCCAGGGAAAAATAAAGTTACGTTTAGAATTGGTCACTTTTTTTAAGATTGCACTTTTCACCCAAAGTCTGCAAGTAGCATTTTTCCTCATGTTTCCTGCCTCTTCACCTTGTGCACAGCCAATCAGAATAGTATTTTTTTTAGTCCAAATTTAACTTTTGTATTCAATTAACAATGTATTCTGTTCTCCATCAGATTCCTCCCTTAGCTCAGGACAACATATAATGACAGAAGTGATTAACTAGCAGCTCTTTAAGCATAAAGGGATTGTAATGTCCAGCCACCAGAAATGCCTCTGGTCTTTAAGATGAGTGAGACTACTGCAGCCTGTGACTGCATGCCATCCTTCAAAGTCCCCTCCTTACTTTTAATTGCCACTAGACCTGGCTGAGGTTTGCTTTCAGTTTATGTGACAAAAATAAATGTAGGATTTGCGGATTCAGAGTCATGCCTTTATGCTGGGTGTGCGGTTGAACAAGTGTGAGTCTAGTGAATGGTCAGAGCTCTGCTGTTTCTTTTCTGTGTTTCTGTCCTTCAAACAAGTTCACATCAGCTTTTTTAAAAAAGTGAATGCTTTGTAAGCCAAGTAGAATGTAGTTTTACTCATTTAATGTGAACAGAAGCAAAAATACAAAACAAAAGAGAAATGCAAACTTATAAGAAAATACCTGCATAAAGATTCTCCTTATGTGAATTCTGAACTCAATGGAAGGCACTGATTATTTGTGTGCGTATACACACACATACATTTTTTCATCACAGAAGGTACTGCATATCACTTGGTAGTGGTACAAAATGGTGTTTGACTGGGTATCAAAGCCAGCGGTGGATGGCCATCTGCTGTGCGCCACTTGGATGCGGGTTTGTGGCTGCCGATGCCCATCTGCAGCTCCCACCCATTTCTGCTGCTCATCCGTTACCACGGGACTGTGCAAAATCCTGTGGGTAAGATGACTTGCACAAAACATCGATTGCTGCGATACCCGTTTCACTCTTAACACTACTTAGTCACAGTATCTGCTGATGCAAAAGAAATTATATACTCTGTGCAGATGTGAGAGCAGTAATAATATAAATGCCCATGCTTCTGAAAAGTAACTCTAATCAAAGGCACAAGTGTCTGTAGCATAAGGTATATGTGATAACTGAAGGTATATTTGTAACATGAATAATAATGTTTATTGTAGCTTTTAAGTATGTAGTAGTATGTATGAAGATACAGTAGAGCAGACTGCAGTGCAGGCCAGCTGCCCAATTAGGTACCCAGTGTCCCGTGATGTCCCTGAGATTAGTGTGGGTGACAGACAGAGGCACTACCTGTGATTCCAGGCTTGGGACCTTTTACATATTCTGAGTTAATAAGTGATTTATGTGCAAATTGAATTAGATCACAATGATTATTGTGGAGTCTGGGCTTAAGTCAGTGTGTATAGGTATGTATTGGTGAAGCAGGTAACCAGCAAATAGACCATGGCAGCACTAAGCACTGGGCTTAGGTTTGATTTCTACTGGCTGCTTTTGCTTTGCCTTGTGCACCAAAGACTCACTTATCCTTTACTTTCACTTCGCTGCCTGCCCCCCCCCCCCAACATGTTAATTGGCGTATAGCCAAAAGATGTTCCTACCGAACCCTTTAGAAGTGAAAGCCAATGTAAACATTCAAGCATTGTATATATTCAAGCATTTTGTCTGGTGTGATCTTCAGAAGCGTGAAGCAGCTACAGTAGCGAAACTGCTTGAGCATCTCCTGTGGTCTGGGGCTTTGGAAACTCATCTTGGTTGTCGTCTTGCTGTCAGCAGTTGCCTTGTTGGTGGTGGCTTTCCTTTCTCCTTTGTCAGCTTTGGGAGGGAGCAAACTGGAAGCAGAAGGAGAAGATAAGTGGAGGCTGAAATGAATATTTAAGCACTTTAAGGTTTATTTCACCGACAAATAAAATTGCCGCTTGATTTCTGTGGGAGGAGCATTTGCCAGAGCCTTGCCAAATATTCCGAAAAAGGAGCTGGAGAATGTTAAATACAAACCCCACAGCATTTCATGGGAGTTTATTCTGTTGTTTCAGTAGTGACTCATCTCCAGAATGATCCATCCACTTCACCGTGTATATGTGAGGAGAAAAAGAATCCTGCCAAAGGTCTCAGAGCCACCTACGAAATGCAATGTCCTGTTCGATTATTAGTTAAAGCATCTGAGTATCTTAAGCCCTTAGGCAATTTTGAGAGTTGTGCTGGCAAAGGATGTTTGCAGTCAAATCTTGTTCACTTTTTGTTAAAGACCTTGTATTTTTAAAAGAGTGTGGGACTAGAAAGAAATGGTAGATGTGGACAGAGGAAGAAGTGGTAGGTATGATTTTCTTTTTCTGGATGGACAGCATTGTTTTTGAAACCTTAGGGGTTGTTAGGATGTCACTTTTTCCTTTCTGTACATCCCATCTTTGGCTAACTGACCTGAAAAGTAAAGATCAGCATTTCAGTGTGTTTGTTAAATGCTCCGCTTCCTGAGGCGGCTGTTCAGAAAGCCAAGGCCTCCCATCTCAATTTTCCTCCTGCCCCTACTCATCGTCCTCCGAAGGCAGCAATGAGTACAAAACGAGGAAGGGGCAACTATAAAGTGGGGGAATAAAACGAGTGCTGAATTAGCAATGACAGAAGGAAACAGCTTTCTGATGGCAGCCTTGCTTCTGGTGAAAAATAAACCAGAGATGAACTAATTCAAAATACTTCTGAAAATGGAGTTCTCTCTCTTGTGGAATTTTCCTGTGACCTCTTTTTACAATTTTTTAATTCAATAAAGTAGAAAGAATGCTCATTTTTTTGACTGGATACTGGCACTAGTGTTTTAGCAAACACCTACATAGTATATATGGACTAAATTAATCTGAAGAGCTTGTTATATCATGTGCATGCAAAAGAAAGTGATGATGGTGATGGAGACTTCTTAGGAATCGAGTGAAAGACTCTGGCTCCTGTCTGTTGTGCTTCTGCATGTGAAAGCTGCTGGTTTTTCCTTCAACCTTGTTTTTTTAACCCCCTTGTATTATTCCCCAGATATTGTGCAAATTGATGGAGTGATACATACATTTTTTTTCTTCATAATATTCCCCCATAGAATTGCTAGAAAATAGAACTGTATTATATGGCAAAAATGTAACATGGGATATGAAAGGCTGTTACTGCTTTACTGCCTTTCCAGAGCCATAAAGCCTATCCCAAGGGTTTGGGGGGACTCTCTTGACTCATCCGATGTTTCACGTGCTCCTTTTATGTAGATGCCGGGTGGTCAACGCAGATGCACTGTTGACTCTTCCATGTGGCACTAACATTTCCCTCTTCAAGAGCAGTGTAATGCCGAGAACGAGCAGTGTTCTTTAGCTCTCTGTGTTCATATGAGTCATCCCATAAATCAAGAGCACTAGGGTTAGTGAGTCCGCCATGAAGGTTTGGTGGGAGGAGGGGATCTTGCGAATGCTTAGAACAGTGTCAGCCTTGGTCAGGGATCTGAAGAAACTCAGACAGGGCTACCACATAATTTTTTTTGCTGTTCTCTGGTTTCACATTTCAACTGGGAAAAAACCCTTGAGTGCAAAACTCCAAAACTTTTGGAAAGGATTGTCTGGATGAGAAGAAACTGTACTATGGCAGTTCCTTCCTAAAGGGAAATGTTGTGCAGCGGTCCTGCTCCAGGCTTGTTCACTGTGAGCACAGTAGTTTTATGTGCTCATCTCCAAGCAAGGAAGAGCCGAATTATGGGGTATGGGCACCTGTGTGTCTCAGCCTTCAGAGCTTGTGATAGAGTAACGAGCAGTGAGATCCCAAGGGTAGTACAAGAGAAAGAAGGGTATTTAACCCAAAGACTTGGAAGTAAAACCACTGAACGTATGTCCTTTCTGTCTTTTGACGTTGGTCTGGTCCCGTGCAGAAGACTTCCTAAAGATCTACACAGTGCTACAGGCAGGGCTTATTTTAGAAGCAGCATGGTAGAAATTAGGGCAAAGTGTTGTATTTGACTGCAGTTTGACATGTATCAAAATAAGATAATATGTCCTAAATAAGAAACATTTTCTGACAAAAACGAAATGAACCATTGGGAATTATGGTAAATGTATGGGAAGCTATGAAATTATCTATTAGGAACAGTGTATCCTCTGGGTTTGCAAAAAGAAGTTCTGTTTTTAGCAAGAGAAAGCTATATTTACATGAAGATCAACATGATTTAATGGTTACCAACTGATTACAAAGGAGCTTTCTTTAATAAAATAGCTGCCAGTAAAAATGGAGAAGATGATTTAGGTTGCCTCACTGAGAATTTACATTACTTGAATTTAAATACGTGTTTCCTACTTTGTGCAGAAACTGAGAGTAACAATTTGTGCCATGTCTTTATCATCAGCTGTGGAGAAGATTGAGCAGGTTGGAGGTAAATTCAGTATTTTCCTGTCCAGCCCCAGGTGTCCGTCTCTTGGCCAGGAGTCTGAGACAGAGTGCCTTTTTTTCTCAACCTGTGGATATGAAGAAAGCCTCCAAAGCCAGTCTTCCCCAGTGGAAGATGTGATTTGGAAAAGGATTAGGTCGTTGTTACTTTTTGCTTTCCTTTTTCTTTTCATTGTTTTCTCCACAAAAAATATCCATTGTTTTTGAGCATTGTTTTTTTCTCTCGGTTGTCATTTTTTTGTTGTTGTTTTGAAGGACTTAATATTCTTTTGTCCCTATTTTATTGTAGGAGAATTTAGTAAGCTGTCTGACCAGTGCTTTTGTGAAGTTCACAGAGCACATAAAGTAGTGGTAGAGGAAAACCATCCACCAGTGAAAATACATGGTCTACATAACAAGTTGTTTCTGACAAAAGTTGAGTAATGCTTGATTTGGTTTTGTTTTGGTTTGGTTTCTTGGCTTCCAAATCAGTGTTGAAAAATACCTGCCAACTGTAATTATTTTACTGGAAGTTTAATTCAAGGTCTAATTTTACTGGAAGCCCAAAGGAGGGGAGGAGACCAGAGCAGGAGAATGGTATCTGATGTTGAATGATGGTGATGTCAGATATACTTAAGATAAATGAACTTGCTGTTAATAAAATAAACACACAATGCTGCTTTTGGCCCAACATGGTGAATGGACTCCATGGAAGTACTTGTAGCAAGCTGGCTGTTTTGCTGCTGGTCCGAAAGCCTTTGCTGGTAGTTTTGGTCGTCTTTCACCAGAACCGCTTAGCATGTGTGTAACTTTGGGCCCTCAAGCTGGTTGTGGTTGAAGTGCATGTGTTTTAAGTGCTTTGGCTGAAAAGAAAATCTTATTCTGATAAGTAGATTGAAAGTACTAAGTTGCTTTAAATACTAACTTTACTTAGTGAGATTCAGGTATGCTATTTCCCGTTGTTAAAAACTCACTGTTGTGCCGGTATTTATCCATCAGAGAACCTCCTGAAGCAATTCCAGCATCTCCAGATGGGTTTGCTAACACCTTCATTATCCAAGTTTTCCCTGTAGAAGGAGAGAAAGGGAAAGGAGGCGGGCGTGGGTGAGCAAATTTTTTGAGTGAATCAACCTAAAGAGCAGGCTATGCAGGGAAGTATTTAATTTAATTTAATTCCACATTCTTGACTTCCTTCCATGGCTGGAGCATCACAGATGTGCAGGCACAAAGAGGTAGCTTGTTGTGAGACAGGTGAGTTACACCTGATGGCTTTGTGTCAAGCAAAAAAACCCAGTGATTTATCTTCATGCCTGAGATGAATGATTTGAGAGGAAGCATCTCTCATTCTTACAGTTTCAGTTTTCTTGGTATGATTCTAGTCATCCCTCTGCAGTTCTCCTCCCTGTGTTCAAGGTGAGCTGCATTCATGTTGTGGGTGGCTTCATTGAGCAAAAGATCAAACCCCCGTTTCAGACCCCCAAATCTTTTGGTTAACTTTCATCATCAGTTTATGTATCGTGTGTGCCTTCTGGTTTTGTTATCCATCACAAAAGGAAAAGTAGTTTAACTGCGGTACTGATAGTTGCAAAATATTTCTGAAATTAGATGATAAAGGATTGATGTTTCAGATGTGCTTTGTGTGAAGTGTTTACAGAGCAGAAGGTTGTGGCCAGAGCAGTGAACTTTGTGTTTCAATTGATTAGGCAAAAAATGTTTGGGAATAATGCAGTGGGAAACTATTTTCATGTTGTTCTCCGGGGGGAAAACAGCCATCCAGTGTGCACTGGGCAGGACAGTGACAGTGCTGGGCACAACTCAGTTTTGTAGCTCACCATGAGTATGAAGAAGGATGAATAGGTTACATGGAGAACGGGACTCTCTCCTCCCTCACCCACTTTTTCTGCAGGGGAAAAAACCCCAAACCCATGGTTTTTCTCAGTTTACCTACTGAGAATAAGCTTGAAAGGTATTTATAAACCACAGGGTTTATCTGATTTGTCTGGTTAGGCAAATCAGCAGAATCTATTTGGGGAAGGAGCCAGGGAGGGTATCGCTGCCTTTCTTTTAAACTTTGGGTAGAATCTTAAAATTAGAGGCTGCTGCAAGTCCCCTCCAGCATGTTTCATATAATTTGATATTTACGCAGTGAAAGCCTGTCTAGACTCTTACCAGTTGTGTTTATTACATACAACATCAATCACTGCATGTCTCTCCTTGTCAGTTTGTATATATAAGATTTATCCTGATCTGTCTGCATATCCCTTTTTCCCATAAAACTCCCCCAAAAGGGCATACCTCCTTTTCCTCATAAAACTGCTTGTGTCAGGAGCCCCGCAGTGTCTGAGGACCCATCTTGTCTGTAAGCACAGTATGTTTTGCCAATGCTACAGACTTGCTGCATAGACCTCAACCGACTGGATCTGCTTTTATAAAACCACCTTTCAAGCTGAGGATGATTCATTGTGTTGAGGGGCTGCAGGCTGATCTATTTTAATCTGGAATCTACTGCAATTATGTTTAGTTGTCTGTTTGCCCATATGTAAAATGAGGATTATGGTACCCTCCATCTTCTGAAAACCAATCCTGATGCCTGAAACGAGCAGCATTTTATAAGGACTGGGTGATAGTAGTCATAGTGTTTATCGTTAAACCTTTTTTCAGTTTTCTGGTGGGTTCAACAGAAGTAAAATTCATTTTAATAGGAATTGCAAATTGTCTTCTGTTTGACCTTGTGCTAGTATTTGTTTATCTCCTATTTTATACTTTAATGATAGACTTTTTGGAGGAGACTGCTCTTGCTCCTTGTTTACAGTGTCCAGCGCAGTGGGATTCTTTTCCATGCTACTCCTACGTACTACACAGATATTTAAGTAATAATGAAATTGCATGCAGTGCTCTCTCCTCTCCTACACAAACTGCTTTAAACCATTCAACTCCTCCTTTCACCTGTTTTATCTGAAACCCTATGAATTGTGCCTAGAATTGTTTTGAGCTTGTCAGAGCTCTCTGCTGTCTGTTTTGTAACAACAAGCACTGTTTACTTACATACCAGTAAATCCTCTGTATTAAACAGGAGCAGAAGCTGTTTTCTGTGTTCTGAGGACTTCAAGAAAACTTAAATAACAAATAATTTTCCCCTATTCTTTTTTAAATACTGAAATATTTACTTCTTGTCTTAATCTTGCAGAGACATCCTTCATAGACCATGTGTTTAAGAAAGAGGCAAATGCAAAATCTGAAGACAAGGGATTAGAAAGTCAAATCCCAGTTTGGAAGGTGGATATATTTATTCTGTGTGTTCACACTTGTTTACGGTAGACAGAGGATTTGAGTTTTGTCTATCCACTGCTGCTTCTGGAAGTACTTTGCATATTTAATTAATGGTTTCACATTTGAATTATACCCCAACAAATTCTTGCTTCCCATTATCAGTCTCTTTTCTTCTGTTGTCATCTGAAACTCTTCCTTTCAAGTACAAGAATTAAGCAAACACTGGAGATCTTGTTTCTGCAGACAGTTGTGAATGCAGCCTTCACAGCATTAAAAGGCTGAACAACTGCACACAGTTCTCAATTGATTTCTTAATAATTGCATGAACGTCAGTCCTTCTGCAACAGAGTACTGTGAAACGTAGTGTGTTGTCCTGCACATCCGCGTAGAGGCTTGTGCAGGAGCTTGTTAAATTTCGGATATCATTGACCTGCCTGGCACTGCTTTTCAGACTGCCGTCTGTGGTATTGAAATGAAATCTCTTACTGCCTGTGCATTTGAACTGTACAAGATGCTGGTTTTCATGAGTGGCTGAAAGTAAAGGCTGATAGTGAGAAATCTCTCTATATTTTTTTTTTCCTGCTTTTTTAAAGGAAGTATCTTTCTTCCTTTACTTATCAACAAAGCACATGCACACAAAAGGGGAAGATTTTATTTGCTTTTTGGGATTGGAAGCCTACCAAAGCACTGATAATTGGCTTTATTGACTTTTTTCCCCTCTGATTGGAAACAACACAATTTTTTTTTTTTCTTTTGTCTGATTGTGTTCAGATTGTGCTGTGTGAAAATGACACTGCGTTTCTCTTCCTGATCCATGGAAGAGCAGACTTCTCTGTCGCTGGATGTTTTCACTGTCCTTTGCTGCCTGTCTCTGTCACAGCCTTGAACGCTGTTGTCCTGATCTGTTACTCCTTGGTGCTGCTGTGCTGTGCGTTTGATGGTCCCGACTCCAGCTGTGTGGTATAGCTAGTTTGTGGTAACTGTTCTTGTTTATAAGAGGGACAGGATGCTCAGAGCATAAATCCATGGTCCCAGCAAGCCTGGTGTTAGGATTTCCCAGTGTAGGCTGGTAAATGTGTCATTATGACCTGGAAGCACATCTCTGTGCATCTTCATCTGGAGTCACTTACAGCTCATGAAACTAAACTCTTTGGTTTACAAAAATATATGTAAGGGGATGAGGGAGTGGTAGGGGATCTAAGGGAGATCTCCCCACCTCTCTCCAGTGCAGGCATCCTCATAGTCTTTGAAAGGTCTTAGCCAAAACTGCCTGGTGTTTTAGAGTAAAAGAGAGAGCCAGCATGCCCTCATGAGTCCTGCGAAGGACGCACAAACCTTCCTCTATTCCAGATCATCCTTTTTAACAGTAGTACCCTTCAATAAAATGCTTGTGTGGTTTCTAAGTTAGTAAAAGGCAGACCGTAGAGTTAAGATTGGTGTGGTTTTCTCCTCACTTGGACTTAATATTACTGAATTATAATACCATCCATTTTTAAACATGCTTTTGCAGCCTACGGTCATTTTTCTTCACCAAATTCCACACTTGTAGAATACGTATAAATGCAATATTGTCGTTAATGATGAGTGGTGTCCTAAATATCTTCAGACACTGGTTTTGTATGTCAAAAATAGTTAACCTTCATTTCAGAGGTCTGTTACTTCTCTAGCAAGAAAATAATTGAACGGTATGGGAACATGCTCCCTCTAAATACTGAAGGGATGCCCTCTTGTAAAAGAAACTCAAGTGCGTGTTAAACAACTGCAGCCAGATATATTTTTTTTAATTTAATAGAAGAGCTCATTTGAATGTTTTCCTGAGGGAGCGCCACTTCAGTGAGCAGGCTGGCTGACTCATAAAAATTAAAACACTGCTATTGCAAAGGATGCCCTATAGGATGTCTTGTTGAGTGGGGACATTGAAAAGTGTGTGTGAGTATTTGAATTTTTTGGATATGGATTTGCTGTCATAGTAAGGTTTTGGATGACGCAGAAAACTAAGGTAATCCTAGATCAGGTGAATAAAAGTACAGTGATGGGTGTTCATGTAGTCTAAAAAAAAAAAAAATATGGCCTAGAAGTTTGTGAAAATTGAAGGTAATTCTGTGTATTTCTTACCGTTTCCTTTGCCAAAACATGTAAGAAGCTGTTAAATAGATTAATATAGTGTATTATTGTCCTGTTCTCTGAATTTTATAACCTCCAGTACTTCAAGGCATACGTTTGCAACTGAATCTGAGGGTTGTGCTTCTCTGAGCATTTGGGGTACAGGAAATATGGAACCCCAGAATGTTGGTTGGTTGCTTTTTTTTTTTTAAGTTAAAAAGTTAGTAGTATTTTCCTCCTCCTTTTGTTCACCAAACCCCATTACTGCTGGCAGCGAACACTTCATGCTTGTGCCTAGAATCCAAATGCCACCATTGCAGTTCCTGAATGGGCTCGTACCACAGCTTTTGAGGTAGCTTCAGGAATTTGAGAAGACTTTTAATTTGCAATTTCAATTTATCATTGTCTGTGCAGAGCTTTTATTCTCTGGTCTGCCTTCCTGTTACATGTCTGCTTTTCACAACTCGAGTACTTCTTCTCTGCAGTTGAAGATAGGGCTGTCTTGTAAGGGAGGGGAGTTGTTTTTGTTGTTTTTATTTTGGCTTTTTTTCTGAAATACAAATTATTTTACAAAGTGGATGATGTGCTGAAAAATTCCTGTGTGTCTCATATGCAATTATCTGTATATAGGGCAGACTAGTAATCTTTGCAGAATCACAGCTTACTATATCAGCTCTGAAATAATTGTTATTTCTAGTAAAAGTGCTTTGTTACTGCATTAAAAGGTTGTGCCCCTCACATGTCAGCAGTGATAACCGATTTGGTCATTATATTCATGGTAACTGTTGCGTATATAATCTCATACTCTTTGGCTCATGAGAGATTATTTATAAAGCATAATGGATAAACTGTGGTATCATGATACCTGGTAGGTATAATTTTTTAAGATGCCATGTTAAAATGCATTTTACTTAGTCCACTAAAATTTACTTTTTTTGCAGTTTACTGTTTGCATTGCAATAGCATTGACAACTTTAACTGATACTCCCCAGCTCTTTGCTCACCTTCAAGAATAATTGGGATTTTACAAGCTGAAGAGGACATGATACTTTTCCCCTGAAGAATTTTTACTACAAGCTTTTTTCTTGGCGGAAATCCAGCTTTTTCTTAAAAGTTATATCTGCACTTATACAATGAAAAAGCTACAAATTTTTATTGCTCTTTTTGTCCAAGTACTAATTATATAATTCATATAAAAACATCAGACTTCACATGCAGCATATTGCCATTTTAAAGGATAAACCTAGTGTACTACTTTTTTTTTTATATGCTATTTGAAAAACCTCATAAGTGAACGGGTCTAACATGTATACAATTCTGTAAGAACATCTTTCCTAGGATAGCCAAATCCCTAAAGCTTTAAGCCTCTCTTTGATCCAAGGGATTAGTGGAGATTTCCATTTTTGCATGGCAAATTTTTGGGCTGTTAAGGATGCTCGGAGGAGCCATGTTTTCATGGGAGAAGTGTCATGTAGGAATAATATTGCTCCCAGTCCTGCTCCACGTGTGTGGTCCTCCACGCTGGTTTGTACAAGCCGTTTTAAATGGATTTGAACATTGCTCTCAAACTCAGAGGAGAACCCTTTTGCTGCTTTGTTGCTCAAGAAGATAAAAGTCCACCTATTTGATGACCCAGGCTGTCACCTGCAAACTGAGCTAAGTGTTGAAGCAACTTTATTAACACTGAGGGTTTACAATGCAGCCATTGATAGTGGTCACTGCTAGTCAAACACATTCAGGTGGCATTGGAAGGAAACATATCTCGCGTCACAAGGTTGGATCAGAGGCTGTCTGATGAAGGCAAGGTTTTTCTTCACCTTTGGTGAAACACATAGAGTATTTTTGGGTAATATAATATAATTGGCTGCAAGGGGAATCCTTAAGTCCTAGTGGAATTAGTGTTGCTCGTGTTGTGTTAGAAGAGGGCGGTTTTTACAGGGTATACAAACTTCTGTAGAAAGTCTACCATGTTTTAACCCATGCTATGATAAGTGTGGTTGGTCTCTCGTCACATACCTGTGAGGATGTTTCTAGGAGAATGGTTTGATTGTCATGAAAGTTACAGATACAGCAGGAAGGGGATTTTCAGGTGCAAGGAGAAAAATAAAATGTGAAATAAGAGGAGATATGACATTTGTGGTATTTAGAAGAGTGGAAGATAGATGTTTTGTAAGCCATCAACATCTGTATGTAAGAGGACTGATTTGTATCAGCCGTTTACACAACTCGAATTGGTATTTACAGTGTAAATACTGTAACGTGTTTGTAGCATCTCTTCTGCTGACGATCATGAGCAATGAAAGGATCGTGTTGAAGAGAGTCGGGGTTTGGCTGTTCGGTGAGCTGCAGCACTTGGAGAAGCTTTCTCTCAGGCCAGAGCTATTTTAAATTTAAAACCGAATGCTAAAATAGCATCAGGCAAAAGAAATGCTCAAATAAAGAATAAGAACTGTCTCAAAGGGTTAACAAAACCATCAACCTGCTGTTTTCATGTATCCGTCAAGAGCTTCAGAAGGCACATGGATGTGATCGGCTGTGATCCCAGTCTGACCTCTGTTCTCCTTGGGTGACTGCGTGGGAGATAAGCCAGGGTAGCTTCTGTTAGCACAGAGGTACGGTTGCTCTTCATTTTTATTGTATGTCCCCAAATCAGCATACTTTGTTAGAAATGTCTTGGGACTGTACCCAGTGAAATGAGATGAGCTACTCTGACATTTATGGTTGTTAAAACCCAGTTTTGTAAATAATCTACTTCCAATAGGCCATTACAGTCAGAGCAGCTGCAGCTGTCTGTCTGCAGGTAAGAATCAAGGTGAGTATTTCTTCATCTTTCAGAAGGGCTGTTGTTGGCAGGGACTAATGCAACAAAATTCAAGATTGTAAAAGAAATGTTTTTCAGAGACAAATGTTTTAAGGTGCAGAGAGAAGTCATGCAAGAACTTCCATCAAACTCCACGTGTTCTTTTGTTATCTAAAGCAAGAAAACAAGATTCTGCCCAGCAGATGAGAGCAAAATTTAAAGTGGGAGTAAAAAATGCAAACAAAACAAGCAAAAATCTGTAATATCTTTTTTATGATTTCCAGTTGAACTAGTCTCCCACTGTTTTGCTAGAGAGTGTTGTTTGGTCACTTATTTTCTGCAGCGAATAGGACAGATGATGTTTATGAATAGCATAAGCAATTTTTAAAATTAATTTTATTTTTTTCATGTATGTTTTTTCCATCTGCTGTAATGTGGAGGTCTAACAGTGCAAGCCTACTACGAGGTGAGGATAGTAGCAGTGTCAGAAACTTTCTGTAAAATAGTTCTTTACTGTAGGTTTCTCAGCCACGTGTACTTTGTACTTGTCTCACGCTTTGAAGTCTTTGGTAGTGTACAGTGTGAAAAGTTTTGCTTTGCATAACAGTATCATCAGTGTGTAACAAATGCTTAGGTGTTAAAAAAACCCCAAACAAACAACTTTCAATCAGTACAGTGCTAAAAGTAGCCCTCTTCATAGCAGATACCAAACTGATGCTCCTGGACAACTGCGTTTTTATTAAAACTCATATTATTGTTAGTTGCAGCCAAAGATACTTGCTCTGTTGCAAGACATGTATTGACACTTGAATCTGATGCTCAGCCAGCCTGTTAAATATATTAACAATACTTTACATTTTTAATCTGATGTTTGAAAACAGCATGGCAAACACAACCCTAATAGGGTGCAGCTATTTCTTTGTTTGGCATAGTGTATCTGGAATTTTGCTGTGATTTCATGGCTTTTTCTTAACCAGAAACATCAGAACAAAACTTATCAGAGGCTGCTTGCTGTTAGCTGGCATCAAGAAGAAATTACATATATCTGAAGGCCCGGGTTGTTTCTGTCAAGAACGAAGTTTCCCAGGTTTACCGAAAATTCATCTCGAGTCATTACAAGTCCCCTGGCTTGGGGATTTTGACGTGCACAAGTTGCAAGGGTTATGGGCTCTTCCCCCCTCCCTGTCTTTCCTATCCTGCCAGCATTCTTTCACATCTCCTTGTAAGAAAGCTGCAGAATAACAGGATATCCTATTTATTCTAATTTGGAAATGCCATACAGTATTATTATTTGGGGGGGAAGTATCATTTGGATTAATATTAATCAAGCTCACTGGAGGTTTAAGTTAAAGACAGTAAATAAATACAGCTTTTATAATGATAGGAAGTATTTGCAACAATTTCAAAAATTATTTTAAAAAGTTGTGTTAGGATAATGAACAGAAAAATGGTTTTAAAGCCTGCGTTACAGCAACTCTGGAAAACAATTTTGAAGTTTAAGAGGACAAGAATGTTTTCTGTCCTCGAAACCAGTGGGCAGAGGCTCTAGCACAAAGTGTTGTTAAATCTGTTTGAGCTGGGAGAGCCTGGCACCACAAGGACGGGCAGTTTTGGGAATCTTGTTTTTGAAATACGTGTATTTGCCTGTATTTGCGTGAGATATGTGTATTTGCCTTCTAAATATTTCGTTTGGCTCTGTAGGAGAGAGAGAGAGAGATATGTGTCTGCATGTACACACATACATAATATATATAATATAAGCACACATAAATACATATATATGCACACACAGTTTTGTAATGTTTTTATGTCAAAGGGAAGGATATAGAGGAGAACACGTACCCATATTCAGAGATGCCTGAAAATACACCTCATGAGCCGTGGTGTTGCAGCCTGTGCTATGGAGCGTGGTAGTCTTCTAGCACAGCTTCTGCTCAGTAGCTCATTCATAGCTTGTACTAGGTTTCCCTAGTTTACCTTGGGGAGTTGCAAGATACAAATTTTTTTCTCTGAACCAGGCATAGAGGTGTCTAAGGAAGCTGAAGATAGCTGGGCTTTTACCTCTAGCAGGCAGTACTTCTTATGACACACCTCATGAACTTTCATAAAATGCCTAAGGAAAAAAAGCAACAAAGCTGGTCTAGAGTTTTGCTCCAGAGTTTTTCTAGGCTAAAAAGCCAGTCCAAAATACTCCTTGAAAATAGGAAATTCAATTAATTCTTATCGTGAGATAAGTAAAAATGTATGGGCTAGATGTGTGGGAGCAACTGAAGGTGATCCAAGGGGGAAAAGCGTATTGCCTTGAGTCTAGGGAAATGGGAGTAAACACATAGGAGTCAGGATTATTTTTCAGGTCGTCTTGCTCTGTTATTTTGGTTGAGCCTCCTCATCCAAAATACGATGCATGTTTACAGGGGAAATATCTATTGACAGGGCAACTCGTGGAATGGGAATCTTAGCGTTGAGTTGAAGACTTAATGAAAGGATGTTAGCAAGGAGCTGTCTGGTAGCATAAGCTGACGGCATTATTGTTGAAGAATACAAATTCTTCCCTCTTCCAGAATGCATCTGAACATGCATATGGAGTCTCTTATGCTAAGCATGAAAAATTAATCTTGGTAAGCAACATACCCTGGTCTGTAGAAATTGGGGAAGAGGAGTTGAAGCTCCTGGGTCTACTAAGAGCTCACAGCAGCAAGGCACTCATGGATTTTTCATCAGAGATTATATAAGAGACAGGCATCATATGCAAGAGCTGTCTCGCATATTATTATGCCACATAATGACAGCTCTTCCAAGTGTTTTCCACTGACTAAAACTTGCTATGAAATGGTGCTATGCCTTCAAAAGGGTTTTTTAGAAATTGTGAGAGATCCATCAACTTATAGTGTATCAGGGTGAAGCCGCCTGGTAGTAAGACCAGTTGACTGTTCATGTGCATAAAAGTGTGTGTGAGGATGATTGCGAGACATAATCCTACCAAAAAAAAAAATAAATCTCAGTATCTGTTATATCTCATCTTGCTATACAAATCAATACAAATGAATCTTGTTGTTGTTTTGATTTAATGTTTTTTTTATTTTTTTTTAATTCAGTATGCAGAACTTCCTATGGTAAATAATGAAATGAAGGCAAGAAATAAAACAGTACGGTGCTGATGTACCTTTATGTGTTATTTTCTGTCATGTTTTTACAGTGTTTTCTGAATCCCAATGGTACATTGTCATTGAGCTGTCTACAGTAAAGCCCGAGTCACAGTTGTACATTATTCCTTCTAATCTGTGTTACCTTGTGCTTGTCAAGATAAGTTTATTCCACTGTCAGGCAGCTTAATTGTCTGGCTTTTCTCTGGCCCTTTGGGATTCTGCAGTTTTCTCTAGTCTTGATTAATTTGCAGAATTTCATGCCACCCATCATGTATAGCTCTTCCCTGGCAACTCTTTTCTGGAGATGTGGTTTAGCCCATCCCTGAGAACAAGTCTTATGAGGAGCAGCTGAGGAAACTGGGGTTGTTTAGTCTGGAGGAAAAGAGGCTCAGGGGAGACCTTATTGCTCTCTACAGCTACCTGAAAGGAGGTTGTAGTGAGGTGGGGGTTGGTCTCTTCTCCCAAGTAACAAGCAATAGGAGAAGAGGAAATGGCCTCAAGTTGCACTAGGGGAGGTTTAGATTGGATATTAGGAAAAATTTCTTCACCGAAAGGGTTATCAAACATTGGAATAGGCTGCCCAGGGAAGTGGTGAAATCGCCATCCCTGGAGGTGTTTAAAAGATGGGTAGACGTGGTGCTGAGGGACATGGTTGAGTGGTGGTTTTGGCAGTGTTAAGATTGATGGTTGGACTCCATGATCTTAAAGGTCCTTTCCAACCTAGACGATTCTATGACTCTATGTATATAATGAAGAATGCTGACCCGGGGTTTTGGTTTTTTGTTTCGGGTTTTTTTTTTTCCAGTATTGAAGTTTATTATTACGTGATTGGAGGGGAATTAATGAGGACTAAACTAAGGCAGGCAGGCTTTGGAGTACTCAGCTCTGCTGAGTTGGGCTCTTGCTCTGGAGTGTTCCTGGAGGAGTCGTTTCCTTTTGCTGACATTCAGGGAAGCCTTTTGAGGGTAAACTTGCCCTTGTGAAGATTTCCCTCTTCTTCTCTCTGTGGCAGACCAGGTGACTTTAAGGTTCCTTCCAAACCAGTTACCAGAGTTCTGCAATAAAGTCCCTCCAAGATGCTGTCACTGGCTTTTGAACATTCAAATAGCAGTGCCATTTCTTTATCCAAAGAAACTGAGCACACTGACTTCTGTGACTGAAACCAGGTTAAAATTTTTTGATTTAACATGTTTCTCTAGTTGTTTTCAAACACTATCATTAACTCTGATTTTAGACAACTTGTAAGACTGATCTATCTGTAATTTTCAAGATCATTCCAGAGCATTTCCCACTCTTCCTTCTAGCTGGCTCAGATGGAAAATGGAATATTTTGCATAAATCAAACATTTAGTGTTCTTGCAAACTAGGGGGTAGGAAAATGTCATGGGCATGCTACACACCTCAAACACTGCCTGTAATACACCCATTAGCTACCGGCTGTGTGATGGGTGCGAAGCGACTGGGGCAGTGTGATTATTTTATGTGTTCAGTTCGATTTGCTAAAATAAACAGAATTTGTTCCTGCTGAAAGTGAGGTTCCTGCCTGCAATCTGCTGGCCTGCTTTGGAGCCACTTTTTTGATTCCCAGGTGTGCCATCCCATGTCATTGGTATTCTGCAAGGGTGCGTGGCCGCTCGCAGGGAGTGAAATCCTGGGGGCTTGGGGAAGGAGATTGCCAGCCTGGGCTGGCTTTTCACTCGCAAAACCACTGAGAAAAGCTAAATGCCACAGTGAAAATACAAAAGCAGTGGATTTTATCATGTAAAAATCAGATTACCTGCTCCCTTCCTTCTGAAAAAGTCTGCTGTGCTGTGAAATACCAGGCCTCATTGTTATACACAAATAAGAGATCCGTTAATGTCCTCCTCTGAGTCTGTATTTTAGTTTACATAAAATCAGATCCCCCTTTTTATTTTTTTCTAATAAGGCACTTAAGCAGCCTTAAATGTTACGTTATAGGCTGAAATGTGCTGGTCACATGCAGATTGATCTTCTGTGTCAAATAATAGCAAAAATTGATATTTTTAATTTTTTTTAAACCAGTGTATCTACAAAAATGGTTGTTTGCATGAAGTAACTCCCTTGTTTTATTGAGTCTGTCTTTTGGGGATCCGTGCGCATCGGGGAAGTGGGTTGCCCAGTGTCGTGGTTTGTGAAGATGTGAAGCCATTGGTAAGCCCAGTCTTAAACCCCAGGCTTCTGTCACATTTTAGCTTAACGTTATCATTTGTCCTTTGTATTCAGAGGCCTGCATAAGATCTTTTTATTGCGTAAAAAGGTAGGAGAACCCAAGCTGATAGGGTTACAGCTTCCCATTCCAGCTGGTACCGTCTGTGCATGCTGGCTGGCAAATGCCTGAGGAATTGCCGTTCCTGGTTTTGCATCTTGGCTCTATTTAAAGTTTGATCTCTGGTGCTTTCTCAGAAACTCTCTTTTTGGGATGCTTGAGGGAAGTTGTTGGCATCTGGGTAACGAAATCCAAGTGGCTGCTTTGTGTGCCTTCAATATAGAGCCTGAAGGTAATCAAAGCTTCTTTCCCCAGTTTTTTTGCTGCTTTATTTCTTCATTGTGTAGCTGTTGATATCTGGTATGTTTGCCCTGCATCAGCTGGCACAGGCTGACTTAGCCCTATGAAAGTCATCTGAGCCATGTGATTCACGTTAGCGGAGGACCTTGTAGAAAACAAAGTTTCTCTGTTTAATTCCTTCACCCTTTTAATTTCTTTCACCTAACTGGCATGTCAGAATGAGAGTTGCCAAGCAACTTATTCCTATCTTCCCTTATTGCCATGGCATTTCTCTCCTTCCTGGTGTTTTTGGGGACTTGAGAGGGTCTCTTCAGTCCCAGCAAGCAGTTGATAATTCCCATAATATTGCTGCAAGGAAGCGGAATGATGTTGGTAACACAAAGTTGATTTCGCCTAATTCATTATCAAGATTGCTGCTCGCGCTGCTTGGTTTCCTCATGAGCTTGTACGGCAGGTTTCAAACCAAGCTTTCCTCTCTAGCTGCAGTTAGAGCACTTCTGCGTTTGCTCTCCGCACTGCAGCGCTGTGGGGACTCAGTGTAGAACCTCTTCCAGGGGTGACGGTGGCAGTGTCATAAATAGGAAAGCCTCAGGTTTTATCGCACAGCAAAAAAACATGATGAGGGAGTGTTACGGTGTGGCAAGCTGTTTATCAGAGAGGAAAGAGAAGTGATTTCCAGGCAGAATGTCCTGATTTTTAAATTTATTTTTGGGGTTGGTTTTGTTTTTTGTTTTAAGCTTTACAGCATATTTTGAAACTTAAGCACTTCAACTTTTAGCAAATGGAAGGAGGGGGGGAAGGAAGAGCTGGCAATTTTTAGAGTTTTTTCAATACATTTTAAAACTTGTCGCTCTTCCAAACAGATGATGGTCACTAAAAGGATTCTCTATGTTGATGCTGGTACTTTATCACGTCGCTGTAGGAGAAGGTGCAGCTGGTAAGGCTTTTGCATGCAGAACAGCTCTTCTCTCCACATTGTTCTGCACAAAGCCTTGACAATCCAGAAATACCATCTCTGTCCTTGCTGTTTTTTTAGCTTCAAGCTCTTGTGTTGATGTTCTGGATTTAGTGTGTGGAGTTTTGAAGATCTGAACTTCACCTTGATGAAGTACAGTTTATTTGTGAGCACTGTAGATGACAAAACAGTGGCTATTTGTCATGTAATTTTTTAATTATAAAAAATGTGATTGAAGAGAAACAAGGTAAAGAGAGAAGAATCTTGTTATTAGCTTCTGGGGTTGATGCTTTTCTGCTGTCTCTATCCTAATGACGTTTTTTGCAGTGGGATGTAGGCACCTTTAAATAGTCTGTTTAAAATGTAATTGGTAAGTGCTTAGCTACGTTATCGTAATTCAGTTGCGCAGAATTTGCATATAACATGGGAATGGAAAAATACAGTAATACTGACTGGAGGATTTATGGTATTTTGGTGCATATGGCTCTGGAAGCTGATTTTCATGAGACTGTTTATCAGTTGTCTGGCAATGTGTGATTTACAGGTGCTATAAATGACACCGGCATTTACAGTTATGTTGTTTTCAGTTAAATGCTGTTGTAGGGAACTGGACTTGGTTATATGTTCTTTCTTACAAATAACATTGAACCAACTTCCAGTTAGAGACTCTTTACTCAGCCTTGGCCATCCACATTCATGGACTTGAGAGAGGGAAGTGTATATTCTGTGCAGACCTTGTACAGCACTGACTTATACTTGGGACCATATAACTGCATGGTTTAAAAACTGGGTTTGTATGGTGCAATTGCATTGTTTAAAAAAAAAAAAGTGGTTTTTTTGTGTTGTGTATTTTTTTGGTGTTGCAAAAGGGAAAGCCAAGATTGGAGAGCTGGATGGGACTTTTGTGTATTACTTAAATTTTCTCGGTGCTGCCTTACTTTTTTTATTAAAAAAAAGGCGGGGGGGAAAGAAAGGAGGAAAAAAGGTTTTATTAAAAAAAAAAATCAAATCATTAAAAAAAAATCAAATCATTAAAAAAAAAAGTGCAATGATTTTTGCCTGAGGGAAGACTGCGTCAGACCAGAGCCAGGTGGGCTGTATGTCGGTGACCAGGTCTCCTGCAAAGGGCTGAGCAGCTGTGGTCTGCTTGCTGAGTGGGGGCGAAATGTTTGCTTTCTTGGGATTTGAGGAAACTGTGGGTAAGTTTTCTGTCTGTCCCTCAGGCTGAATTATTTTTCATAGCTGCTGATAACCAGATTTTGCATTTCAGTTTCAGACTGGCTTACTGTCAGCTCTGCACCCCAGCAAGAGAGTTTTTTTGGGTGCTTTGCGCTGCTTTGCTCTGACAGGAATGGTTTTGCGTCTTTTAAGCTTCTGGCAAGCTCTAATTTTGAGTGTTAGCTTTTGGAGAAGTACTACAATTAGCAATAGTTTGACGCCTCAATTTTTTTTTTCCTTTTTTTCCCTTCTTAATTAACATAAAATTAAATGTTTTTCCTAAATTCAGTCTCAGTATTGCTTTCCTAACATAATAAAAGCACATCCGAGAGAGCCTACCTGCTGTTAGAGTTCATAAACTTACTTATTTTTCTAATTTTAAAAAGAAATCCTTCTCACGCTTGAAGATAAAAGGGGGAGAGGAAGGCTATAAAGATACTGCAGAATTTACTTTCAGGAAAGCAGCTGCTATTTTCATGTGCAAAAAGCTAAATGTGGGAGTAAAGGGGCCATCGAGCTTAACACTATACAGCTGTTTGTTGTCTGCTTTTTAACTTTGGATGCAGCTGTGTTGAAGTTTCACTGTTGCAAGAAATGGTGGACCCTGGTTGGTGAAGTGGTCCTGTTGGACCTGACCCAGCTGGGGATGGTGAGCCTGCGGAGCTGGAGATGAAGATGATTCAACTCAGTAAGTTATTGCAGTTAGTCCTTGCTGGACACGAGGGGGGAATAACAGCAAAATAAAGAAGGAACAAAGATATAAATGAAATTTAACCAACGCTATATTACTTCTCAAACTAATAAATGTGCCAGGGCTAAAGGCTTTGAGGTAAGTCCCTAAGGAAGATGATACAGCCATATGGCATACTGGTAGAGAGGTTATACAAAAACCCCAAATGATGCTATGCTGTTGAGTATAAGCACTGTTGAAATGTGGCAGTTTTCATGTAATTTCTGCACAAATATCAGCAGTAGGTCAAAATATTTTAAGTTTGAAGGCTGCTGAAATGGCTTTAGCAATTCTTTGTGGCTAGTGGGGTAGTATGGAGAGATATGTGTTGTTCCTTGGCCCCTTATGCTAGTGACAATATATAATAACTAAGGCTCTGAAGGTCCTCATGCAGTGGACATCAAATTGGAAAAGGAGCAATATTTGAACATTTGAATAATAAAGTAATTGTAAGGAGAACTCATTATAGGCAGAAGGAAAAGGAGTCAAGGGAGATGATTCTTCCTCTCTACTCTGCTCTCATGAGACCCCACCTGGGGTACTGCATCCAGCTCTGGAGCCTCCAGCCTAAGAAGGACATGGACCTGTTGGAACAAGTCCAGAGGAGGGCCACAAAGGTGATCAAAGGGCTGGAGCACCTCTCCTATGAAGACAGGCTGAGAGAGCTGGGGTTGTTCAGCCTGGAGAAGAGAAGGCTCCAGGGAGACCTTATAGTAGTCTTCCAGTACTTAAGGGGAGCCTACAGGAAAGATGGGGAGGGACTCTTTATCAGGGAGTGTAGTGATCAGAGGAGGGGTAACAGTTTTAAAGTGAAAGAGGGTAGATTTAGATTAGACATTAGGAAGAAATTCTTTATTGTGAGGGTGGTAAGACACTGGACCAGGTTGCCTGGGGAGGTTGTGGATACCCGCTCCGCCCCTCTCCCCCCTCCCCCGGAGGTGTTCAAGGCCAGGCTGGATGGGACTTTGAGTACTCGGGTTTAGGGGAAGGTGTCCCTGCCCATGGCAGGGGGGTTGGAACTAGATGACCTTTAAGGTCCCCTTCCAACCCAAACCATTCTATAAAAATAGCTCCTGGAGGGCCAGCTCAGTTCACCTCCATGAGAAAGGGGACCTGCTCAGATCATAGCAGAAGAAATTGAAAAATACTTTTGAATCAGGTTTGTCCTTCTGGTCTCAAGATGATGAAAAAGGTGCAGTGGGTGAAATTTCCACATGTCTGTGAATGTTGTCCTCTGCCCTTGGATATGAATGAGAGGCCCAGTGTGGACCAGCAGAGAGCTAGCCTGGGTGATGCATTTGCATCCTCGGCAGGCCATTACCTGTTCAGCCTCTCCTCAAAGCCAGCCAAATAGCATATGTACTCATGTCCTTCTTGCTTTTCTAAGTCTTCTCAATGTTCTGTAATCCATATTTCAAGCGTGGGAATGGGTGCCTGTGCTGGGATTACTCCTTGGCAGCCTGGACGAGCCACTGTGGTTTTGAGTAGCATCTCTGCACTTATTCTGTCGTTTAAGTATTACTGGGTTAGTGAAGAAAGATTTCTTCTTTCTCTAGCTTGTCTGCAAAAAAAAGGAGGCCCCTTTAAATTGTTTCTTGTTCTAATTGCACAGAAACAGCAGAGGTGCATGTGGCAAATGCTTCCTTGCTGACACATTAGTGGCAGGTCCCCGGCATCTCACCCCCTTGGCTTCTGCGTAGCTGAGTTGTTTTAATTTCAACCTAAGTGGGACGTGAGGTAGCTCCTGCCACAGCTCTCTGGATGAAAAATGTCTTGGAAGTGACCCGGGGGGCAGATTGTGGGCTCTATATTGCTGCAGAGACATCCAGCAGCCTCCCTCCAGCTTGCAGCTGCTCCCATCTTCCTCTGCAGTGATGAATTTGGCTGAACTTGCTGCTTGGCCAAACTTACCGGGGAGCAAGGAAAGGTCTCCAGGTGACAGCTGGAAGCACACAGTGTAGCTGAAGAGCATATGTTTGAAGCAGGCTAGAGAGACTGAAAGTAATTTCCCAAGATGAGGTGGGATAATCCCATGCTGTATGTTTGGAGGCGATCGTTTGGGGAGATAAATTAATTGTTGGTGTATTTGTGGTTGTCATTCATTGATGCAGCTGGAGATGGGAGGAGATGATGGGGTCTGTCATCTCATTTTTGTACATTTTTAAGGATTTTCTAGGGAACACCCAGTCAACTGATTGGGGGGCTTTTTATTGTAGAGCTGTTAGGATAGATCAGTGGGTCTAAAGGGGGATGAGACCCTGAAAATGTGCAGTTACAGATAATTGCATTAGGAATCCTTGTGCTTAAAAAAAATCTGCATGCAAGTCCATGGGAACTATTTTTCCACTTTGAAACAAGACTGCATAGAAGTATCAAAGTTGCCATTACCCATTAACAGCAAGATGTGTTTGAGGACGTACTTGAGAGGGTGCTCCAGCACTGATGGACACTTGACCAGCTTGTTTGGAAGGACTTCATGTGACCTGTGCGTTGCTGCGCACCTCAGGTATTCAATCAGTGCTTCCATCCAACATCTCTTGCCTCATTGACTGGTTAACATACTGAGACATTTCCAGATCTCAGTGTCTAGGAGACCTTACATTTTCCATGGCACCCAAAATAAACCTTGGAGGTCAGCTGGTTACTTTTGAGTTGTGCAAGTTGGACTGGAATTTTTATTTAGCTTTGGGCTGTTTTTGCCATAGGTGCATTGGTTATTTGTAGGTACGGGGTACAGTTGAAATACATGTAAGGATTAAATGGACTTGGTCATAGGAGACTAAATCATCAGTCCCCTTCCCTCAGTGCCAGCATTTCATCTTGTATAGACCAGTCTTGTTCCAATACACCCTGCCCCAATCCTCCCCATGGTGGAGTGGTTTCACTGCCTCCTCACTGCAGCAGTGGGTGGTAGGTCAGCCACGCTTCTCTTCCTCTCTCCTGCCCAGTAGAGCCAGATGGTGTGCCACTGATGCTTTTGGTGACTTTCAGTCTTAGGTCTCAGAGGAGTTTTGGTGTAACAGGAGATGCTGCACCCCGGTGTCAGAGAGGAAGAATTAATCTCTGCTCTTTCAGCATCACTTTGCACTGCCACCACCACCTTGGGTGCATGGCACTGAGGCTGGATGGGTTGAAGAGCAGGGACAGAGACTCCTGTGTGCACCTCGGCTCTCAGGGAGTCTGCAAGTTCCCTTCCTGCGGACTGTAGCTGTGCTGGATTTGTGACACAATGACACAAAAGGTGCTCTTTACTGCGTTTTGAAAGATGCTAGTCACGGAGTGGAGACAGCATCTTGCACAGCTGCAGCCCTCTAGCAGACCCATCTTTCTGTGATTAATTCCACCATCATGGTGGCACATGAGAAAGACTAAGAAGTAGTTTGGGAAGGAAATAAAAGCATGGAAGAACAAAGAATAAAAATTAGACCTCCAAGTCTGCAAAGTCCAAGTCTGATACCACCAATGCGATACTCAGTCCTTTTACTGTTGAAATAAAGGAGCATGTGCTTCACATTTTTAGGAGAGACTCGAGCTACTGCTTTTTTAGGAAAGGGGCAGTCCTAAAAAGACTTCAGCTCCAGGCCAAAGTCAGTGTTTACATCTGGAGGTACATTCCCCATCACTGGTGGGAAGAAGGCAGGAGGAATTTAGGAGGATGAAGCTGCTTTTTCGCGGTGTGGTAATTATCTCTTAAGGTTTTCCTCCACAGCAAAAGGTTTTGTTGATCGTGCGGCTACAGCTACTACATAATTTTATTTTAGTCTAATTCTACATGATGGGGTTGATTGGCTAGGTGTAATGGTTGCACCTTTAAGTTATTTTTAGTAAGGCAAAGCAAGGGGAGTGAGTTATCAAAAGGGAGATGATGCTCAGAGCCATACTTGGATGCGTACAAAACATTGTATAAATCACTGTTCCTGTACCTCAGGGCCTTTTACTGTATCTTGCTCAGTAAACCATATCTTGCTTTTAAACCACGAAGACAGAGATAAAATTAAATAGGACAGCTTATTGTTAGTTTTCTTTATACTTTAGAGGTACTTGGGCACCATCCCATTATGGTAAGTGCTGGAAATTATGCTTAGATACACAGGAAAGTCATGTACTAAGGAGAATTGAACCTGGCTTTTAGGTAGTCGTGCATAGTATCTCCCATCACACCAGCATGCCTGGCTCGGCTGCGTTCACCAGCACTACATTTCCAAAATCCCTTTGGAAATAAATCATAAAACAATCTTTCTTCCATGAAATTTGAGTTTTAGGAAGTGACCTCAAGCCACCCAAAGTCAGTGGAAGGGGTCTTGTTGCCTTTAATCAGGTTCCCTCATGCTGGTTACTGTTGGGTTTTCAGTCATCTAATGCTGACTGTGACGCAAAAGAGAAGTACTGAGCAATGGACTGGGATACTGTAGTGACCCACCAGCTCTGAAACTGGCTCTGAAACATGTTCGATAGCAAACACACATCTGAACATTTTGTGTGTGTTGTGGAAATCTCTACTGCAGTTCTGTAATGTCCTTGTAACAGCTATAGTGGTCCCTTATATAGACGCAGGAAATATTTAAGGTGTTCTCAGCTTATTGGCATGTAATTGTATTTTTAATGAAAAGTGTTTGTTTTTTCTGCAACGGGAAAGTACGTAGGATAAATGTCCTGATCCTTTGGAAATTCTGGTTGAGTAGCACCACCTACCATGGTAAAGAGAAGCTATGGCACCACTGCTAGTTTGAAAGAGGCTGTGCAGGTGAAATACGTTACATGAAAATTTTGCTTTCTCACCAGAAACATACTGTCTGTAGTGTGTTTTTCCTCTGTGTGCAAGAAAAAAACTACTCTATAGTACTGCCAGCCCATAATCTTATAAAGTCTTATCTGTTTTCAATGTTTTGTCTATTAATTCTCCTAGAAAGAGGAAAAAAGTAATTAGATGCTAGAACTGCATTCTGTAATGATGGTGGTAATCTTCCTATCACTACTCCTAAAGTAATCTGAGATTTAAAAAAAAAAAGGAAAAAAAGAAAAAAAAAAAACAAAACAAACACCAAAAAACCCAGAGTAAAATTTAATTAATTTTATTTGTAAACAGCAAAAATATTAGGTCCTGTGGCTGATATATCTTGCTGCTGGGTTGCTGGGCTTTTCACACTAGTGTTACTTTAACTCCACCCTGTGTGAATGAAGAGGAAGATTGCAATGCGATTCCCCTTCCCTTCTTCATTTGTATTTTACTGTGTGATGTGTGAAATCTCTTCCCAGGGACTTACTGGTGGTATTTCTCATTATGAGACTGAGTAAGGAGAAAATGCTCCCTAGAAGTATCGTGTTGCTATTCAGAGCTATTCTACTGGAAATCACTTGTTGCTTTAATACATCAAAAACATGTATTGGATCAACAGAAATGCAGATTGCAAACAAAAGAAAAGAAAATAAGAGGCTAATTTTGCTGATAAGAAAGGTAAGATAAGCCTCAGCAGGGCAAAGTCTGTCCTGTAATAGAACAAATAACCTGATGATATGAATTAGTAGTATTAATTCAAACCAGCTCCTCCCTACTGGGAAAAACTAGGTAGATGAGCTTCTGTGGTTTTTCTGTTGCGTTTCTTTAGCTGTCAAATTGCAGTATTCTTCTTTGGTCTTTGAAAAGTGAATGCTTAAAATACGATTTCTGCTGAGCACGGCTTCCTGAGAGAGGGTATATGCAAATGGCAGTTCCACCATCCGACTGGGTAACTGGGCTAGTTTAATTTGTCAATGTTATTTTTAGTGCAGCTTGAGTAAAATGCTGTAAAACCCTGGTGCGCTTTCACTGTGTTTCCTTGTGTGTTATTGATTTTATAGCACTGCACTCATTCTTTTCCCTTTCAGTGAGATTACTGCTGCATTCGCCCAGCTGGCTGGAACAGCATGTTTCCAATAGGATGCTGAAATGTGGTAATAAACATAGAAATTTTGCATCATGGAGACAAACTATTCATAGAAGGGGAGAAAATGCTTAATTTCATGGCTGTTAGTATCAACAGGTGGAGGAGAACATGTTCTGCCTATGGATTCAAAGGAACAGAGCATCACCGCTCACTTTGACTTTTCTTTTTCCCCTTCTGCCACTGCAAGGTATTACTCCAGAGTGTTTGTAACTGTCATTCTGCTGTAACCTTGCCCTGTTTCTTTAGCAAGTCAGTGGGTTAATTTTCAATATAACTATGCTGTTCACCAGCAATGCTGGTTCAAATAATTTGCAGGAGAAAGAGAGCTGATGTGATATGTCTATATATTTTTTTAAATCTTTTTTTTTTCCCTCCCTTAGGCCATTGTTGCACTTCAAAGGCAAAATTTCTGTCTTTTTGGCTCAAAAATGCCTTTTGGCAGTTGAAAAACAACAAAAACAACAAAAACCAAAACGCAGAAGCTTGAAGGAAGTGAAGGAAGAGTTGGTATGTGAACTGTTACAGGAGCTTGACCCCTACAAATTGATGGGTCCTGATGCTATCCACCCGAGGGTGTTAAGAGAGCTGGCTGACATCGTTGAGGAGCTGCTCTCTGTAATTTTTGAGAAGTCATGGAGGTTGGGGGACGTTCCTGAAGACTGGAAGAAGGCTTGTGGTTGGGGGTGATCTCTTGAGCTTTGTGAAATTTTAACCTGGTTTCCTGTGTGGTCAACACAGAAGGAAACTTTTAGATGTATCTGCAGCCTGAAGATGAACGATTAGTTATCTCAGTGCAATAAAGATGAAAACAGATACACCTGTGGTAACAGAAGAATTAACACACATTTGTTGTAAAACACTGGAGAACCTCCATTTGCTATTAAGTATTTGGTTTTCAGCTATGGAAGCAACTTGTGTTTTGTCAAGGATACAGCCTTGTACATGACCATCAGAAATAAGAGGTGAGGGGATGACGAGCGGATTAATGGAGTGTTGAAAGAGCTGATAAAAGAAAAAGTACAATATAGGCATGTCTCAACAACAACAACAAAAAGGAATTGCTTAAGGTTTCCGATGTCAATCTCTATTCTAAGAACTGAGCTCCCTTTTTTTTTTAGCTCAGAAGAAACTTAGGGTACAAAGTACAGCATCTCAGTGTCTGTAGTCTTCTTTTGACCCGCATGTAAGGTGTTAATCTTAAACCTGCCGCATTTAATTTGGGGGTGGTGCAGACACTTTTGATCTGCCTGAGAGATTTTTCTCACTAGCGTGTTGCAGATTGGAGCTTGTAAATTGCTTCTCAAATCTTGATAATTAATGATGGTGGGTGGTGAACATGAACTGCAAATGGTTTGAGGTTTTCTTATTCTTTTTATTTTTGGCTTCTAAAAATCTGTATGCCCCCAAATGCTCAGGAAGACAAAAGGGAAAATTATATTTGTGGAAAAGTGGGGGAGGAGGCGGAACGGATGCGTTATTCTGCTGCCATTTGAAGTACTGCATTTCACGTCCTCAAAACCCTCTGCAGGCATCCCACTGAATGGGGATTGGCACCTCATTTCTGAGTGATACCCAAACCTCGTCACTGTGGGCTTTGGTACTCGGGCAAGAGAGGTTTCCCTGAGGCTGGGGGCAGTGTAAGGCTGAAGAGCATCGCGATGTTGCGTATGTCAGATTTCGTCTCTTGTAAAATTAATGCGGCCTTTCTCTTTCTCTCTTTTTTTTTTTTTTTTTTTTATTTTTTGCTAA
>VFFE01008906.1:2007808-2039715 GCA_008921705.1 Burhinus oedicnemus | reverse complement strand
TGCCTCCATAATCCAAGTATTAGTTGTGTAGTTTTTTTCAGATACTGCTGTGATTACTGTTCTTTAATATAAAAGGTAAAACTTCAAGTTCTTGTATTCCCATTTGTTGCCTTTAATCACAGCGTGTCTTTGAGCGTGACCGTATTTTTAGTAAGGTTGGTGTGTGCTACCAAGGTACTGCAGGAGAGATTTGACTATGGATATTTTTTAATTCCCTCCCCCAAAGCTTTATCCTTCTGCATTTGTGTTCTGCATCTCTTTGCTCCCGATTGCTTCTACAGCTTGGCGGTCCTGGATGGCAGGACCATCATCCTCCTGGGTACTAATCAACAACTAAGTATTTTGCAATTTGTTTTGCTGCATGTTGGCTGTGTATAAGGCTTCACAAAAAATCCCCTCCCAAAACCCAACCCACTGCTATGTTAAAAAATACATTTGGTTTTTATTACTGAGTAGCTGTTTCCCTTTTGTAAATGGTCCCTGCTGAGAGACAGAAAAAGAAAGAGGAAAAATAGTTGAATATGGCAACAGCATAATTTGTTCAACAGGTGCTTCTATGAGTGCAGTTCAGCTGTTCTGTGACAGAGATGCTGGGTTTGTGGTGTGCAGTGATTTCCCCCACCTACAGCCTGTTAGTGGTCCCACCTACACACCTTGTTTTTTCTGGGGTTACATCAGGTCTCACCCTTGCTCTTTGCCCCATAGCTGGCCACATCCTTTTCCCTGGGATAATATAACTGGTTATATTTTAAATCAGAAATCAAAGTTACTGTTTTCAGGCTCTGCTTACCTTGAGGCTCCTGCTTTCATCTGAAATCTGAAACAGGGACTCTATAGTGAAAAGCTGGATCATTTTTACTCCCTCATTTGTTTCAGCTGGTCTACTAAAAGCTATTGTCTTTAAGCAAATTTGCATCCTCTAAGAAAATTACTCCACATTTAATTTCCAGTCCAGTTAGCAGTTCCCCTTCCCAGTCTGCTCTTTCTCCTCAATCTCTCACACCTCTGTGTGGCTTGACCTACCTCTTGAGCAAGCACAGGGTGGCTGATGCTTCAAATCCTTACGGATCCTCGTTTCCCACCCCAACAGTGAGACAAACACCTGTTACCTTAATGCAGGCTGTCATGCTCTTTGAACACGTGTGAAGATGAATTGTCAGCTTCGACCCTCACTGCATTGCGAAAACTTAAGAACAACTAATTTAGTTTACATAAAATGGGTGTATCATTATTTTCAAAGCATGGCAATGTAATTAGGATGGCCTGCTTTGGTTTTCTTGAGAAAAAAAAAAAAAAAAATTATGTAACCATATAGGGTTAAAAAAAATAGCTCAAGGGGGATCTGCTCGCTCCCTTCTACTAACAGCATGAATCCCTGGTTTAAAATCCGGTGTTTTCGGGTAAGTAGCTGGCTGTGGCTAAGAAAGAAGAGAAGGATGGGGTAATTGAAAATTTATGCTCAAGTGTGCTATGTAGGAGGACGGAAAAAAGGAAAAAGCATGTTGGGGAATGTACTGAACATAAAGAAAAATGCATGTGCAGATGTGACTGGGAGGGTTAGCTGCTTAGAACAGGGATTGAGCATATATATGTTGTGTGCTTTGAGTGGAACGTGCTCATTTGGTGGAGAAAAGCACTTTTCTGTGCAGAACAAAGTGGAAAGTGGAAGCTGGTCTGTGAGTAGACGTGAGAGGTGGTTCTGCATCCAGAGTCCTTCCCCTTGCATGGTAAAGGCTGCCCGTCAGGGACCTGTGGCTGCCATGGCAGAAACAGAATTGCTCTTGGCCTGGGTGGCTACCTCCTCATTTCCCTGTGAGAAGCGAAATCCCTCCGAGGGTGGCTGCGGAGGTCCCATAACCATGTTCTGACGTGTCACGGTGCTGTCTTGGCACGGACAGGCATGCTGTTCGTGCTGAGCACACAGGGAAATAAAACTCAAAAGACTTTCTTTGGAGTTACACATTTCTGGTGGGATGAATACTGCTATGTCCTAGGTAAGTGCACCCATCTGCTGTTACAGATAAAATTCTTGTAGTTGGCATGGAGTAAAATGAGCCACGTCCTTTAACGTAAATATCGAGAAGTAATGATTTAAGAAATTGTCTGTATGGTCTTAAGCTGTAGCTGAACTAAACAACTCAGCAAAAAGGGGTGGTTCTTGTTTTCTGCTAGTTCTTCTGCTCTTCCATAAGGTTTGGCTGGTGGAAAGGCAAGCCAGGTCATTTTACCCAAGTTTCAAGTTGGTTTTATTTGAGTGTGGAACCGTTTGGTCATTAAACAGTTCATGGTTTTAATTTTTTTTAATGTACAAAATATTGCAGCTATAAACTAGCTTTTTCTTCCCCCTTTTGTTTTATGTGACATCTGAATTGTTCAGGGAGTGTTACTCCATCTTAAAATAGGTATAGTTGCCATTTTGAGCAGTGGAGGTTTCATGGATCCAGTAGAGTAATGATCACGTAGAAAAAATGTAATACAGCTGACTATCGCCTTTCGCAGCTATTAACATAATATCTTTAATTGATTTAGGGGAGGTATTTTGTCTGAACACTTGCAATTAGTTGCTCTTAATGACTAAAACACTAAGAAATCTGGCTTGATGGGTAGATTTGTAAAAGGAGCAGGAGAAGCAGATATTGCTGGTTTCTTCTCTTCTTTCAATAAAAACCCCCGTGTTCAGTGGGAATAGCTGGGTGGGTGGGAAACATATCTGTGCGCATGTTGCTTTCCTCAAGCCATGGATTAAAGAATAGGACTGGAGGAGACTGAGTTCCTGTCTCAAGGCAGGATTGGTCTACCTGTATCGTGATCTACCTATATCAGAGGTTTATTGAATACACTTTTAACAGCCTAAGGTGATGGAGACCACCTGTGCTCTTGTACTTCTCTTCACAAACCCCATTATTTGTCTTCTTGAAGCTGTACACTTAGAGGTTACCTTTTCTCAATATTTTTCTCTCTTTTGCCATCTTTAGGTAAAAGTGTCTTGGCAACCACGCAGGAAGGTGGATTATTTTTCAAACAATGAGCGTGCGTCTCTAGACATGATTTGTGGTTTGGTCCAGCTGGAGCTGTCTGAATGAAGCTATGGGCTGTGCCTCCGCCAAGCATGTTTCTACTGTTCAAAATGAAGAGGAAACTCAGAAGGGGAAAAACTATCAGAACGGAGATGTGTTTGGTGGTAAGTGTTGCAGGATTTCATCTTTCTCCAGTATCGTGAATGTTCTGAAAAATATATTTGGGAGCCTTAACCTTTCAGAAAATATAAAGCAAATTGCATATTAAAATAAATCATGATGCTAATGCAGTTGGCCCCTCCAAGGGACAGTACCATGACAGCTGAAACAGAGGTCAGGGTGAAATCCTTAGTGGAAAATTAACATTCTAAGTACTGCATTGTCTTTAACTCTGTGCATCCTGGAATAGTTCAAAGACAACGAGTTGCACAACCCCCTCATATTTATATATGTATCTCTGTTATATATTTGTCATTAGGTACCAAAACAGTTGACTCATTTCCTAAAAATAAAAATCTATTCAGTAAGAAAAATAATTCCTTAATACTGTTGTCCTGTAAAGCAATAAAACATAAGTTCTGAAATCCTATAGCAAACAGGGTTTGAAGGTACAATGAAACTAGAAATAACCTTCTGTGAGGGATTCAGTGGTACTGGGAAGCTCTGAATATGGGAGGAAAACTTCTGTTTCACTGCCAGGTCTTGTCACAGACACTTGTGCATCAGGAAAGGTGAAGTGATATGACATAAAATGCATAGTCAATTTCATGATCATTCCCCCCCCCACCCCGATTCTGTTCGTATACACTAAGTGTTTTTTAGATAATGATCTAAATCATAATTCAGTTTTTAAAATGTTAGGAATTATCTGGAAGGCTGTTCAGAAATGAAATTTCTAGATCTGCCCAGATATTTATCTGAAAGTTAAGTCAGCTTTGAATAAGCTAAGTTGGTACTGTTATTCTTAAAATAGGTGCATTGCTACTGAGTATGCCAAACTTCTATTCTCTGGTGGTTTTCATAGTAATTGTTTGTGTAGTAGTTTGTATGTAGATGACACATCTAGCGGCAAAAAATATCTCCCTTTAATTTCAAAAGCAATGATATTTCACTTTTTCAGCCTTTCTAAGGGCTAGCTTGCTCTCACAGTGGATCCCAAAGAATACCTAGAGGCATAATCTGAAGAGAAAGTAGTTGTTCAGCAGGCTTCAGGAATAAATGATGGGTTATTTTTCTATGTGTGCTCCTTCACTAACCCAAGAGATGCTGGTTTTGGAATTGTGAGTTCAGTATGTTGCTTTTACTTAAAACAGAGTTTAAGTGTGAAAAATGAGCAAAAAGCTCTATTAGTTTTTCAAAGGAATTTGAGTTTATATTTTATCTGATATTTAGTGAGGATGCAATTTTTTTTTGTTGTTGTTTAACTGCATGCTGCGGGCCAAAGATCATAACTTTAATAACAATAAACATAAAGGAACTTCTGCAGGCAGAGGATCAAGAAGACCACAGGGATTTTAAACGGCTCCCACTTTATAGAGCTGGACTGGTGTCAGTGGTATCATTTAGCTGTTCTGGGATACATTTGAGGGCTGTTAATCGTTTGCTATTTTACAGAAGCCTATCAATGTCAGGAATACTACCTGTTGTTAATCATTTTCTGGCACATACTTCAGTTTAGGTATGCAGTTTGTCGCTGCTAAAGATCCAGTTCCATGACTGATCATTTTTTACTAGAGTTGGAGCCTGTGACTTAACTTGTTGAATGGTAACCAGAATGAGCACAGAAGCCACATCTTTTCCTTGCTGCTGAGCGACAGCCTCTGGATCAGGAATTGGGTGTATGAGAATGGTGAGATGGAGCGTATCTGGCTTTACTGCTATCCTTTTGGGACCTATAAATGATCAACAGGATGCTTAGATGCCCAGAAGCAGGAAGCCACATGCTTCATGTGTACAGTGCCTTGCATAGTTCCTGAACACAATTTTTTAATATAAAAAAGAGAGGCAAGGAAATTACACCTTAACATCATATCTATCATCCTTCTTAACAATCTTCTGGACTTGCCAAATGCCTCGACCTCTTTCATAGGAGCCTGAATACTATTCTTGCTCCTCCTTCTTCCATATTGGAAATTGTAGTGGCAATTGCATTGTTTGTTATGAGTTAGATCTGAAAGCTCAGAGTATTCTGCCCACTTCCTTTTCTACTAAGCTTTCATGGTGTTAGTCCCAAATTAATTCCACGTAACGTATTCTGCAGTTATTCCTTAAGTCATGGAGGATGAAGTCAGTGCTGTATCAGAGGGTGTCATCATGAGCTCCCTGCAAGGAGAGAGTGCAGTCATGCTAGAACAGACGATCTCAGCTAGGAAAACAAATCTTAGCAGAATAAGTTCCCAGAGATACAGGAGGATCCACAGAGTCAACAAAGGTTAAAAAGCACTGTAGCACTTCCATCATGCATTTGCCTCTCCAGTTCCAGGTGCCAAGAACTGCTGAATGTTTCCTTCCTTATTTCTAGGAAGGGACAGAAGTGTCTCATCCAGCCAGTGGCCAAGAGCGAAGTATCTCTGCAGCCTGTAGGTATCGAAAATTAACTGCAGAATGACTAGGCAGAGAAAGATCAAGGTGAGTGGCAGGGAAATCGGATGGTTCATGAGGAGCAAGAACATAATGGAAAGGGAATTAGAGGCAGTCTGTAAGAGAAGTAGTTTTGGAGAATGAGGCAGCAAAGTAAAAGAAACAGAGATGACAAGTGAGGTTGGAAGGTGGCTGATGTAGTGATAGCGTCAATAACATCCTGAGAATATTAGTATGCACATATTGTGATGTTCATAGATGATGAACACTTGCAGTGGTTGCATCTGGGGACTAATCTGGCATAAAGTGCCTGTACAGAAGTAGCAGGTATGAGCTTTGTAGCTGTGGTAGTCCAGATTGCCTCAGATGTTTCACAAGTGAAGTAAGTCCTGAAGGACTTGGAAGAGCAATGACTGAATTAAAGGAAAATACCTCAGTGCTGGTGCTGCCTTCCCTGGGAAGCTGGTGTGATCTGAAAGACGTGGCTTACAGTATATTGCCCCTCACCGTTTGCCTAACATCTGAGATAAAAACGGTACTCTTTCGTCCTTGACCATTACATCCAGACAAGTTGCAGGCAGAAAGAGTCAATAGTAAAGATTGTGCTTTCCATCTTTCTTTTCCATTAAATAGGTCATTTTGA
Source organism: Burhinus oedicnemus (assembly GCA_008921705.1). Taxonomy (NCBI): domain Eukaryota; kingdom Metazoa; phylum Chordata; class Aves; order Charadriiformes; family Burhinidae; genus Burhinus; species Burhinus oedicnemus. The sequence continues at coordinate 2,033,475 of VFFE01008906.1, read as the reverse complement.
GTGAGGAGAGGTATGAAAATACTTCTATTTGGTTCTAGCCAGTTTTGCTCTTACCTATGCCTTAGGCTGCTGGATTTTTTTGCCACTTAGGGATTTTTGTAGTGTGTTGTTGTCAGCATTAGCCACACAGCTAAAAAACCTTCGCTTTCCCACATACCACTCTTTTTTTCCACAAATAAGTGCACTGGCAACAAGGCAGTAGTTCATGTGGTTTTTCTGTGAGCTCTGTCTTCGGTGCTCAAGAGCTTTCCCACTTTGCTCCAATGCTATAATAATGAATTCTGTAAGAACAAATTCTGGTTAACTGAAAACAAAACATAAAAATTTCCCAAACTGTAGAAGGCATGCTTCATTTTGCTGTAATATATATTTAAATAATTGAGTTAGCAGGCCTATCAAAGGAGATGTTCTAGAGAAGATTGAATATAATATGATTATTATGTCTTGTTGGTCTCTAATGACTTTAAAATCCCTCTAATAAGGATAGTAATAATAAATCTTCATTTATTCATCATTCCACTTCAAAGCTGATTTCCAGGGCAATACATAAGAACTATAATAATGTAAATACCAATGAAGAGCAAAATGCCGTGATAGAGCCTTGAGCGTTGTTGATTTCAGCATATGTTTTAATAATGTAACATCTCTTGTAGACTTATTTTATTTGTGCCTTTTTAAAAAATCATGGGATGTTCATTTGGGGAGGAGGTTATTGACATAATTTTTTTGTGTAAGAAAATAACTGGTAATGTGATTTGTTGTGGGGAAAAAAAAAAACCCCACTATTTAAAAATCTGTTTATTAATCTGAGGGGCTAATCCAGACGTTTATATGGAGCTCTTGAGTGCTTTGCAAAAGTGAGAGTAAACATGGCAGGTAGGAATCTTCTGGCAAATTGGGAATATCCGTGCTGCAATTGCCGGATAGGATTTCTGTTATTAACAGCAGCTCCAATTGCTAAACTAGCCTAAAGAAAGCGGAGTGCAAAGCACAATAGTTTGTAAGCCAGTTTGTCTCAGAACAGCTGGGAGGATGCTAGAAAAGGAAATCTTTAGCATTGAGGTATTGTAATGAGATTGAAAAAATGATTGATGCATATAGTACCCGATTGCTTCACAAGCTCTAGTGTAGTCATCTTCACAACTTTCCTGGTTTGTATTACAGACCCACCTTCATTTTAGAGATGGACAGCATAGAGAAGGTGTGTGAGGGACCTGATGTCAGATCACTTGCAGACGTGCATGCCCTTATCTCTGCTCTGCTCTTCCTCACTTGTTTTTTTTTTTTCAACAATTTTCTCCTGTGTTCATACTCCTTCCCAAATCTTTTGAAAATGCCATAGTTCAAAATTCAAGCAGGGAAGTTAAGAGTATTTAACTACAGCAAGTATTGACCTTTCCTGTATGGTGGCAGTCAGTCTGCAGTGTTGGGAAAGCAACAACCAGTCTCACAGGGAGGACTCCTTTTTTTCATCAAATTGAAGACTTCAGCTTAGCCACCCAAAACAAATACACCGCTCTGTAGTGCCTGTAACTGAAGCGGAAGGAGGTAGCTTTACTTGGCTTCTTGTTCACCAATACCACCATTTAAAAGGCAAAGTTGTTATCAGCTCATAATGAGTTTTCTCATGTTGGTGTTTTCTTTCTTCTTACATGTTTTATGGTTTTGTCTCATTTCTGCTAATCCCTGCCTTGTGACAGTCAATTATTTCCTTCTTTGTGTCTGCTGTGCCTCATCCATGTGGGTATCTTAGTCTCCTGCCCTGGAGCTCTGACTTATTTTGATGTATGCTGTGTTCATTTGAAGTAAGTACCAAAAGATGTTAAAATAATTGAAACTTTTAAAACATGCCCCATCTATACAGGAAGAGAATAGCAAGGGGAGTTTGGGACTATGACTTACCTTTTCTAAATATGTGTTGTCATCTCCAAAAATACTGTGCCCAAACCTGTGTAGAGATTAGTTTGTTTTGAAGGTTTTTTCCTTAATAGGCAACCCTAGAAGTATCACCTTATTCAAAACTTCAGTCTCGGTTGTTTCTCAGGACACTCCAAAATATCTGCGGGCCTGGCAAGACTGTTCAGATGTCCTTAATTGAGATGAGAACTTCCTAAACCTGCCTTGTTCCTGTGCACAAAAATCTGCAGACCATCTTCTGGCCATTTGAAGTTCTGAAGTTGGGAAGTTTTCAGGTGAAATTTGAAGTGGGAAAAATATATTAGAAGTCTTTTCAATGAATAACACCTTCCTGTTACCTCTACCTGTTACCTCAACTGTCAGGAAAAAAAATATGCTAAAACTGAGAATGAGAAATTCTTCTGAAAGACAATCTGGCCATCCTCACTGAACTGAAGCTATGTGGAAAGCCGTAGCGTAAGGAATTTAACTTCTGTCATGTTGACCGTGAACATATACTGTGATCAGAAGGTCTTGCTGCAGTAGGCTTCACACAAACACACAGCTCACTTTGCCTGGCAGTGTTTATTTTAGTGACTCTGTTGGTCAGCTGGTTAGTACTCAAATAGTAATTGCTCTGGCTCATTTAGCTGTCCTGACATGCTTCTGCAATGTCAGATCTTACTCATTTTGGGGACAGTAGTGATTATGCGTAAGGGGAGCAGCGCCATGCAGTGTCCTAATACCATATTGGATATTTTGAGACAGCAACCTTTTTTAAAGATGTTTTCAAACATGAACAAGTATCTCTGATACAACCATAGGCACTCATTCCATGCAGTGCTTAATGTGAACTCCATGGAAGTGAGTGGCATATAGGCACCTGCTCTCTGAAAACCTGGTTTCAGGGGTGCAAAATTTTAAGTATCACAGTGAGTTTCAAAGGAGGAGATTTTCACTGCTTAAATTCAAATTCTGGCTGAGCTCCTGAAAGGGTAGCCTTCATGTTCTTCCTGATTTCATCAGCTCATGTTATAAAGTAGATCTTGCTTCAATGCTTGAAAGCTAAAGAAAAGCAGATGAGTGCATTGCAGCGTACGGGCTGAAGTGCATGAGCATCTTCCAGAATTATACTAGACCCTGGTTTTCCTCACTTTTTATTTTTTTATTCGATTGAAATGATATTTTCTTTTAGTTTAGCAACGTCGTTGTTTTTATCTGCTCTCTTCCAACACAATTTGGTCATAGCCTGCTTCTTATCTAAGTAAACGTGGGTCAGTCCTAAACACGTTTCAGGAAGTGAGAGAAAAGAATAGAATGAAAAAACACTTTGGCGTTATGTTCATGTGGGAAGTGTAATAAAACTGCATTTGTTATCTAGGTTTATGATGTATTTGTGTAACTCTGAGAACACCCTTGGTAAGTCAATAATTTACTATTTTATTCTCATAAAGGGAGCAACGGGGTTTAAAAAAAAAAAATCAAAACAAAACCAAACCCCACCCTCAGATTTTTTTCTAGTCGTATGTTCGTGATCAATATGTGCAAAGAAAGTGTGTTCCACATGAATTAAAACTCTGTATTGTTACCTTTTGTGAATAGAAGTGGTTTATCTCTATTAGCTCTCTTGGAAAAGGTGCTGCTTTTGCAGTATAAGGAAGAAGCTATTCTGGGCTATGGATTTGCTCAGAGAGTAGTAGAAAAACAAGCTCTTCATCCCACTCCAGCAAGTAAATATATAGAGAGATATATAAAGAATAGAAGAAGAGCCTTTTGTAGAAGGTGTAATGGCCCAGCATCTCTCCTGGAGCAGGAGCAGGGTTGCCTCATGAGGGGCACAGCTGGGACCTGAGGGTGACCCCTGCGCCCACAGTGCCCGCACTGTTGGAGTGCAGTCCCATGGGGCCTGAACATGGGCCAGAGCTGGGTGCTAGTGACAGGGTCCATCAGCAGTCCCAGGCACGGCAATAAACCAGGTCCAGGATCCATCCAGGGAGTGCAGTGAGGAGCAGGAGATGAGGCTGGAGACAGGGATGGGGCTGAGCTAGAGGAGAGCTTCGTTCGGGAGAAAAGGTGCCTACAATGTGGGGTTGAGGTCCCTCCAGGAGATGGGACCAGAGGCCGGACTGGAGACGGGCAGGCCTCATCTGGCAAGAACCAAAGGCCCAAACGTGAGCTGAAACAGAGCTCCTGGATCCATGGGCACAATGTGCAAGTGGGGGTGTTGTGAGGCTGGTCATGGCCTGTCCTGGTTTGAGGTTTTAGTGGCCAGCCCAGCCCAAACCACAACAAGGCCTCTTAGTGCACTCAGGGCCCTGACAGCATCTGTCCATTAATTGCGAGCTTTATGTAATGGTTGTGATTGAACTAGCTCTCTCTCCTCCTCCTCTGCCTCCTTTTGTTTTTACTTGCAAGTGGAGAAATGCTGGTCTGGTGGTCCTTAGGGATGAGATCCAAATCAACGGAAAAATTCCTGTAGGCTCCAAGAAGACACCTTGCCACTTTAAACAAGATTGGTTTTCGGCATCTAGTTTCACTGATCCAGCAGTGAGGAAAACTAGTTCAGAAGTGATGATAGAGTAGCTCTTTAAATACCTGGGTGTTGGAAAATTGCTTATTTGTAAATCGTTTCAGTGAGGTCAAGCAACAGTGGTTGAAGACATTCCTCAGTCAGATATAGCAATCCCTGTGTAACCCATCGCTGGTGCTAGCAGTGGGGTTCCCATTCAGTGAGAGTTAAAGAGCTTGTCCCCACCCTGCAGTACTGTATACATTATGATGAATAATTTATGTTTTGATAGCCCTCTGGAGTCTGTCAGGTCTGGGCATGACCAAGCTAGCAATTGTCTGAATGTGGATAAAGACATGTCATACTTCCCTGTTGCTATCGTCATATCTCATGCAGCAGTTGCCACCTCTTCCGTACCATTAACCTTATAGCTGCAGAAGATTTTTGTTCATTTTAAGTCAAAGTACAAAGAAAGGAGAAGAAAACACTGACCCTTGGAAGCTGATCACATCCGCCACTGATGAGTAAGCCTGTGCTAGGGAGCAGATTGACCGAGCAGATGCACAGAAACAAATCGCTTGTTTTTGTGTGCTGGAGGAGTGTTCTTAGTCGTTGGCAGGGTGAGGTTTTGCATTGCTATGCCCTCAGCCACGTTGCAGGGCTGCTTTGGGAAGGCACTACGTTTATATCGACCGAGTAGCTGATTTACCAGATAAAGCCTTCCCATTCTTAGTCATGACTTCTCCTGGCAGGAAGCAAAAAACGGGCAATACAGAAAAATGGTGCATATTTGGAGTTCTGTCTCCTATTATTTCAGTTATTTCCTTTGAAAAAAATTAGAAAGATCCTAAATGAGATTACTTTCCCAATGGATAGCAGATCTTTGCCATATAAATGCTGCTGATGTTTTCCTACCTTTAAGCAGTGAACAATTGGCTAAACTAAAGAAACCAAGTTCTTATTTTTTGTTGCTGCTTTTTGAGATTGTTCTGTCAGATAACTGAGCTGATATGGTACTGTATGGCCCTTGGCTTAAAAAAAGAATCCCTGTAGTTTAGACCATGTTTGCTATCTAACCCAAAGATGCTAAGTATTCTTCTTTGCAGCCCGTTAACCTTAGTATGTGGTTTGACATCAAACATTTAACTTAAGCATTTAACTTCACTTTGGAATGGTTGAAAAAGTATGTGGATAATTTTGCAATAGGAAAACTGAAGAAAGAGGGGCTGACTCCTACTTTATTTTTTATGAAACCATAATTTTGTAAATTTTTCTCTTCTCTTGTATAGGAGTGAATTTTAAATTGCTTGACACCTTAAAAAGAGTTGGACTTAAAGCAGAGCAGGTGTCCATAAATTAACTAGATAGCTTTCAGACTCTATAGTTATCTTCTTTTGGCAGTTAATTGTCTTGCAATGTTTACAACCCCTTGTCATGTAATTGGATGAGGGAATTATTCTGCAGTGTCATTCTACTTCGTGTAAATGCACTGTATGTATACGGATCTTCTCTGGTACAGCCACTGTTTGAAATCTGCTTTGCAGCGATGCCTGGGTTTCCAGCCTGATGTGTGCTGGGTTTGGCATGATACGCACGTGATCAGACTCGGCACCTTTAGAGGGGATTTATAGTATGAAGAGAGAAGGTGAACCAAGGTGGAGAAACTGTTGTTATCCCTGTTTTGGGGGGAGAAATTAATCCCAGGCAGGTTGTAAGTTCCTTGCTTCCGAGTTTAATGTAAGCTTTCACCTTTTGCAGTCTGCACGTTAGTGTGTCACACCACCCAAAGGAGATGGACCAGAGGATGGGGGGCTGTGAGAGCACCCCCAAGTCTCTGCAAGCAGTTGATATGTGGAGAGTGTTAACATAGTTTTATTCTTGGGAATGACCCTTTCCACAAGCTGTTTAACTCCATGAAGAGTATAGTCAAAGCTGAATACAAATAAAGTGCATGGGGCATGCATTTCAAAATTGCATTAGTGTACTATAAATAGGGGCATACATCCGGCTTTGGTATTTGCTAGAAGGAGGCCAGGATGTGTTTTCTGGCAGCCTTGGTGCTGGAGGAAATCTATTTTATTGTACAGACAAACTTATTTTTTTACTTAATCTTTTAAAGACAGAATCCTTGGCATTCATTGCCTACCTGTAGGTGCAAAGAAGGAAAAATCATGGTAAAAATGCCACATGCTTTCCATTACTGCAGTGTTCCTTTTGTCATCTTCCAAGTGTTGTATTACTTGGCCACAAAGTTAAAAAAACAAAATAAAACCAAAACCAACAAAAAACCCAAAGACTGAAATTTGTTCAGGAAAACCTCAGTCTGGGGGATAATTCTTCGATTCCCCAGGTAAGCCTTGTGAGCTGCACAGATTCATTACAGCAACACAATTTTATAGTAGGAATATCGACTGGTAGAAATACCTCTTAAATACAAGGAAAAGGTACCTGCCCACTTGTTATGGTTTGAGAAACCCACAACAGTTTATTGTTGTTTAGACAATTATTCTATTACCCGATGACCCCTCCCCACCCAGGAAGGGGGAATCGGGAAGAAAACCAGGAAACCCAGGGGTTGAAATATAAACAGATGTAATAGAATAAGACTAAATAATTAACAGTAATAACACTAAAGAACCAATAGTGATCCCGATACCAATCTAAAGATATATAAGGATTATACTCAGCCAACTATATCAGTAGGAAGCTGTGCACTCACAGCAGTGGACAGTGACTGTTAGACACTGTGAGTGCTATGGCTTCGGGAGGAAGGGAAGGCCTCAGGGGTCCGGCACTGGGGCAAGGAGTTCTCTGGATCGCCGCCATCAAGGGAGAGAGCCTCCCTCCTCAGCAAACTTTCTAATTTATATTGAATGTGACGTTCATGGTATGAAATAATCCTGTTGGCCAGTTTGGGTCAAGTGCCTGGGTCTTGCTCCTCCTCATCCCTGCACCTGGCTAGCCTGAAAACACTGAGACCTTGACACCCACACACCATAGCTGGCTATAAAGTAAATATTTTCACAAATTCGGACACCTGAGTCCTCCAAAAGTAAATTTTCCCAAGCATTAGAAAAGAAATTAGTCCTGTGTCGCTCAAACCAGGACACCAGTAAGTGTTTGTGTACCCTCTCATACACAGCCAAAGATGCCTTTACAGGTTAGTTGCGGTGAAACTTTGGTTTTGAAAAAGCTGCCAAAATGCTTTGTTGCCCTGTGTGCTCAGACTGCAGCGAAACGTCCACTTGCTAACATAGAAGGCGTTTTTCCATTAGGTACTTCTCTAAAACACTGAGACATTATGGGTATTTTAAATAAATCCTATAACCCAGTGGTCGCATGTTGTCCTGCTCCAAGACCAAAGACTGATGGCATTCTGTCTTGAGTTTGCACCAAAAGAATTGGAAAAAAAATTGGAAAATTTGGAAAAGTTAAGCTTGCTGCCTCGTGGGCTCATAAAAAACAAAGCCTGGCTTCTGCTGGATGGGTGTAATCGTACCCTGCCATGCACCTTTTCTTATCTGTATGAGGGGGTGCTCTGGCAAAAAGCAGCAGGTTTAAGGTGCTCTTAAATGATATATTTCCTTTCTGCTCTTGTAATGGGACCACTGCAAGGGGTTGTTCAGGCGACAGAGGCACGGAGCACTTCATGTTCTGCAATACTGATAAACAGCATGAAGTTGCCTTTGTTTCAGGATTTAGGGTTTCAGGAAAGATCTTGGTCTATTCAAAGGGAAAAAAGGGGGTATAGGTGTCTTTTCATGGAAGTCTCCTAAATTGTATTAATGGTTATATGTATTAAAATTACATACATTTTTATCCTCTGTATTTTGTCATTAAGTATATATTGAATTTCTAACTGTAGGAACTGAGTGCATCTTGAGACCTTTTTGGGCTGAAAGTGCTCATCTAATCTAAGTACTCTAAGCGCATATTTTTTTTTTTTTTTTTAGCTATTATTAAGAACTACCTTTTCTCACACATCGATACTTTTCTTTCTTTGAAAAAGTATTGCCCAGAGAGAAGGGGAGGAGACATGGAAAATCACTAGCTTTTTTAAATTGCTTTTTCTTTTCTTTTCCACCCAGTCATCTTTGCACTTCTAGCATATCCTAAATGTGCGTGTTCATGGATTATTTGCATGGAGTGGCTTCAGTGTGGTTGCAAGACAGCAGGCAGTGAACAGGGACGAGTACTTCTAGTTTCATAAAGAGGTTATCTTCGTAATGACAGTAGGAACAAGGGAGGAGATTGTTAATGGTACGAGACAGTGTGGAAGAGCATTGACTACATGCTGCAGAGAATTGGGAGTTAATTTATGGCTTGGCATATTTGGTGAGATGGAGACATCTCCTGTGACTGGACAGGGCTTAAAACCAGACGGCCCCTTGCTGACTGGTGTTGCTCCAGTGCCAGGAATTTCTTGGGGTGTTCCCATCATTACTATTGATTGCTTGAACCATACGCCTCTGTAGGTACCATGTGGGTGGTAGGTGTTTGCAGTCGGGGCTTTAGATAAAGCTTTTGCAACATGGATGATGCTTGGGAAAGTAGGCATTTTTCAGAGAGAAGAAGTTAACTCTGAGCATTGTAACCAAATCTTTCCCGTAGGTTAATATTATAGCTCTTTGGTTGGCCTGTAAGTAATGTAATGTAATTAACTTTTGTATCTTTTGTATCTACAAATGTATGCTGTATTTTATAAATTAAGTTTTCATTAGTGCCCCCCTCTCCTCTTGGTTTACGGAAGTACTAGTAATGGGGAGACATTTGTGCTTACGATGACTCTCCAGTATGTTACTGTTCCTGGATAATTATTCTGTCCCTTTCATAATGCAATTAATAAAAATGAAATAGCTGTTGATTTACAAATATTCTTTGAGGTGTATGAGCGGTGAAAATTTGATAGACTAATATTAATGGAAGAAAGCTACTACGCCAGAAAAGATGTGAAAATCCATTTCAAGTCATACGTTGCAGGGCAACAATCTCATTTAATAGTTGACTGATTGAGAATGGCATTACTCGTTAGTTAAAGAGGAATCGGCTTTTTTATTGACAAGGATACTGAAGACACCTCATCATGTATTTGCAATAATAGGAAATGTGTAATTTTGGGGGTGTGGAGTGGTAATGACTTGTTTTTCAAGGGAACTCTTGGGACAGCTCAGTTCAGGAGAGGTTTTTAGTGTCTAGAGCAATTGGACGATATGTTAGTGGGACTGTAAGGAGCAAGACTTCCATTGTTGTACAAGGGATGCTCACAGTAATGGTCAGTTAGCGTTTTTTTCCTGGAATCTGAATAGTCCCTGACAGGTTCTGTGCTAAAATGATAAATGTTTTGCAATGGAGTATATAAATGGGTGCCAGCTAGGGGAGAGTCAAACCAGGAGTTTTGTTAATGATGTTGAAAAACCTGAAAATAATTAAATATTTAGTGCTTGGTGGTTTGTTTTTTTTTTTTTTTCTCCTTTCTAAGGGAGAACTTAAAAAAATGAGCAGTAAAATGGGGTTGAAGTAGCCTTTCCCACCTGGCCATAGTGTGCTGTCTCGAGCGGCTGAAGTAACAACTTTTGGATTGGTACCAAGATAGTTACCAGGATGCAGCATGGAAAGGCAAGAGGATGGCATCCACCTCACCTCCACTGAGGAGGTCTTAACCACCACTGTCTGCAAGCTTGCTAGGTTTTTGCCACCTAGCTGGATTGTAGAAGTTTTAGTCCTTTGTGTGTTGCAGTTTATGTTATATTTGCAGGTTTGCTCCCCAGCCGTTCCTCTTCTCTGTTGTCTCTCCCACAACAAAGAGGTCTATCGCTGTGAAGCCAATTTTTCAAGCTTTGCTTTTGCAGTTTCTGAGTAGCACAGAGCGTTTTCTTTGGGGCAGGGTCACACAATTTTGTTTAAAAATAACTTTGTGGTGTTTAAACATAGTAAGTGATTGGAAATGCTGACCTTCCAGCTCCTTCAAGATGCTGCAAGGTTGTTGCGGGGCCGGCCCTGTGCTGCTTCCCTGTTGTAGCATGGGGATGCTGGGGCAGGGCAATGCAATGTTGATCTGAAAACCTACTTGGTAGTTTCAGATGAACAGCAGTATTTTCAAGGCACAGACCCTTTGTATTCCTCCCGTCTGTTCCTTTAATTAATCTCTCTGCTGCTTGTTTCCTCTCCTGCTTTCGTTTCTCAATTTGATCTTTTTAGTGGACTAGATAATTGCATTTACTGAGTATCCTTCCTGCCGAGCACCATGGCTGTAATCTCCTCCACCTGAGAAATGGTTTCCTTTGAACAATCTGATGTCTGGCTCAAAGTTACTTATTAATTAAATGTAAAAAAAAAAAAAAAAGTGTGTATATGTATCTATCAGAGCTATATTGTTTCGGCAAGCAAAAATCTGGGTAGGTGGAAGACAGTTATGAGTGCACATCACCAGCACTATTTTTTGGCTTCTTGATTACAGACAAGTGCACAAAAATCTTTAATTATATGATCATGTGGCTTTTTTTTCAATACCTTTTTATATATGGAGTTTCCTCAGATCTTAAATACAAACGGAAGTTTAAAATATCTGCAGATTGTGTAATTGAAGACGGTACCATGCAAGTGAGGCAGAAATTGTGTGTTCAGCAATAACTGGATTTTGGGATATTAAGGGGGTATTTTTAAGAGTCTGAGGTAATGAAGTGGCCTCTGAGGTTGTGGTACATTTACCCGTGCTTGAACCAGCTGCTGGCAGCATGTACCTGGCCAGAGGGATTTGTTGATGGAGTTGGCCAGAGGGTCCCTGACCTTCTTGTCAAGGAGCCGTGATGGAGCAGAGGAGCAGCAGAGCGTTGCCTTCTTTCACAGGTTCCAGGTGGAGTTTAACGTTTCCAGTCCTCCCCCTACTACTGCACACACATCCATGAGCCCCCTTGTCCCCAAGAGTTGTTTTTCAAGTTGTTTTGAGTACTCACTGTCTTCCGGTTGTTCATGTGTCTTCCCATAATTCTCTTCGTGTAAAGAGAATTAACCCCAAGGAACACAGAGGAAGCCTGAGCTGGAGCAGGAAAAGCTTTAGGTTATACCCTAACCGGTGAACTGTCCTCTCCCCTCAGTCTGTAGACCCAGGGGTGTATGACCTGCATGCGAGGGAGCCAGTTGTGCAAACCGTGGTGAGTTGTCTTCCCCCCCTGCATGGTGTTAATAGTGAGACTGCATATAAAGCAGAAATTTTTATATAAAAATTACTTCCCACAAAACAACTCTATTGGTTGCACACCAATATGTATGTGTTTGGGTTTTTTTCCCCCTGCCAAAGTACTCCTCTGACCTACCTACTACAAAGGTAGACCTAGCAGGTACACCGTAGTGGGCCTGTACCCCTGGTGCAAGGATAGTTAACATGATTGTTTATGCATAATGTGATAGAAAATTATACATACAGCTATAGTTTTTACAGTACTTAAGCTATGTGACAGTTCAAATGTAGAGTAGCTGTGGAACTTCTTCATCAAGAAGAAGCTGAGTAGTAGAAGAAACTGTGTAATGACTTCCTTGATTCAGCTATTCGTGTCCTGCGCACAGCAGTGTGTCTCTGCAAGTCATGCACCAAATTAAAAAATTAAACCTATAGAAACAAGGGAGCTAAATTATGGCTTTGTCGTCATCTGCCACTACATTAGATCAGGGGAAATGAAATTAGAAAATCCAAGATATGTAAACTAGGGCATGTGATAAGCAGTCATCACAGGCATTGGAACGGCACCTTCTCCCTCAGGCAGAAGTCAGGCTGGACCTTTTGTCGGACAGAACAGAGATACTCAAAGGATCAAGAGCTGCAAGCAGTTAGCAGCACTGGAAACACCTGACAGCATTTATGAAGGATGGATTAATATGGCAATGTGAATTTTTGCAATTCTACAACAAGAAAGATCAAGGTGATGTCCATTAAAGTTAGTGGAGCTGTGCTCTTGTCAAACCTGTCGGTCCCTGAGTTGTTGAAAGCTGTCATGATTTGGGCCTGGAAAGGGGTAGCCTGGTAACATAGGAGGGAATTTGCTAAAGTTTTCCAGTTTAGTTTCAAGTAGGCATCACCCTTGAGGGAGCTCATGTTTCATAAAGCGCTGGGTGTGATGTGGGGCTGTAGTGGGAACCACTCGACTGCTTAGAAAAGAGCTACCCCTCTCTTGCCTAGCTTTAGGGCAAGTGTCCTTCCAATGCTGCACAAGTCCTCCACATAGGGTCTGTTTTTTGTTACATAGTCTCCCTTTTTCTCCCCAAAAAACAGCTGTAGCAGTCATATCTGCCTTGTGCAGAAGCAGTAGTTAGCATTCCTAGTTAACACGTGCTAGGATTGTGTAGGAAGAAAAAAAAAGTACTTGAGGGTGGTCTTTCCAGATGTGCAGCAATCTGAGTAGTACATTCAGATTTTTAAACAGTTTTTCTGTCAGATGTTTTATATTTTGTTGGCAGTATTGGTGTGTTGTTTGTGCACCTACACTCTGTTTAATATCTGGTGGTGTCCACTGTCTCAGCTTCCAGCAGTGGCTGTAATTGAGATTGGGTTAAGGTACAGGTAACTTCATTTGGGAAATCTGAATGAGTGTTTTCAGATAGTCCTTTGAGAAAAATAGGTTGGCTTATTTCCTAAGCTATTTTTCTGTTTAGTATATGGTAGTAAAAACAATTGAATCATAGAATGATAGAATGGTTTAGGTTGGAAGGGACCTTAAAGATCATCTACTTCCAACCCCCTGCCATGGGCAAGGACACCTCCCACTAGATCTGGTTGCTCAAAGCCTCAGATTGCTCATACCAAAAATTGCCTGGGAGTTGGTAGCTCTGAGGGTTGATGACAGAGGAAGATGACAGGCTGCTCACCTAATGCTGCTTGATCTCTGATGAAATTTCACGCTCAACCCATGTCCAGGCAGATCAGAAATCCACCGCCACAGCTGTGCATCTCAGCGATTAACTCAGAATCAAAACAACCATGTAGAATCAAAACAACCATGTAGAATCAAAACAACCATGTAGATGCTTTCTTAGAGTGCTTGAAGCTGGAGCTAAGAAGATATCTTAGATATCCTCCGTTACCTAGTAATTATTTCGAGAGGCATTGGTTTATAGGATTTTTGCAACTTCTTTCTTTAACTGTTGACTTTTTTTTTTTTTTGGATCTTTGACACAGCTTCTGCTGGTATCCAGGCAGTTGATACTCACATACAGTAACAGAAATGGAATAATCAAAATTGCTCATCTCATCCCTCTTTTCCTTCAAGACAAGATGGACTTCAATCTGTGGCACTCGAGACTGATGACTTTTTAAAGACTCCTGGTGATGGAAACTGCAACCACCCACGCAATCTAATTCTACTCCTTGACTGTCCTTGCAGTTAATGCTTTTTTTTTTTTTTCTGATATCTAGCCTGGCTCTTTCTAGAGTTAAGCCCATTGCTGCTCATGTCCTACCAGTGTAGCTGTGGAGCTCAGAGTATTCCTCCTTCACAATAGCCCTGTAGACGATATTTAGCATGTTTTGTGATTAGCGTCCTAAGTGGCTCACCTGCTGTTACATGTTTCAGCTAAGTTGCATCAAAATCTCTTATCCTTTTTAACAAATATTTTTAGAAAGAGCAATTCAGTTCTTTATCTAAATATAGCTTTTAACATTCAAGTCTTTGAGAGAGAGGAGAGTGCGTGAATCTTTGATCCGTGGCATTTCTTGTGATCACAACAGTAGGAGTACTTTCTGCACCTGACAGAAAAAAGTATGGTCTCAAGAAGTTTGTTAGACACAAAGCTTACGTTTTACAGAGCAGACGTGGGTTTTATTGCAGATGAAGGATAAGTCTTGGCATGCCCTTTGATACAAAGGGAAAGAGCTACTGAAGAACAAATTTGAAGCACAGGAAAATGAAGATGTGCTTAGAAACTTTCTTGTCGGTGGTGTGACTGAAACACCACTTACCTCCTGTCTGATACTTGATACGTCACTAAAAATAGAGAAGAGAGGCTCACACATCGTCCCTCTCGACAGCAGAGCCAAATCTGTTTGTCCTTAGATGTCTGAAATGGGAATGCAGTGTAAATCAGCTTTTTTCTTTTTTAAGACTTGATGTTTAACAAAAAATTTCTCCAAAAGTCACCGTGAGTCCAGACATATTTGATGGAGTTATGCTTTTTTGTGGGTTTTTTTGTTTGTTTGTTTTGTTGTTTTTTTTTTTAACTGAGCAAGAAATAGCGTAATTTCCGATGTTGCTGTGGTAATGGCACTTACAGCAATGTCTGGAATTGCTGAAAAAATTTTTCTCATAGGAGCAACCACTGTTTTCTGCACCCCCCGCCCCATAATAGTTTCAGTATTATAACTTGATATGCTCATTTATCACTGAAATAATTATTGAGTGCTGTTTTTCTTTGTCACGTTGCCACGGTAACCAGGTGACATGTTTGAGTAGAATTATCTGTTTCCAGATGGAAATCTTCATTCATAAGAATAGCCTACTGAGAATGTTTGCAACATACTCAACTTAAAAATTCTTCCTCCCTTGCCCTTCCAAAGAGTTTCATGCTAGAGGCGTTACTGCTTTCTGGTTTATATCCTGTGATGGATTTTGTGGTGGGTGTTATGCTCAACAATATTTCTGTCTTTTTTTTGTGGTTCATTTATGTTGTTTTTCTTTCAGTTCAATCGGGCTGCTTTTCTTCAACTATATATTTGCTGTGGCGGTCCTTTAAACCCATTTCTCACTGATCTGAGTTGTGGGAAATCTCTTTTTGTATAATATACCACACAATGAAAGACAGTGCTTGATTTTTACTTCTACACGTGAAAGAATCATGAAGATCTATTTCTCTTTTTATATGATATACCACACTCTTAAGTGATAATGTCCTAAAGTTTTTACTGTAATCACTACTTGATTTTTGGTTTTGCATATGAAAGAAGCATAAAGAAATTTCACTTTTGTTCGGTTTTGATGTAGAACTGTATTTAAGAAAAAGAAAAAAGGTATTACTCTTTAGCAAGACAGAGCAAGGAAAATATGCATAGAGCTTTGTATAATTTCCTTTATCCTGAACTTACAGTTTTAAAGGTCTTGTTCACTGGTAGACTTGATTGAGATCAAGTAGGACCTAATTAACATTACAGGATTTCTCAGTTTTTTTCCTAATCGCTCAGACCAAAATATCTCAAAATTACCTATTTACTTCAGTAGAAATCAAAAGATGAATTTAGCATCCTTTACTTCTCGAATTCCAGCTTCACTCTTACCTTATCAGGCAAAACCTGGTTAGCAGTTTTTGCAAATACCTAAAGGTGTTACCTTTAGGGAAGGCATCAAAGGCCCATTCCTCCAAACAGTCTTTAATCTAATTTTCATATTAATTTAAAGCTATTAATGACCATGCCTCTCATGACACACTTCAAGGTATGTCTGTTGCTTTTGTGTTTGCAGTGCTTTCATCCTGACAATAACTTCAGAACAAGAACAATCTCATAAATAGCTCAGAATTTATGGTTTCTGAACACCCCATTTTATATACCTCTTATCTATAGAAAATAACGTTTATCTTCACCAAGTCAAAAAAATCTATATATAGTTGTGTCCTCCCAATAATAACAAAAAATAGTGCAAGACCTGTCTTCTTGATTTATTTTAATTTAAGTTCTATATTTAGTATATTTGAAATAATGAATGTTGTCTTATCTGTGAAGAGCAAGGTGTTATGCATCATACTTGTTTCTTCTCTGTTACACCAATGAGCAGTGTCCTCCCTAGTGAAGCTGCTCGCTACCACCTTCTCCTCCTTTGCACCCTGTGGTTGCCCTTTTGATTGATTGCTCATTTCAGTCAACAGTCTTGGCTGGGAACGTGCTAAATATTGACTGGTCCAATTGCTTTCAGGAATGGTTCTGCATTTCTCATGTCAGGTCTCTACTTGAACAGACTTGTGACAGGCCCATAAAAATGAAGAGATTTTACAGCTTAGCTTGATCTGGGGCTGGGGGGGAAGGGAAGGGAGTGCAACATGAACGTGAATGGTAAAATTTGTGTCACTGAGTATAAATATCAACATTTTAGCTGTGATTCAGGTAGTTACTCGTATTTAAGCAGCCTAGTTCAATGGCTATTGAACTTAGTTAGAGGTGGGTTTTTTCCTCAATGCGTTGGCTAGTTCAGAAAGTGGATGTTTCCAGGTATGCTTCGTCATACCTGGGAAGCTACAGGGCTTGTAGTCAGCTGGATACGCTTCCTTTTTCTTTCTGTGGCAGTATGACTACTTAACTGCTTTTTTCCCGCCTTTGAAAGTGGAATCATGTCTCTTTATACCTACCTCCAGCAAGTGACTACTCAATATGAGCTAATGTTGCCAATATATTGTATTTGTACTCCCTATTTTAAGGAAAATATTTTGCCTGTGATAAGAAATTATGAGAGCTTATGAGTAATAATATTGCTTCAGATTTAACATTGCTGATCCATTCCCTTCATCTCTGTATCTGATAAAACAGTTGTTCATGGCTCAGTCCTCTCTTCTGCTCCCATTAACCGAAATTAGGTTGATCACTTGCTTTCCACAAACTAGTGCTGTGTTTGCTTGTTTGTTTGATATTGGTACATGCACCACTTGGTCAAAACACATGGGTTTGATGGAGTTGTTAGCTGCTTCGCACTCCTGTCTGTTAATCATTTATTTAGGCGCTGAAGCCTGAGCATTGGCCAGTCAGACTACTTCTTCCTTAATTTGCCTCATCCCCAAGAGGTACTCTCTTGGCCTTTAAAGCAGATCCTCAGCTTTAGATTATGTCAAATTTACATCGCTTTTTGAGATACAAGTAGAGAATTCTCATGCTCCAACACATACCATATAATAGATTCATGACATTAATACTAATTTTGTAAGACGGTTTCTCTTAAAAGAGTAATTTGTACTAACATCTGCAGAAGCAGATATCTTCTACTTTGACCTCCTGAATTTTTCTTTTATATGTATTCTCCTAAGGAGAAGGTGGATTTCTCTGAAGTAAGACTTGCTAAGTGATGTGGTGTGTTCAACTTGTCCTGAAAATGTAACAAAAAGTGACTGATTTATTTTTGGAAACTTTATTGCTGCTGCATGTCTCGGGCATGAATTGTCCAGGCATCTGCACTTCTGCAGTTGGTAGGATGGAGGGAAGAGTAATGCCAACAGTGCTATGCTGCACAGATAATTGAGCAGTACTGTATTCATAAGTGAAGTATTGGGGGAAAGCATGTTCACTAACCCTGTTGTAAATATCTGTGGAAATTACACAAGAAATCTGTGCAAAGTTCTTTGCCACCTTTTCAGGGCTACATGATGCATCTGGCAAATGATGCAGCATTTGAAGTATCTGTGCCCATGTTCAACATGAATCTTAAATTATGTTTTTGAGAACTTTTGTAGATAACGATCACTAAAAAGATTTGTGTGGAGCTGAAGCTGGAAAGGAAGCATAGTCTAGAAATTCACACAACCACTAAGAGTGGGAACAGGCTGCCCAGGCAGCTCAAGTATTCCTTTAATGTCGTGTTATCCATGTCATAATCCTTACCCTTGCCTGGCTGGACTCTGGCCAGATGTTCTCTAAAGTTTGTTCTCTTTAGAAATCCTCCACAATTCAGGAAGTTAATAGCAAGAAAAGGTCTAAAGAAAACATTGGACCAATACTGGTTGAAGATGGTCATCTGACTAATAGGGATGAAGAAAAAGTGGAGACATTCAGTGCTTTTTTTGCCTCAGTCTTTAATAATACTGGTAGACCTTGGCCTGCCTGATCCCCTGAGTCAGAGGATCATGACTGTGGGAACAGTGACTTGCCATTTGTGGGCACTGAAGTTTTAAGGGACCAGCTGTATCAGCTGAGTGTTCACAAGTCCATGATGGGCCTGATGGGATCCATCCCAGAGGACTGAAGGAGCTAGCGATCTTATGGCAGGACCCCTCTCAATCACTTACCGACGGTCTTGGGAGTCTGGGGAGGTCCCTGCTGACTGGAAGCTAGCCAATGTTATTCCAATCTACAAAAAGGGCATGAGGGAACACCAGGGAACTACAGACCTGTTAGACTAACCTCAGTGTCTGGAAAAATTAGGGAGAAGATTATACTGGGTACTACGAAAAGGCATTTAAAGAATAATGCAATCATCAGGCTCAGTCAACATGGGTTCACAAAGGGAAAGTCTTATTTAACTAATTTTATATTCTTCTATGATAAGGTGACCCACCTTGTGGATGTACTTCTTCTGGATTTTAGTAAGGTTTTTGATACTGTCCCTCACACCATCCTTCTGGCCAAGTTGTCCAAGTGTGGGATGAGTAGGTTTACAGTGCGTTGGGAGAAGAAGTGGCTGAATGGCAGAGCTCAAAGGGTTGTAGTGAATGGGGCTACATCTGGCGGGCAACCTGTCACCAGCGATGTTCCTCAGAGCTCAATTGTAGGACCAGTGCTGTTCGATATGTTTGTCAGTGATAAATTGCATAAATGGATCACAGAATCATAGAATAGTTTGGGTTGGAAGGGACCTTTTAAAGGTCATCTAGTCCAACCCTCTCCTGCATAGAGCAGGAGCATCTTCAACTAGATCAGGTTGCTCAGAGTCCCGTTCAACCTGACTTTGAATGTTTCCAGGGATGGGGCATCTACCACTTCTCTGGGCAACCTGTTCCGGTGTTTTACCACCCTCATTTTTAAAAAAAAAAAAGTCTTCGTATAAGGAAGTCTAGTCTAAATCTACCCTCTTTTAGTTTAAAACCATTCCCCTTTGTCTTATCACAACAGACCCTGCTAAAAAGTCTGTCCCCATCTTTCCTGTAGGCCCCCTTTAAGTACTGAAAGGCCCCAATAAGGTCTCCCTGGAGCCTTCTCCAGACTGAACAACCCCAACTCTCTCAGCCTTTCCTCATAGGAGAGGTGTTCCATCCCTCTGATCATTTTTGTGGCCCTCCTCTAGACCTGCTCCAACAGGTCCATGTCTTTCCTGTGCTGAGGGCTTCAGAGCTGGACACAGGATGCAGGAGTTGAAAGCACCATTGGCAAGTTTGCTAATGATACCAGACTGGGAGGTGCTGTTGACTCTTGTGAGTGACAGGAGGCCTTGCAGAGGGATCTAGATATGTTGGAGCATTGGGCTATGATTAATGGGATGAAATTTAACAAGTCAAGTGTCTGAGCACGATCATGTGGGAATTAGGGCTTGTCCCCCCCAAAATGTGGCAGGACAATTAGCCCAGCTGAAGTGCATCTACACTAATGCACGCAGCACGGGGAACAAACAGGAGGAGCTGGAGGCCATTGTACAGCAAGGAAACTATGATATATCTGCCATCACAGAAACGTGGTGGGAAGACTCGCACAACTGGAGTGCTGTGATTGATGCCTACCAACTTTTCAGAAGGGATAGGCAAGGAAGAAGAGGTGGTGGGGTGGCCCTCTATATTAGGGGCAGTTTTGAGTGCCTAGAACTTAACAATGTGAATGACAGTGTTGAGTGTTTATGTATAAGAATCAAGGGGAAGGCCAATAAGGCAGACATAGTGGTGGGAGTTTGTTATAGACCCCCTCCAATCAGGATGTAGAGACTGATGAAATAGTCTATAAGCAGCTGGCAGAGCTCTTGCGATCGCTTGCCCTTGTTCTCGTGGGAGACTTCGACTTCCCAGATGTCTGCTGGAAATGTAACACAGCAAAGAGGGAATAGTCCCGGAGGTTCCTGGAGTGCATGGAAGACAACTTCCTAACACAGTTGGTGAGGGAGCCAGCTAGGGGAAGCACCCTACTGGACCTACTGTTTGTTAAAAGAGAAGGTCTTGTGGGGGATGTAAAGGTTAGAGGTCATCTTGGGCAGAGTGACCACGAAATGGTAGAGTTTTCAATTCTTGGAGAGGCAAGGTGGGGAGCCAGCAGAACTGCCATGTTGGACTTCCGAAGGGCAGACTTTAGCCTGTTTAGGAGCATGGTTGAGAGTGTCCCTTGGGAGACAGTCCTGAAGGGCAAAGGTGCCCAAGAAGGCTGGTCGTGCTTTAAGCAGGAACTCTTAAAAGCACAGGAGAAGGCCATCCCTGTGTCCCGAAAAACAAGCCGACGGGAAGAAGACCAGCCTGGCTAAATAGAGAGCTTTGGTGGGACCTCAGGAACAAAAGGAAAGTTTACATCCTTTGGAAAAGGGGGTTGGCAACTTACGAGGAATACCAAGATGTAGTGAAGCTATGCAGGGGGAAAATTAGAAGGGCCAAAGGCCAAGCAGAACTCAGCTTGGCCACTGCGGTTAAAGATAGTAAGAAGAGGTTTTTTCAGTATATCAATAGAAAAAGGAAGACTAGGGAAAATGTAGGCCCACTGGTGAATGAGATGGGCACTCTAGTGGTGGAAGACATAGAGAAGGCGGAGTTACTGAATGCCTTCTTTTCTTTAGTCTTCACTGCTAAAGCTGTCCCTCATGAATCCCAGACCCTAGAGGCAAGGGGGAAGGTCTGGGGAGAGGAAGATTTTCCCTCAGTTGAGGAGGACCAGATTAGAGACCACTTGGCCAAGCTGGACATCCATAAGTCCATGGGCCCCGATGGGATGCACCCGCGAGTGCTGAGAGAGCTGGCAGATGTTATTGCTAGACCACTCTCCATCATCTTTGGAAGGTCATGGGGAACAGGAGAGGTGCTTGAGGACTGGAGGAAGGCCAACATCGCTCCAATCTCCAAAAAAGGCAAGAAGGAGGACGCGGGGAACTACAGGCCGGTTAGTCTCACCTCTGTCCCTGGGAAGGTAATGGAGCAACTTGTTCTGGATGTCATCTCCAAACGTGTTGAAGAACAGGAAGTTATTGGAAATGGTCAACATGGATTTACCAAGGGTAAATCATGCTTGACCAATTTGATAACCTTCTACGATGTTATAACTGGTTGGCTGGATGAGAGAAGAGCAGTAGACATCATCTACCATGACTTCAGCAAGGCTTTTGACACTGTCTCGCATGACATTCTCATTAGGAAGCTGAGGAAGTGTGGGCTAGATGAGGAGACAGCGAGGTGGATTGAGAGCTGGCTGTGTGACAGAACTCAGAGGATTGTGATTAATGGAGCAGTGTCAAGTTGGAGGCCTGTAACCAGTGGTGTCCCTGAGGGGTCAATACTTGGTCCAATCTTGTTCAATATATTCATCAATGACCTGGATGAGGGGACAGAGTGTATCCTCAGCAAGTTCGCTGATGATACCAAACTGGGAGGGGTGGCTGACACTCCAGAGGGCTGCGGTGCCATCCAGCGTGAGCTGGACAGGCTGGAGTGCTGGGCAGGGAAGAACCTAGTGAAGTTCAACAAGAGCAAGTGTAGGGTCCTGCACCTGGGGAGGAAGAATGCTAGGCACCAGTGTAGGCTAGGGGTGGACCTGCTGGAAAGCAGTTCTGAGGAGAAGGATCTGGGGGTCCTGGTAGATAGTAAATTATCCGTGAGCCAGCAATGTGCCCTTGTCACCAGGAAGGCCAATGGAATCCTGGCTGCATAGGGAAGAGTGTGGCCATTAGGTCGAGGGAGGTCATTCTCCCCCTCTACTCGGCACTGGTGAGACCACAACTAGAATACTGTGTCCAGTTCTGGGCTCCCCAGCTCAAACGGGACAGGGAACTACTGGAGAGAGTCCAGCGTAGGGCAACAAGGATGATTGGGGGACTGGAGCATCTCCCTTATGAGAAAAGGCTGAGAGAGCTGGGACTCTTTAGCCTGCAGAAGAGAAGGCTGAGGGGAGACCTTATTCTTGCTCAGAAGTATCTAAAGGGTGGGTTGAAGGGGGATGGAGCCAGACTCTTGTCAGTGGTTCCCAGTGACAGGATGAACGGCAACAGGCACAAGCTGGAACATAGGAAGTTCCATTCAAACAGATGAAAAAACTTCTTTATGGTTCGGGTGACAGAGCACTGGAACAGGCTGCCCAGGGAGGTTTTGGAGTCCCCTTCTCTGGAGATTTTCAAGACCCGCCTGGATGCAGTCCTGAGTAATGTGCTGTAGGCATTCCTGAGCCAGCAGGGGAGTTGGACTAGATGATCTCTAGAGGTCCCTTCCAACTCTGAAAATTCTGTGATTCCGTGAAGTCAAAATGCCGGATTCTGCACCTAGGATGGAGTAATGCCAGGCACAAGTATAAGTTGGGAGAGGAGTGGCTGCAGAGCAGCCCTGCAGAAAGGGATCTGGGGGTGCTGGTTGATAGCATAGCCTCAGTGGGAGCCAGCAGCATGCACTGAAAGCCAAGAAGGCAAACTGCATCCTAAGGTGCATCAAACACACCATGACCAGCCGGTCAAGAGGGGATTACCCTGTACTCAGCACTGGTGCAGCCTCACCTTAAGTACTGTGTGCAGTTCTGGGCCCCACCCATTAAGAAGGATGTGAGGGTCCTTGAATGCATCCAGAGGAGGGCAACAAAGCTGGTGACAGGGCTCGGAGGCATGTCCTGTGAGGAGCAGCTAAGGACTTTGGGCTTGTCTAATTTGGAGAAAAGGAGGCTGAGGGGCAACCTCGTTGCTCTCTACAGCTTCCTGAGGAGGGGATGTGGAGACAGAGGTGCTGATCTCTTCTCCCTGGTATCCAGCGATAAGACACGTGGGAATGGTTCAAAGCTGCGCCAGGGGAGGTTTAGACTGGACATTAGGAAGCATTTCTTTACCAAGAGGGTGGTCAAACACTGGAACAGGCTTCCTAGCATGGCGTTCGATGCCCCAAGCCCGTCAGTGTTTAAGAGGCGTTTGGACAGTGCCCTTAACAACATGCTTTAACTTTTGGTCAGCCCTGAAGTGGTCAGATAGTTGGACTAGATGATCGTTGTAGTTCCCTTCCAACTGAAATACTCTGTTCATTTCCAACTGAAATGTTCTGTTGCGTTCTGTTCTATACACCCAGTAGAAGCTGCATAGATTTGTAAGTTGTAATGCTGCAATAATTAAAAGACTGTTGTCATGATGGTGATGACGAATATTGGGAAGCTAGGTACCAGCAAGTCCTCAGCTCAGATAGCTGAACAGTGATGCCTGGCAGCACTGTTACAATCAGAGAAGAAATACAGAATTAAGTTTTCAACAAAAACCTTCCTTTCCTGTCTTGCCTCCATCCTATTGAACTGTATGAAACGCACATATATAAATCTGATTATCAGTCCTGGGCTCATCAGTGCCCTGGTCCACTGGCTACAGGAGATGATGTCTTCCAAGGAAGCATCCCATACATGCAGTCCACACAGGATGGTCTGCAGCGCAAGTGTGCGCTCAGTGTTTGATCACAATTAATCTCTTGGAATAAGCAGGAGACATGTTTCAGAGGTTATTTTTGCCACTGAACATCAAGACCTCCATACCTTACTCGTTTTTTACAAGGCTGGGTTGAACATGCCTCTCTTTTAGTTAATGCGGACCAGCTGCAGGTTATGCAGACTTCCTTTGTGCTATTTTCTCTTTCTTATCTGTTTTCCTATTCAAATCCTTATGTACCACCGTGGGATTTTTATGCTTTTCTGCATATGGGTTTTATTGCTGATCACAACAGAGATCATGGAAGGAATGAGAAAAATTTAAGTTAGATACTGCAGTCAGTCAAGTACTTCTAATTCCCAGGCTTTATTGTGTTCAGCCTTTTTGGTTTTATGAATTGTCACCTCCAGACTACCTGAATTCCATTAAAAATGGGTAAAAAAGATGGAGAAGTCATTTGCATTTACCAATCTAATAATATTGTCTTAAATTCTTCCATCTGTTTTGAGACTCTGCATCTGAGATGCTGCTATTTGATAAATTCAGTTTTATTTAGCTCTATAATAAAAAAAAGCATGTAGATATGGACTAGGCCAAATGCAAAATGATTTTGTATTTTTTTAAAAAAAGATTGTTTTTTAAAGTTAGACGTATTTAACTTATACACTCTGTGGTTAACAGTTTCCTGAAAACAGGCTTCCTTCTAAATAATTTGGTATTTTTTTTAACAATAGTGTAACCCAGAATAATCCATTTGCGTTTGTTTTTTTTCTTTCCCTTAGCAAGTGAGATAAATTGCTTGAAAACCCAAAGAAAAATAATTAAGTTTGTGCGGTTTCTTTTAATTTGCCTGAGTTTTGCCTTTTATTCCTAGTGTACTGTGTCTCATTTAATTTTGTATTAACAATTTCAACTTTCATGGGATAGTTTCATTTCTGCATTATATGTCCTGGCTGGAGGAGTGTGGGTGTGAAACTCTGGGTATTATTCCAATAGATTAACGTACTACAAGGATGACCAGAGCAAAAAGCTGTAATGGGGGCTGAGAAAAGGCAGTGTTGGTACTGCAAGCACTGTGTTCTTGGGCTAGAAAGAAGAATCACCAAATCCCTTCATGTCCTACCAAAGCAAAAAAACCCTTTATTCAAGTTTTGGTGCGGCCATTTACTTTACTGTAGGATAGCACGTGTATGTCAGATAATATTTTAGTACTGGCGCAGGAGCTGGGAATTTATTATTTGAAGAGCTGAAACACCTAGCTGATAAATACTAAGGGCAAACCAGGAATCTTACTTTTCTTATTACTTATTTTCATGCTGGGTTTATATCTGGGTAACATTCATGTGCAGGAAGAATGGTCGTGGGTGGGGTAGCAGGGAGAGGAAGATGGTCAGCATGGGGCCTTTTCTCTGGAAATCATTATATGATTGCATTGTGTACCTTTTGCTTTAGCTCAGTTAAAACAGTGCAGGAACAAGATAATTAAAAAAAAAATGCAGCTGTTTTTGGTGTGGTGGGTTGGTTTGGGTTTTTTTCAGCTTTTAACTTAAATTTCAAATAGCATCTGTCAGCATTGCTTTTTAAAAGAGGTTTTCTCAATGCAAGGGACATCCACAAGCAGACTTCTCTGTGTAAGTAACTACTGTACATCACTTGTTTGCTCACTGATAATAACAATCCAGGGAGGATGCAGGAGGAAAGAACTTGTTTGTATTAAACATTGTACAGAAAAGTACGGAGTTTGGGGACCTGTTTGAGGTGCCATGGCTCTACTAGACTAGAGAGCTACTGTACGGTTTCTGGAAGCCAGAACTGGAAATTCTTACTGAAGCTTCAGTCAGAAAAAACTTCCTTGGTATCAGTCACCTTTAATCCTTTGAAACGATATACATGTAATTTTTAGTTGCTTTGCTTAATTAGGGTCTTTTCTAGTCAGCTGTTTTGGTTTTAGTTTGTTTTTTTTCCCAGCTGCTGAACTACACTGGTTCAAATTTTTTTTCTTTTTTTTTTTTTTTTTTTTTTCT
>VFFE01008906.1:1912596-2007788 GCA_008921705.1 Burhinus oedicnemus | reverse complement strand
ATTTTATTTTTTTTTTTTTTATATTGTGTTTTTTTTTTTTTTTTTTTTTTTCCCTTGGTGCTCAGATGAGTATAGGATCAAACCAGTGGAAGAGGTCAAATACATGAAAAATGGGGGAGAAGATGATCAGAAAATAGCAGCCAGGAACCAAGAAAACTTGGTAAGGATTGAACTTATCGCTTCTCTAATGAAATAACGTGGCTCTGCTTTTGTAATGAAATATGCAACATGCAGCACATTCAAACTACAGCTTACACGCGGCAAGAGGATTTTCTCAAAAATGTCATAACTCTCTGCAAAGTTTGCATAGATGGTGCAAAATATGACGTTTTCCTGCTTGTCTTTCTGAATTAGGCTCTACTTGATCTTGGAGCGAATGCTTCCATGATTATACTCGCTCATCTTTGCAGATCCGAATATACGCGCTTTGAAATGTGTATTGTAAACAAGTTGGTAGTAAAACAGCCACGCACTACCATTAAGAAAATGACCTACTTATGTAGGTATTATTTGCTCTGTGCTTCCTGGTTTTACATATTTTAAAAGTCACAGAGAAGGCTTTTTGGAATAGAAAAAGCAATGTATTCATAACACAGCAGTTGCAAGAATCATTTTGTGTGTGTTTCTTTTTCCCCAATTTGAGCACCTACTGGCCCCTAGTTCCACTTACGGGAAGGAAATCACATGTAAACTCTTAGTACTACTTGAAATAACTACGATACTGTTGAAGCAGCTTAAAAATCACGGTTGAGTCACTTCTGGCATTTCTGAGAAGTTGTTCTCTTCTAAAGCTGAAGAAACATAGATTTTGTAATTGGCTGACTGGGGCTTTGCCCAGTTTGAATTTTTGAAGGCATCACACAATTGTAATAGTTGGGTGCAAAATTTTAGGTCTGATTCTACTCGTTCATTACAACTTTTATTCACATAGGATCAGTTGGGGTTTTTTCCTCCATCAGTAAGACCAAAGGGGGAACATCATTGGCAGATTTCAGTGGAACCATAACCACCAGCTGAGGATTTGACTTGTGCCATCACTGGGCAGCTGTACAAAAATCCACTGTTTGGGAATTTGTCCTTAATGAAGATGTGAGCTCCAGGCAACCTGACTACTTCTAGACACCCATGTTTGCATTACGCAACTACATGCACATTCCTGTAGTAAATAGCAGAGTTTATTTTGCTGTTCTAACCTCGTTGCTTGAGCAGTGGTTGAGCAGCACAACACGATTTCTGCTTCGGTCTCCAAATTAGGTATTTGCTGCCTGCAGTTTTGCATTGCTGATGCTCCAGTGGGTGGCGCAACTTCAGCCTGCAGCAGGATTTTGGGGTTTTTTTAGTGCCTCGGAAACATTGCTGAGAATATCACCTTTTCTAGTAGCATCCGCAGTGCATTCAGCATTATCGCCAACGTAAGCACATTTGTTTTGAACTGGAAGAAGTGTGACTGCAAGAATTTTTTGCTCATTTTAGAGAACCCAGTGCTGCTTTGGTAAGCAGAGAAAAAGGAAAAATGAGCACAATGCTCAGGTTTTTTTGATAAATGGAAAAGGTCTAGCAGGTTAAATTTTAAACTAGCCTTCAGCTGCATTTAAATTAGAGTATTTGCAGTAGGTAACATGCCACTTGAATGACAACAAGGAAGAGTTGAGGAAAGCGTAGGTCTGCTGAGGTGACACAGTCGCTGAAGTTGTGTTCAAAATTAGAGATATTTAGTACTTTCATTAGTACCTGCTTTCTTGTAGCACCTAAGAGTTAGTCTAATTAAATTTAGGAATAAACATTCCTACAGCACAGTGCTTATTATTTTATTATTGAAGGGTCATGTTTGATGAGAGCAGTGGGTTTGTTGGAAAATGTAACTTAATATGGAGTTGGAAGGCTGGTATAGCTCTCTTCTCTGTCATATCTGTTGGGAGAGAAAAATTAAGACAATGCAAGAAAGTCAGACCGGATGTATATACTTTAAAACAAAAACCATCCTGCACACCAAAAAGACTTTATTTTCCTTTTCCTCATCTTACTATAAGGAGATTACATTGTCTGTAATGTAGGCAGCTTTTTAATCCTGGGAATTGTCAAGTCCTCGTCGCTCCTGGATTTTTTAAAGGGGTTTCACTGTTTGACTTCTCCTTGGTAAACATGTTTTAGTTCAGTGCTTAGAAGATGGGTTAAGCTACCCATCAGTCAGGCTTTAGTTTTCTTAATGTGTGAGAAGTTGGCAAGCGCTTACATAATCCTGTCTTCTCATCAGCCATTTCCAGGCAACAGAAATTCTAGGAACAAGAAAAGGCAGCGGGAGAATCGACCGGCCGTTTACCCTCCTGTTTTGTTTCTTAATCCCACGTTTCTTTATTGTCAGAGGGCTGCTAATTCTCATCTCCTTCAGCAATGCAGCCCAGATGAGATGTATAACCTGAATGTCATTATAGTCGGTTCCCTGGGAACTGCTGCGCTGTGGTTTATCTTATCCTCTGATACTTGGGCTTGAATTACGTTATTCAGATGCCATGGAATTTTTCAGTCCCATTATCATCACCGTTACTTTTTTAAGGTATGTTGAAGTCTCGCTTAAAAAAAAAAAAAAAATTCTGTGCTCAAGTGAAAATAAAACCGCTTCCCTTATAACTGAGGCTCTTTGATGTGGTGCCATCTCTGCCTTTGGTGTTGCAGTATTTCTGAGTTTGGGAAAAAAAAAACGGTCATGCAAGTAGATAATGAGAGGACATGGCAGACAGCAGGCAAATTGTCATTTCATACCAGGATCCTATGGTCAGGGTCGCAGGCTTTTATTCTGTTTAAGGAGAGAGCTAGAGATAGGCTGGTACAGGCATTGGTATCCCTGGGAGAGATGAGGCTGTGTCAGTGAATCACCATCTTCTCTCTGAGCACGGGTCTGAGCGACCTGATCTAGTTGAAGATGTCCCTGCTCATTGCAGGGCGGTTGGACTAGGTGACCTTTAAAGGTCCCTTCCAACCCAAACCATTCTGTGATTCTATGATTTTCAGCTTCAACCTGAGGCTTAAGCAGGGCTCAAAACTTGAGCAAGGCTGACATGGTAAAGCAGAAATACTCCTAAGATGTATTGACAAAGGGAATGGCTGTGCTAGGGCTGTATGCCAGGTGAAACAGAAGATGCTGCATGTGAAGACATTTTCTGGCAGGATCAAAGGCCTCTTTAAATGCAAATGTAGGCTCTTGACAAGGGGAGAGGGTGGGGGAAGAAAATAAGGAAAGATAAAAAAGCCAAGCTTCTTTCAGACTCTGTCACAGTCAGTTAATGTTTTCCTGCTGTTCCCTCACACCAGTCGCCCTGATTCACTTGTTTACCCAGGTTGTTTCTCCAGCTCTCCACTTGCCACCGGGATCTCGCTGGTCCTGGTTTCGTTCCTGGTACCTCTGCTCCCAGCATCTTCCTGAGCATCCTGCCTGGGCATCTCCATCATCAAAATGAAGCCAGACGCATTGGACTTGGTGGGGAAAATCTTGAGCTGACAGTTGCACATCCTTGTAGCCTGCAGACGGGAACGGGATGTAGCAGGATTAGGTCCTGGAGAGCAGGGGTTACACTGCATGCTGACATTCTGCACCACATGCTTTAATAGCTGCTCAGCTAAACCAGAGGTGTTTGGAGTCTGATCTGTCAAGAACTAGTAGACAGATGAAAGACAGAAATCATTTGTACTGGTTTGCAAGACTATACGTTTTTTAATCATGGGTGTTGGCCTATATATACGTGTGTGTATATATAAAAATTTGGAAATTGTGCTAATTTTCAAATGAAGGCAGGTGGGCTGGCTTTCCCTGGGGTGGACTGGGCTCTGGCAGGATGGTTGACTCAGGCACAGCCAAGATGATGCTGTCTCCACACACAGCTTGGTGCCAATGTGCCAAGTGAGGTGGTGAAACCCCATGTGTTAAAACTAAACCTCAACTCCCCGTGGATGCACAGCAGCTCAGCAAAACCTGGCTGAGGCAGAGGTGAGCTCTCCTGCATTTCCCCATATTTTCAGGGAGAGACTATGGATTGCTTAAGGGTTTTGTGATAAGGGTTCTCCAAAACGGAGAGTTTTACCAGCTTTGAGTTTACCACTCAGTAGATCTGGATGGGTTTTTTTGGCCCTAAATATTAGCAAAAACTAATCACAGCTAATCATGTATATGTGATTATATGCTGAAAATCAGGCAGTATTAGTATTTTAAAAAGCTAAATCTATTCTAAAACATATCTGCTATCAGTAGGTATGACTGGAACAAATAACACATTTTAATATTTCTGAAGACATTAATTTTTTGTTTGGAAAGGACTGTTTAGCTCTACAATATCATGTTAAATATACAGAGTACAATCATAACAGCCTATTTAACATTCATAATAGGATGAATTTAATTGTCCTCATTTCCATACTCTCGCAGCACTAATGGCTTTCCGTTGTAAAATTTTATTGCCAGAAAAGGTAAAATAAGAACGTATGATGTATTTGGGCAGCTTAGTGTTGTTTTGGCAAACTCCATGAGCTGTATCAGTTTTCCTCTTAGGTGGTTTGTAATAGTACAGATACCTCTGAAAGTATCAAATACCTAAAGCTACATTTTTTTTTTTTTGGTGTTAGATAGTTAACTCTTTATTGCAGTTCAGTTTTCGGATGGTTTTGTAACTTTTACTAATAGAAATCTTTTTCTGGTCTGCATTGGCACAAAAGTCTACTTATTGGGATTTTTATTCCTTGTTATCCAAGCCCTCAAAACAATTGGGCACAATGCTCTGTTTTGTCCTGAAAATCCATAGTGAAATTGCATGTTAGAGCTTGAGATGAATTCCTGCTGGAGTTGGAAGAAAATTGCCACTCTCTGTTGCTCTTGCTATCTCTCACTCCGCCTTTAATAACACAAACAATGTTTTGTGGTTTGTTGTTGGGTTTTTTTTTTTCCAATAAGTATAAATTTCCACTCCACTTACCTGCAAATGTAATTTTTGTCAGCCTTGCATGCGCTGTTATTTCCTAACTGTGTCTCGAGCTTCTCAGCCCAGACACTGTTCTCCATTTATCATTCAGCTCCGTAATACTTAGTATTGCAAAACCTCAGTATCCGTAGTTCTATATTCAACACCAGTAACCATTTTCTGCAGTGATATGTTAAAAGTAGACAGTAGTATCTGATAGATGAAGTGTATGAAATTAAAAGCCTAGCAGAAAATGAGGAATGAAGCAACTGTAATAACTATATAAAATGTAGTACGTGAAAGGGAAGGTACTGTGTATAATGTAAATATTTAAATAGGTATGCAAAATATGTGTTATAGATACATCAGTCATAAATACTTTGTGATGTGTAATGCAAATATTGGCATATGTCTGAATTCCAGATTAATTTAGGACAGTATCTTTTTAATCTTTGCCCAATCTAGTCACTAAAAAAAAAAGAAATAAGCTAGCTAGAAGAAATAAGGTAGCCACCACTCTCTGGGGGTTAAATTAATTGGTGGGTTTTGTGGTATCTTCCTTTCTACATATGCAAAATACCAAAAGTGTAAATTTAAGCATGGGAATACAATTAATTTGGTACTTTAAAGTGTTTAAAGCATTTGCTGTTTACTCTTGCTAGGTAAGCTTTGAATTACTGTTTCTTAAATGCGCAACTATATATTTATCACAGCACTGTTGTCATACATTGGTGAAGAGCTTTGTAAAATTAAAATTAGTATCATGTTAATGTATACTACAGTACTAAGATTTCAGGCTGTAGTTTCCTGATTATTTTAAACCATTTTGCAATGATAGCGTGTTTCAAGACACACGATTTCAGGATAGAACTTGCTTGTGCTCTGCTTATAAGGGGAAAGAAACTAGAAATGCCCAAGACCTAACAGCCCTCAAGCCCTTAGAAAGAAGAAGTTTTCTTGGATTTTTGTCTACCCTGAAGAGTTTTGGTGTGTTAAATCCTGTGTTGACCCCCTCATTTGCTTTTGGTGCTGTATGCAGCATCATCTAGGAGACCCTGTCCCACCGCTGTCATGGTGTCAGATGCAGGTATGTGTGTTGGTGGGAGAATTGCATCATGTTGGTTCGTTACCCACTGTCAAGGATGGATATATAGCTTTCTTTCTATATATAAAGAGAGGCTATTAACTTCTCTGCCTCTTACCACCCTATTTTCCATTTTCCTATTTTCAGATATATAAAGCATCAGCTCAACAAAACGCTTGAAGATGCTGTTGGCTTTTGTGTTGGAATCCAGGCAGGGAGAAAAGCAGAAAAACACACTGAAGAGTACAGCTTGGGTCATTCTGGGAGGGGAGGGGGGAAAACTGAGACGCCCTTTTTCTTTGGTTCCTGTGGCATTAGAATAATAATTAGAATAATAAAAGGACATTGCCAGATGTGCACGGAGACTTAATAACGTGCAGGGATTGCTGCGCCGCCCTCCCATTGCATCTCCTGTAATCCTGAGAGCTGGAAAAGAGAGCAGAGAAGTTCAGGGCTACAAAGGAAGGCTACTCCCCCACACATTTTCCCACAAGGAGAGGCATCCACTTTGCCTAGATGCTGCATCAGCAAAATCCTGGGCCCCGAGGGAGATCTGTGGAAACAGGTCCCACAGGCTCTTTGCAGACCAGCGCAAAGATGCTCCCCATCTGGACTGCTCCTCTCCCGAGTTCAAAAAATAAACCACAGAACAAAAGCTGCTGCTACAAAATGCAGCTAGAGAATAAATAAGTAAATGAAAGCTAGGAATCAAAATTTAAAAGTAACTAAATGAAGGAGTGATGAGTGTAATATTAAGCTCCTTTCTGCCAGAGGTGGCAGGGTTCATGTTAGGATAAAGGAGGCAGCATTCTGCGCAGGCAGGCAGGCTGTGACCCTCCCTGCCCCGGGCAGCTGCAAGGGCAAAGGTGTCATTTCCTCGAGGCAGAGCCACCCTGAGCAGCACTGGGACAGACCAGACAAAGCAAATGACGTGCCCCACTTGGTGAAGAGGAATTTTGCTTCTTACTTTTATTAGATGATACCTAAAAAATTCCCCTGGGAATATATAGTTTTTTATTGGATGTATTTTCCTCCAGTTTTCATCAGTAGGGTCTGGATCAGTGCATTTTATGCTGCACATAATCCCAGGTTCCCTTTCCCAGGGAAATAAAAATTATAAAATCGTCCTTCGGGTTTTGGTGGTGGTTTTGTGTTTTTTTTTTTTGTTTTGGCTTCCCCCCCCACCCCCCAAAGTCTGCCATATTAAATGAATGCTGCCCTATCGCTGTCAGTACTAAGCAATGACAACATTTCAGTTTTCATAAACCAGCTTCTCCAATGTTTTTGGAAGAAATGCATTTGAAGCTGAAATAGAAGTGCACAGAAAGGTTATTTTTACTAGAACCAGTTATTTTAAATGCCATGCAATTAGCTTATTTCCATATTGCCCATTTCATTTCAAATTTACAGTGAAATACTTCAAAGAATGGTTTCTCATAATGAATTTATGACAGTTTTAGCTCATCCACTTACGGGTCACTGCATATTATATAGACATCAAAGTAAATGATTGCCTTGAGTATTAATATTCTTTTTCTTCTGGATTCCATTAAAAATGGTTTTGGTGAAGGAAGTATTAATTTGTCCTCTAATATTTAATTTAAAAAAATCTAGAAAATAAGTGGATACTATTAACAAATATTTTTAGCAATTCAGAAAATAACAGGAAAAGTAATTGTGTTCCAGATGTATTTCTTCAGACTAGACCCCATTTCTGTTGTCACCCTCTGTTGAGTAAAATCTTCGTAGTGCTTTATTGAGAGGTAGAATGAGACGATTTATCAGGCTCTTGATGGATGTGATTTTAAAGTGCAAAGCTTAAGAAAATGTAATGATATTTCTTTGTAAGCATATTAAAATAACAGTGTCCAGAAGCAACATGTAATTGCAGTCTTGCTAATGTTTGGTAGGGGGGAAATAAAAAAAGTAGTGAAGGTCTATTGCCCAAGAACCTTCGGCAGGTGTCAGGAGCAAGTTTCTAGGACCAGCTATGTCGGTGGTGTGAAGGATTCTTGCAAAACCTGCGGAGACATTCCTGTCACTTGTGGAAGCGGATCATTTTCCATATGGGTTGTGTTTTTTCCATGCCTGTATAATTTTAATGGTCAGTGTCTGCTCAAGACTTTTTTTCCCCTCTGTGGGAACCAAATACTATGGAGAAGGAGGATAGACATGGAGCTGTTGGTGAAACAGAAGAGTCGGCAGTGATGGCAAGGTTGCTTGTTGGGAGTGAATGATGCTGCTGGTTTTGAAATCCTCCACCAATATTAGCTGCATCGCTCTGTTTAGGGTCCTCTTAGAAGTCCAGCCGAGCTGCTCTCCCTTAACCGTTAGGCACTGGTTGAAAATTAGCTTTGCCAAAGAAGCCCTTTTTCATAGCAGTCCAACCTAGGACCTGAACTGCGAAACTTAAAGCATTGCTGCTTGTTGGCTGAAATGTGTTGGACTTCTCCAGACCACATTATCCAGGGTTTATAAACGTCAGCATCTGAAGCCCAAGCTGGATGCTGCTGTGGTGAGCTCTGGCAGTGGCAGGCAAATGGGCATGGTGACGTTTCCCTGTAGACCCAAGTATAGTGTCCCACCAGCAACCTTGAGCTTGTGGGTATTTCTCAAATCCTCTCATCGTCATCCTTGTGCTTGAAGTTGAAGGCATTGTGTATGTATTCTGGGCATGCAACTTTCAATGCTGCTCTCCAGGAGGAGGTATAGAAATATACACTACTCCCTATAATAGTTTATCACACACTCTGTGGTAAACCAGCCTGCATTGCAGTGCTGCCAACATCAGCCATTTGAAAATGAGTCAGCTGACCAAAATGTATAGATTCTATATAAAATTCGTTATTTAAAAACATTATACATAAAGCTCTAGAAATTTTTGATTTAAGTGTGTCTTCCATGATTGTGAGGACTGGGAACCTGTTTTCTGCCTGCTCCCCCCCCCCCCGTTTTTTTTTGCCTTTTGTAGAGCTGAGATTCTTTTTTATTCTTTTTATTCTTTTTTATTATCTCAAAACTTGAGGAACTGAAGCTTTAAGAAAGATGAGCAATAAGATTTTTAAAGCAGTCAGCAATAGAAACGCTCTGTATCCTCTGTTTTGGTACTTGCTTTTCAGCGATTGCCTGGTAGGTGTTAATTCTGCTATTTTGGAACAGAGGATAAGACAAGATACAGGCAAAAATTAACACACAGAAATGCCTAAAATCATCAAAAAGTCACTGTTGGAGAATAAAGCTGGCAAATCCAGGCAGCTGTGCTGACTGCTAGCCCGAGAGTCCTGGGGTGGGAGTACTGGCGAGCTGTGGCCTCCTGTCCTCCTGCTCTCCTGCCTCCTTTTGATAGCAGCAGCATAAAAGTTCATCCTTTCGTCTGTTCAGATTTAATTATAAATGGTATTATACCGGTTTGCTCAAGCTTTCTTTTCAGGCATAGGACTCCTTCAATTGAGGCAGTTGTGGAGAAAACATAGGGCCCGGGATTTACATATCTGGTGAGATGCTAATTTCATACTATTTAAGTATGCAGAGATAACAAGCAAATTTATCCATAGATATTTCATTAGATATTTAACCATGTAGCCTTAATGATCTCCCAGTTCTAGTTTGAATACAGTATTGCACCTGGTAAAGAAAGTTTCAAGGTGCTGAGAGATAGTATGTACCATTTTAGACCCCAAACCAATACTGAATTTATTAATTTTGATTTATTTAAGCTGAGGTGGTGCCCTTGTAGGAGTAGGACATTCAGCGGTGGTTTCAGGCAAATCCTTCTTACAGTCAGTGTGTTTTTGCTGTAACTTGTTTATACTGTGGCTATTTTACTTTTTTCAGTGGAAAAAGTGTTTTCTTTCGTGAACTTCCCGAAGTAACGTCTTTAAAGACTAGTTAAAAGGGATGAACTTGAAGTCAGTCAAATGAACTGTAGTCTGCTGTATGTAAAACATCATCAGCACCCAGTTCTTGGGATTTAATGCTCTGCAGTAGCTGGCGTCCTGTGACAGACACTTCTCTCTCTTTTTGCCTTTCACCTTTATCCTGTGTTTCTTTGACCAGTGCCAACACTTTGATCCCGTGGTCTGTTTATAGAGAAAGGCATCTTTAAAGTGGTTTCAAGTAGCTGGGAGCTCAACTTGCTCACACTGAGTTATGATGGCTTTGTATAGATTCAGAGATCAAATTTAAAGGCGAGGACTGACCATTATGAAAGGATGGGATTTGTTCATGTTTTTAGGGAAGAGATTGCTTGTGCTGTATTCTGAAGTTGGTGATAGCTGGTTTGATCTCAAACACAGCAAAACAGATGACACTTGACAGCTCTCTAGTGCAAAGCAGACCTCAGCATCCGTGCTGGATGTCTCTCTCGAGTGGAATTTAATGCATCTTCCTGAGTGACAGTCAAAAAGGTGGCATCTTCTGTGGCCAGCAGGGCTGCTAGGGTGAGTACAGTCTGAAGCCCCGAAGAGGAATCTGCGTTAGCGGTTGCTGAAAGCAAGCTGGAGTTAAATGACCATCCTAGGAAGAGGTTGGAGGGGTAAAGGAGGAAGGGAAAAACAGGAAAGCTGGGCAGAAAAGAGGGAAAGGAGCAGAAACACTGCAAGGAGAGGTGAAAAGAGATTCGGAGGGCTCTCTGCAACCCTGAACTACTCGGCTTGCCCTAGTTGAGGAGAGGCATCCTTCCCATAAGTGGTGGGGCACCCTATGGGCTACTGTAATGAGACACAGACCTCATTACTGGTGCGTAGGAAGACACCTGGCTTTCGTTCAGCAAAGGCAGCATACCACTAGTCAACATTTTAGTCGGCGTTAAATTCACACAATGGTAGCTGAGAGCACTCATCAGTTCTAAAAACAATTTTGATGGGTCTTGCTGATGTAGGTGGGAGCTTACTCTTAGCGTTTCTTTCCAGCTGTTTTGTGAGGGGTCTGGTGATTTTTATGTGGGCTCTCCCAGTTTAATCCCACAGGGATTGCTGTGGTCAGACACAGTGTTGTCCTGTAGGGGATGGGTCAGGTCCTGTGTCTCAGTGCTTACCTCTGTACCTCTCGATGGTCTGACTGGCCATACTGCTACGGAGCCTTTCAACAGGCAGGTCTGCACTTTTGCCATTAACAGCATGTGATAGCAGCACATTGCATAATCTAGATTTGTTATTATTTGAAAAACAGAGGTTTTGAATTTATTTTTTCAAATTAGTGTTTTCAGTTTTGAATTTGCTGCTTTGCTTTTAAAAGCCCGATTGCTCCTGTGTTAAGGGATTGGAAAAACAGAAGCTCCCAATCGATTTTGCACCATTATTGTTTTGAAATGCTTGCATTTTGTCCCCTTTTTTACTTAAACTATGCAGTTTTTTTCTGCTGTCCAATCTATCTGAGACTTTCTTCACCACCTAAATTAATTTTAGTGTGTTTTTTTCCCCCCTCTTCTTGGTTATTTAGTAAGAAATGTAAAAAAAAAAAAAAAAAAAAGAAAAAAAAAAAAAAAAAAAAAAAAGGCGCCAACTTCTAGAAGCAACATACAGTGGAAGATCCAAGAGCAAGGAGTACTTGCAGGAATAAAAGCTGTAGCAGCAGAGCACTAATTATTTAACTGATTTTCAAAAAGACAATATGTATTGTACTGAATGAGCGTGAAATCTTATTTTTCTGTTTCAGTAGTTGCTGCTTTTGTTAGGTTTTCCACCTGTTAGGCAATTGTATGCTTAAATGGTTATTGAGCAGGAATGTTTTTGACCGCTGTGGCAGCTGTTTTGTGTTTGCTTGCTTGATATTTTGATTGTGTTTCATCACAATATGTGAACAAAGTTGGCAAATATTTAAAATTTGCTGTGGAGAAAATGATGGTATTTTGCATGAAACTATTTGAAACTGCAGTGGACATTTTTAAGTGGATTTTGGCTTTTTACTAATTTTAGGGAAATGAGGGATCTCTGCAGGGGCTGGGCTACCCAGGTGTTTTATGAGCTTAGTCTTGCTGAAACAGTGCTGCAGTGAAGGCCACACGTGGGCAGAAGACATCCTGATTCAATGATATCTTCTCTAGAGAAAGTGAAAGAGAACTGGGGATGGCTGTTGGGGAAGCTCATTAGCTGTATTAATGGACTCATTGAGCTCTTTAGCCTTAATTACTGCATGCTTAGGTTAACAGGCTTGGCAAATCCAGGTCTCCCCGAGACCCGGCGTGAACTCAGAAGTCGCTCCTCTGTTTGCTATCCTGCTGCCATGCATTTCGGCACCATTGCAAAGGTGACAAGGTTCCTCAGATTACGTTGGTCCACCTTGCCAAGGGGGTTTGCTGGTGCTGGGGTGGCTGCTGTGGAGGTCTCCAGGGCAGTGTGAAGCCATGAGGTGATCCGTGGGGAGGAGATGAGTGAACCAAGAGGAGGGGATTTATTCCTGGTGGTGGATGAAAGCAGGGTCGTGTAACCTATGCACACGGATAGGGGAGACGGACGATGTTCCTGGTGTTCTTGAGGCGTTGCTGGTGCCCTACGCAAACCTCCCTGAAAAAAGAAATTAGAAGTGTGATACACTTGTGAAGGGGAAGGAGAGGGATATAAATGTAATATTTTCAGGATATTGAAATATATTTGGATATTAAGTGAAATTGGAGTTTTGTTAGGGTTTTTTTTTTCTTTTCCTAAATGAGAAGCATTTTCAATTATTTATTTATGTAAGATGCCTGGAGCATCAGTTAGGCACTTGGCAAATAGAGTCGGCATAAACAATTTTTAATCTTACAAAGTTGAAGGTGGCAGCCTATGCTCCTGTTTTAA
Organism: Burhinus oedicnemus; assembly: GCA_008921705.1. Classification (NCBI taxonomy): domain Eukaryota; kingdom Metazoa; phylum Chordata; class Aves; order Charadriiformes; family Burhinidae; genus Burhinus; species Burhinus oedicnemus. Next base: position 1,994,982 of record VFFE01008906.1, on the reverse strand, counting down.
ATAGAGGGATGGAGGCTGGAGTTGGGACTGTGTGAACGTTCGGGGTTCTCATCAGCTCTGCGGCGGTAAACTCCCTCTCTGGCAAGCAGTGGGGCACTGCTGATGCTTATGGTGTCATTGCCAGCCCTGGCTAGTCAATATGACATTCCCTATATCGGGTATCTGCCTCCAGTTGAACTACAAACACTTCAGCCACCTCAAGGGATAAAACAATGAGCGTATCTCTCCATCTCTACTATGTGTGCTTAAACCTGGGCTGGAAGGCTCAGCTTGATTTCCCCCCCCTTCCCCCCCTATAATTTCACTTTTCGGCTTCAGTTGTTCCCCTTCGCTTTTGCGGATAGCTGAGACCAGCTGCCTTGCAGGCAGCTGAGAGACTCAAGTCTGTGTGTTGGAAGAGATTTCTGCATTTCGACTGATGGAAAGAGGAAAACATTGGATTGGGAGAAGGGAAATCAATATAAGATTATAGACTTCAAGGGTTCGGTTTTTTTTAAAGTAAAAAGAAAAAAAAAAAGTCGGAGGGGAAAAAACCTGTGAAAATACTTTTATGTTTGTAAAAGCTGGGCAGATAATTCAGGCTTTTGTGCATACAGAGGATGATGCAGTTTGGAATTACATGTAGGTACGTTATAAAATAAATCTCCTGTATACATTAATATTTTTAATGTGGAGCACTAGTTTACACAGATAGCGAAGTAATACTGAACTAAGCTAATATGCAGCATACTGAACAGTCTCATATTTGTTTTCACTGGGAAGAAAACCTTTTTTTTTGGCTTTAAATTGTTTGCTGCTTGCTCCCCCAAGACAAACTATTTGAGTTCAAACACAGCTCTCCGGTGCTCCGCCTTCATCTCCCACACTTGATCTGCGTGAACCATGCTGGCTGCATATTTCTGCTTGCCTCTTTATCTAATATGTAATCTTTCCATGGGATAGCATCAAAGACTGGTGGCTTTCAATAAAGTAAACAAGATTCTGGGTAGTCTATGCATGGGAACACAAACCCAATGCTTTTTAATAAAGTAATAATATTGTATTGGGGTGGGTGTGTATATATATTTAAATGTAGTTCGTATTACAGCAACACCTGAAGGCAGTAGTTGGGAATCAGAAGTGGCTGCTTTGCCTGCGAACACAGCAAAAAAGGGCTCGTATATTGCCAGTTCTCCCCCAAAATTTCATCCAAAACAGCCCTTTTATTCCAAAATCCATGTACTTCCAGGCGAGGAACCTGGGGGTAAGTTTCCAAACCCCAAGGTATAAAATGAAAGGCAAATGCTGGAGAGGGTAAAGGCATGGTATGCATCAGAGTGTGATGTACTGCCATCCTCTTCCCCCAGTGTTTGGATGTCAGATTCCACAGTGTGAGGGGATGATTTGGATGGGAGTGGGAGGGAGCGTGCTGTCAAGCTGCGCTTCTCCCATTATTTTCTTCTTTCCTTTAGCCATACAGGGAAATGAAGCTGCTCTGAGAGGGGAAGTAGGGACAGGTTTGACTGTCAGGTGTGGTGGAAACCAGGGGATGATTTCAGGATTGGAGAGATGCTGGTAATGTACTTCCGCCGGTGAAATGCTGCAGGTTTGCCAGATCGCACTCTCTTTTTAGACTTGGAGAGCATGTAGGGAATCGTTGCCTTAGCAAGCAAACCTGAGCTAAACATAGGAAATCCTCAGTCTTTTCAGGTGACTGGTGGGGCTCTGAAATAACTGGCTTCAAGTTGCTTCATAGACTCTAAGAGTGAGTCAAGGTCAAAACGTGCTTTATTTTTTATAAGGGCTTGGCTGGATGCACAAGTTTAGCAGCTTGTATATTTGTGGGATTTGTTGCTTCTGGAGATGATCTGGCTCTCTAAGTCACTCCATCCTGCCCAGCTTTTCCAAAGATTAACATCCGTATGGGAAGGCTGTCTCTGAAGCAGTGTTTACACTCATTTCCTTCCTAGGGAAAACATTTAGCAATGAAACAGGACTTATGCAGCACTGTGGAAGCAGTGACGGCAGATGCAAGGAGATGGTGGCATGTCTTTCCAAAGTACAGCTTGTTCTTAGCTGGTTATGTATTGAATTTTCCGCATCCTCTTTTTTTTTTTTTTTAAAAAAAAAAAAAAAAAGGGCAAGCAGAAGTCTTCTACTAAGCTAAAGGCATTGCTCAGCCTTACAGCAAACCCAGCTGGGGATGGCCACCAGCCAAACCTTTGCTAGACACAGCCTGCACACCATGTAACTACTCTAAGAATAGCCCTGGTGCTCTTTTTTAAAAGCCCTCCAAAAAAAGATTTTAGCAATGCATTGTCTTCATCCCTGTTGTAAAGAGGTGGAGTTTGGAGGGAATTTTTTTCCCCCCATGACAGCGTCCGTTGTTTTGCCTGTGCCTGAAACAAGCTATTGCTAATGCTGAGAAATATTTTCAGACTTAATGCAGTGAGTCAGGGCTTAGCCATAAATTGGTCATGGGATAGAAAGGATACAGATTGTCTGTTACCCAGTGTCTAGTTTCAGCAATTTCAGAAACATGAGCAATTTCTCAACTGATGTTAATTAGACTCATAACTCTTTCCGAGATGATCTAAGGCAAGGATTAATTATAAAAGTTTCTCGGTGTTAGAACATGTTTCTTTAGTTAAAGTTTGGCATGCTTTCGTTTTACGATTAGCATGAAAGAATTTTCTTCTGCTTAAAATCCCTAAATACACCATTCTATCTTTCTATGTAAATAACCATATTTATGAGTTTATCTAAACAAATCTAACTGTTAAATGGCAAAAACACATAAAAGGCCCAAGTGCTGCCAGCCAATTCAAATGCTCGTCAAGTGGACTTGCATACTCCTCATGGGCTTGGTTGTGTTTTGGAAGCTGTTCTTCTGGCTGGCCTTGATTTTTTCACTTAAATAAAACTCACCATGGATTATTTTCCCATCTTCATTTAAAAAATAAGTGACCTAACAAAGTGTCCTTAAATACTTCTCCTTTTTGTCTCCATACCCAGGGGCTTTTCCAGGGCAGCTCCATGGAGTCCTGATGGAGATAAGGATCCAGTGGTCCCATGTTAAACCACCCCGTGGTTTGTTGTGCCAGGCTCTCACCTCTGAGCCTTTACCCTGAGCTTTGAGGTGTGTGCTTACTAAATCTGAATATTTTTTAATGCCATGTTGCCACTTTCCTGGGTGCCTCTGTACAACAGGTACAAGGCTCTGGATGTGGAAGGCCAGTCAGTGGATGATGATGTGGATGACAGTCTGTCTTCACCAGAGGTGCTGCCAAGGTCAAAAAGGCCTACCCCCTGTATTGTGACCACCTCCACGAGGAGGAAAGACAGGTTATAGTTGTAGGTGACTCCCTTCTGAGGGGAACAGAAGGTCAATATGCCGGCCAGACCCTTCACTTAGGGAAGTTTTCTGCCTCCCTGGGGCCCAGGTTAAGGACACCATGAGGAAACTTCCTAGCCTGGTATCGCCCTCAGACTATTACCCATTGCTGCTCTTCTATGTGGGTGGCGATGAAGCTGCAACGCATAGTCCAAGGGCAATCAAAAGAGACTTCAGGGCTTTGGGACAGTTGGTAAGGGAATCTAGAGCACAGGATATTTTCTCCTCTCTCCTCCCAGTTGTGGACAGTGACATTGGAAGAAACAGATGAGCCCAGTCTGTTAATACGTGGCTCCGTGGGTGATGTCACTGCCACAATTTTGGGTTTTTCAATAATGAGATGGCCTACATCCATGGGATGGCTTGCTGGTATCAGATGGGGTTTACCTTTCTGAAAGGGGCAAGAAGGTCTCTGCTCACAAGCTAGCAGGACTCATTGACAGAGCTTTAAACTAGGCTTGAGGGGGGCAATATCAGGCTTACCTGTGACAAGCTGTGGGACAACAGGCAATGGTTAGAGGGACAGGGTGCTAGTGAGGGCCCGCAGCCTGTTGCTCTGAGATGTGCTGGCTACACTGCAGCACACTGGAAGTCTTACAGAGATGAGCCAGGGGCTCCTGAGGTAATAGGAGCCAAGAGGCAAACACCAGTTGAAATACCTCAAGGGAATTAAGGGGTGTTCCTCTAAGAAGGTGACACGGCTGACAGCCCAGTTGAAGTGCCTCTACACGAGTGCACGCAGCATGGGCAACAAACAGGAGGAGCTGGAAGCCACCGTGCTGCTAGAAAGCTATGACCTAGTTGCCATTACTGAAACTTGATGGGATGAATCCCATGACTGGAGTGCAGCTATTGATGGCTACAGGTTGTTCAGAAGGGTCAGGCAAGGAAGGAGGGGCGGATGCATTGCCATCTACATGAAGAAATGGATAGAGTGTGAAGAGCTATCTCTGAAGAATAGCTGTAAGCAGGTTGAAAGCCCATGTGTAAGAATTAAGAGACTGAGGCAACGAAGGGAGCGTTGTGGTTGGTGTCTACTACAGGCCACCTGATCAGAGGGAGCCTACTGACAAAGCCTTCTTATTCCAGCTACAGGAGTCATCACACTCGCAGGCTCTCGTCCTTCAACCACCCCAGTGTCTGCTGAAAAATTAGCCTGGCAAGCTGCAGGCAATCCAGGAGACTCCTGGAGCACATTGAAGATAATTTCTTAAGCCAGGTAATAGACAGCCCCACCAGAGGAGATATGATACTGGACCTGATGGTCACCAAGCTATTGAGATAATTGGTGATGTCAAGATTGGAGGCAGCCTGGGTTGCAGTGATCATGCGCTGGTGGAGTTTGCAGTCCTGAGGGATATGGGTCATGCAAAGAGTAAGGTCAGGACCCTGAATTTTAGGAAAGCAAAATTCCAGCTCTTCAAGGAGTTAGTCAAAAGGATCCCCTGGGAAACTGCCCTGGGGGACAAGGGAGCAGAACAGAGCTGGCAGATCTTTAAGGATGCTTTCCTTAGAGCGCAAGAGCTCTCGATCCCCAGGTGTAAGAAATCAGGAGAGGAGGGCGAGAGATCAGCATGGCAGAGTTGAGACCTGCTGGTCAAACTAAAGGGCAGGAAAGAGATACACAGGCAGTGGAAGCGGGGATAGGTCCTGGGACATGTATAGGGACGCTGCCCAGTTGTGTAGGGATGGGATCAGGAAGACCAAGGCACAGCTGGCACTGAACTTGGCAAGAGACACAAAGGGACATAAGAAGAGTTTCTACCGGTATGTCAACCAGGAAAGAAAGGTCAAAGAAAGCGTACCCCTCCTGATGAGCAAGACTGGCAAACTGGTAATGACAGACAAGAAGAAGGCTGAGGTACTCAACAACTTTTTTCGCTCAGTCTTCACTGGCAACCTCTCTCCCCACACCTCTCAAGTGGGTGGACCGCAAGACATGGACTGGGGGAGCAAATTCCCTCCCACTGTAAGAGAAGATCAGGTTCATGATCGCCTGAGGAACCTTAACATACAGAAATCTATGGGACCTGATAAGATGCATCCCAGAGTCCTGAGGGAATTCACTGATGTAATTGCCAAGCTACTCTCCATGATATTTGAAAAGTCATGGCAGTCAGGTGGAGTCCCCAGTGACTGGAAGAAGGGAAACATTGCACCTCTTTTTAAAAACGGTAGAAAGGAGAACCCTGGGAGCTACTGACCTGTCAGCCTCACCTTGGTGCCTGGGAAGATCATGGAACAGATCCTCCTAGAAGCTATGCTCAGGCACATGGAGGACAGGGAGGTGGTTTGAGACAGCCAGCATGGCTTCACCAAGGGCAAGTCCTGCCTGACCAACCTTCTGTCTTCTGTGATGGAGTGACTACATCAGTGGACAAGGGAAAAGCTACAGATGTACAGATCTGTCTGGAGTTCTGTAAGGCCTTTGACACACTTACTTTTCTCTAAATTGGACAGATATCGATTTGATGGGTGGACTGTTCGATGGATGAGGAATTGGTTGGATGGTCGCATCCAGAGGGTAGTGGTCAACAGCTCAATGTCCAGATGGAGATCAGTGACAAGTGGTGTCCCTCAGGGTTCTGTATTGGGACCAGTACTGTTTAATATCTTCATCAGCGACATAGATGGTGGGATCAAATGCACCTTCATCAAGTTTACAGATGACACCAGGCTGAGTGGTGTGGATAACATGCCTTGAGGGATGGGATGCCACCCAGAGGACAGGCTTGAGAAGTGGGCCCATGTGAACCTCATGAGGTTCAACAACACCAAATGCAGGATCCCTCACTTGGGTCAGGGAAAACCCCCAGTATCGATACAGACTGGGGGATGCAGGGATTGAGAGTAGACCTGCTGAGAAGGACTTGGGGTTACTGGTGGATGAAAAGCCAGACATGAGCCAACAGTGTACACTTGCAGCCCGGAAGGCCAACTGTATCCTGGGCTGCATCAAAAGAAGCATGGCCAGCAGGTTGAGGGAGGTAATTCTGCCCCTCTACTCCGTTATGGTGAGACCTCACCTGGAGTAATGCATCCAACTCTGGAGCCCTCAGCACAGGAAAGACATGGACCTGTTGGAGCAGGTCCAGAGGAGGGCCACAAAAATAATCAGAGGGATGGAACACCTCTCCTATGAGGAAAGGCTGAGAGAGTTGGGGTTGTTCAGTCTGGAGAAGAGAAGGCTCCAGGGAGACCTTATTGGGGCCTTTCAGTACTTAAAGGGGGCCTACAGGAAAGATGGGGACAGACTTTTTAGCAGGGCCTGTTGTGATAGGATAGGGGGGAATGGTTTTAAACTAAAAGAGGGTAGATTTAGACTAGATATAAGGAAGACCTTTTTTTACAGTGAGGGTGGTGAAACACTGGAACAGGTTGCCCAGAGAAGTGGTAGATGCCCCATCCCTGAAAACACTCAAGGTCAGGTTGGACAGGGCTCTGAGCAACCTGATCTAGTTGAAGATGTTCCTGCTCTATGCAGGAGAGGGTTGGACTAGACGACCTTTAAAGGTCCCTTCCAACCCAAACTATTCTATGATTCTATGCCAGATGCTTCTATGGCTCCATTTCCGTAGAGAACAGAAGGAAGTGGAGCTTGTTTCAATAAAATTGGATGAGTGTGAAAATAGCCAGTTCACATCAAGACTTGTAAAAGATGAACCTAAATAAAAATGGTCAAATGGGTATATGGAAGGCTTGGTTTGACTTGATCGCATACATTCATAAACGGGTAGATGGGATGACAAGTCTTTTCTCCATCTTTTCTGTATTTTGTGCTCCTTGTTTTCCTGGGGGTAGATTTTAGCAGATTCTCACAGCATAGTATCAGAGCGTTCCCAGTTAAGGATTCCTGCACCGGTTTGGAAAACTTGGCCAAGGTTTCATTTTGTTCACTTTTTTTTTTGTATCATACTTCTGTGAGTGCTTTAAAACAGAAGAGATTAAAATATAGTTCCTATGACTGCTGTGTTTGAAGTTTTTTTTTCTAGGAAAGCGTTGCATTAGCCTGTCCTTGAGTGCAGGTAATGTAATAGGAAATCAGGGTTTTTTGCTTGTAATAAATTTAGACTTAGATTCTTATCATATGTTAATGTTTTTAATAATCTGACACTACAGATCTCCCTAGTTTTATGGCCTGTACTTATGACTCCTGCATTATGTATTCTGATGATTACTATGCGAATGTAAGTTATTGAATTATTTTATGACAGTGGCATAGAGCATAAAGCTGAGTTCACTTAAGGAAATAAAGGCGATGCAAACACAAAGCACTAAAATATTAACAAAGTCTTTTGTGTTATGTTGGGTGACGAACTGCGGAGGGATTTATAATTCAGCTCTCTGCTAAAACCCTTTTGTGAAGCAATGCTCCAGCATCACTCACCCCACCCTCCAATCCTCAGTGTCCCCAATCTTGGCCCAGTTACCAGCGAGACAGAATGTATTGGATCTGCTTTGCATTTACAAATGGTGACAGATTAATTTGGAAAGACAGATTACAAACATGCATCGTGGCCACAGTCTGAGTCCTGTAAATGTGATGTATGGCTGGTGCAGAATGATAAAAATTCGTATCAAGGGAACAGCTTAATTAACTATTCTTGATTAAAGTAGTACAGTATGTGAATTTAATAGCTTGTCTTCAAAAGCAGAATGTGAAATCGCTTATTACTTTGGTGTATCTTGCTGGCAAATGGTGAGCTGCCAGAGGTTCTTCATGATTAATTGAGTTTAGAGGAACTTAACACTGGGGTGGGAGATACCAAATAATTATTCTGCTCTTGCTTCAAGCTTATTGCCTCATGTGAATAAAGAAGTTGTCAAGAACAAAGTCATGGGAGTGGACTAGCAATAGGATCGATAGCTGTCAGGAAAGGGAAGGCATATATAGATTGCGAAGCAAGGACTTCAGTTGAATACACCCATCAAAATGTTGGGCAGTGAAATAGTTAACAGCATTGCCATTCAGACTTCCACATTAATGGTTGATGTGTATGTCATCATGGTTGTTGGGGTCATTGTAGGTATGGAGGACAGTTTACTTCACAGCAACTTCATGTTTTTGAAGTTTATTGTGTCTCACTTCCGTCCTCTTTTAGGCTGAGCAACTCTAGATCATGCAACGTTTTCTCGATGGTCATGTCTTGTGGAGCTCCAGTTGTTCTTGTGGTTCTCAGAGACCTTCTCAGTGCATTTAGCTGAAGCAGGTGACATATTCTGCAGCCCGTTACACCTTTTACATACATCAGTATGGTACTTGTCCTTTTTACAAGAGCATGATACTGATGGCTCGTGTCCAGCATGCTTTCAGATCTGGTTCAGCAGAATTACTACATAGGCTGATGTTTCCATTTTGTCTAGATCCAGTTGATTATTCCTGCCTGAATGTAATAGTTAGCACTTGGGCCTTGTTTGAATAAGCTCCTCTCTTTTTCAGTACATCTCTCCAAGTTGTCAGGATAACTGAATCCTGCAAAGTACAGTGTTTCCGGACTTGATGCTGTCTGTAGTTTTGGAAAGCAGTTGTAGTCTCCAATTCATTATTATTCATCATCCCAGTCCCTAATGAAAATTCATCTCCAGGACAGATACCAACAAAATCTTATTTGATACGTTCCTCCATTTTAACAAAGTGCTGCTGTAAACTACCTTCTGTGTGGCTTCCCAACCAGCTTTGCCCTTATCCTAGAGTGCTTTTGTCTTGTAGGTCAGACTTGATTTTTCTAACTTGATTATGAAAATGCCAAGAGAGATGGTGAAAAAATCCTTATGAAAATCAAGGCGTATCACATGTTCGCTGTAACCAGTATAAGTGAAATATGGTATTTACATAAATGAGTTGTTTGGTTTTTTTAAAAGGATAAATTTCAAGTACTGTTAGTTTACAACATTTTTTCCATGTAAAGGTTTTCCCTACAAATAGGAACAGAATTGATGTTTGCTTTAAAATACAAGCTTAGATTTTGAAGCATAATTGAAAGCCAAAGGGTGAATTTTGGGAGCAAATTTTATTGCTGCAGAATGAAGAGCATTGACTGCCTTCATTATACAATGCCTCAGTATTAGTAAAGCTCAGATTCAGTCAGTCTGATCAATTAGCATAGGCGTGCAAGTAGTGAACTGTATATGATTTCAACATGAGCTTGAAAAAGGGGTCTCCTCCTCTTCTTTAAAATAATATAAAAATCCTGCTTTATGTTTCTTTCAGAATCAGTACCTCCAATATATTTACACTTGAACTCATCTGAAGAACCTTCCTGATTCCAATCAGAGACAGTTTTCAGGGCATGTTTTCACTGTAAATAGGTAAATATGCTATTTGGATGGGTAAGCATTGCTGCTTCTTGAAAATAAGGCAGGTGAAAAACATGATCTTAGAGCAGCTATCCTGGCTTTGAGACTGGGTATCTGCACACCTGCAACTGATCCAAGATGAAGAATTTGGTTTTACTTCTAATTTTTCCTGATCCAAGATGAAGAATTAGAGTTTGTTCCTAATTTCTTAGGTTTGTACATGGGATCTTACCTTGACTAGAATTAGTGAAGGTCTGAGTCCTCAATAAAACAGCAAAGAGGTACAGTTTCTTTTGAGAGATACTTACTCTTCCTTGTACACTTCTCCTGGGAGCAGGACTTACTGCAACAGGTAGGCTTGCTGAAATTTATAGGCCCAGCTGTGGCTGAAGATACTGTACCCTACAATAAATATAAAGCCCAAACTTCTTAAGGGCATGTTTGTGTCAACACATTTTTCTTGGAGATACATGTATTGGAGAAGCTGCCTCTGCAGTTACACCTAATTGTAAGACACCACTGTTTTGTATTTTATGAGTGCTTTGAAAAAATTAGCAAAATCCATTAATACTGTGGTTGGTGAACTCATCTGAAATTGCCTGACAACACTGTTATTTATACACAGTGGAAAAATCGATAAATTTAATCCAAGGTAAAACTGTCTGGCTCTCTAAAGAAGGCGGCTGCCTCGGTTGCCGAGGACTGGAAATCATTGCCTCATGTTAATTGAATAACATCCAGCAGTTGTGTGGCTGAATCTTCTAGACTGATTTGACTCACAGGGACTGAGTGTCTAAATGAAGTGTATTTGTCATGCTGCGGTCCTACAGGATTAAGAGCACTTGCATTCATTTGATCTGATGTGTTCCAACAATATTAAATAAGTCCATTTTTTATTGTCCTTTGCACCTTGTATTTTCCTGGCAGTGGAAGTCCAGCATCTTACTTTTTTGAAACTGAACTGTGATATGAAAAATATTTCTGGCCAGAATTTCTAGCTCTGGCAGAGCTTGAAGAATTCTTGGCTGGCTTTTACAGTAGGCTGATAGCTTAGACCAAATATAACAAGAGGCAGAGTACAGCACATAGAATTAAATCATGTTACTTGTTATTATATTATTTTTCTTGTCTTGAAATTATTCACTGTATTCTGAGTTTTGTGATAAATAGTCACTCTAAAATGTTTCAGTCAATACTTAGTGTTAAATAATTTTAAACAAAACATCTAAAAGATCCTTTTGTCTTTCAGCAAGATAATTACACTGTGGAATTTGTTTTCATAATTCATTTGGGAAGTCCAGTTTATTGAACGTTTGGGAGGTAGAACTTCTGATATCTGTGGTTTCTCCTCTGGAACCTTCTTTACAGCCATGTCAATGGTCACTATTTATAATCATGCAAAGACACAAGTTGCATAGTTTAAAGACTTTGTGAAGGTACCTTATAGGTAGGAGAAAAGGGAAGGATAAGGCTATCATGTGAATGAAAAGCCATGAATCGAATACAGTAGACGCGTCTTTGTTCCTGCTTACCATAGCATTCATGTATAAGTAAATAAAGGCTGACAAGGTAAGAGTAGGAACAGAGGAGGACAAATGATAGTGCACAGCTTTCCAAAGAGGTGAGCTTTGAGGTGGAAACCGAGAGAGGGGGAAGTTTTTCTCCCTGGTGCTTTGGCACTCGGTGTGCTGCACAGCCATTTGAATCAATGGGTGCGAATGAACCTTGCAAAAAAACTTAAAGTTTTATTTTCAGCCAGATCAGTGAGTTAATAGGGCTCCTTACAGGGCTAGACAAGTCCTAGTCCTGGCAGAAGGAGCAGACCAAAAGTGCATGGCTGGGACCCTTTTAGTGGCAGACCTCAGTCAAATGGCCATAAATTGACCGTGAAACTGCACCCTTAATGAGAGGGGGACCTCCCAAGTGGTAAATAAATACCTTTCGATATTGAAAAATATTTTCTGAACATATATTGCATTATTAATGTTGACCAGAGTTTCTGCTTGATCCAGGAGAGCATGTCCTGAATGTCAATGAAGGTGGCTGTGCAGCTCCCCTGGGTCCCTTGGGGGATCTAGGAGACCAGAAGGCACCCTCCCAGCAAGCTTGTGACAGCGCGGCTAATGTTAATTGAAAGTGATTTTTAAGCTCCAGGAATTTGGGGCTTAAACTTAACTCCAAATTTAAGGATTACATGGAGACCACCTACCTAATCATTGAAGTGTTTGTCTTTCCCACATAAGCCTTGATAACATCCCAAGTGTTCTCTGCACCTGCTGGCCAATTAGCAGGTTGCTTAATGTGCCATTTCAGAAGTGAGCAGATGGGGGAAATAGCTGTGCACCAGCTAGGTCCGAGATTGGTGTAATCACAGATGGCTCACTCGGCACTGTATGAGCTGCAGGAAAGTAGACACATGGGCTGAAGAAGAGAGACCATGGGCACAGTAGCTCACTGGTTTGATGCGGTTACCTGTAAGCAGTGCACAGCTAGGCCATTGTGTTTGCCGAGGCAAAGGAGCAAGCCCTATACATAGTAACAGAAAGGCTTTAATGGTCCTAGAACATAAATAGGATGGTGCAGTGTTACTATCTGCTTATTTATAGCTGGAAGTTTAGAGCGATGCATGACTGCCTGTGTTTCGAAGAAACGAGTAGAGGAGTCTTGGCTGAAAGGACTGTATTTCCTTCTTCTCATTATACTCAGTTGATCGCTGCTGGTTTAAGAGAAGTTTAAACATCATAAAGTCATAGAATCATAGAATAGTTTGGGTTGGAAGGGACCTTTAAAGGTCATCTAGTCCAACCCTCTCCTGCATAGAGCAGGAACATCTTCAACTAGATCAGGTTGCTCAGAGCCCTGTCCAACCTGACCTTGAATGTTTCCAGGGATGGGGCATCTACCACTTCTCTGGGCAACCTGTTCCGGTGTTTCACCACCCTCACTGTAAAAAAAGGTCTTCCTTATATCTAGTCTAAATCTACCCTCTTTTAGTTTAAAACCATTCCCCCCTATCCTATCACAACAGGCCCTGCTAAAAAGTCTGTCCCCATCTTTCCTGTAGGCCCCCTTTAAGTACTGAAAGGCCTCAATGAGGTCTCCCTAGAGCCTTCTCTTCTCCAGACTGATCAAATCTCTCAGCCTTTCCTCATAGGAGAGGTGTTCCATGTGTTCCCCCATCTGCTGTTTGCCCCTCCTTTCTCCAGTGGAGGTTATTTTATCAATTCTACCTATATGTTTTGGAGAAACTGGCTATATGTGACACAGGCGTCTTGAGCTGGCTTCCATGCTGTTCCTGCGGCTGGTTAGTTGCCCTTCTTCCCTATTGGCCTTCTTTCTCTGCATGCCTTACCCAGCTGTTTTAAACATGCATAGCAGTATTGCAAAGAGTCCTTCCAGCATAAAATAATTCATTGTCATCGTGATATTTAATAGCTGCAAAATTAGTCTACAGCACATGTGGTGGTCTGCTGGAAGAGTCATGCAGACCGTGATTCAGGAGAGCAGCATTATGGGTATATGCACCATGGACCTAAGGGGTATTTAGGCACCTCTGTGAGATGAAACGAGCCCTTAAGTGCTTTGCAGATCCAGGAGCAAAGTGTGCCCTGGTTGAAGTTTACATCAGGAAAACTGTTAACAGTGAATTTAAGTACGTGGTTCTTTAGGGACATGCTCCATCATGTCCTGTCCTGTAGCCTCAGTGATGTGGGAGGCTGTACTTTTCATGAAAAGTCAGGGAATGAGAGCAGTTCTGCATTTCACTGATAGGGGAAAAAGTGATACTGACATGCAGTTCATGCCTCAGCTTGTTTCAGAACTGCTTTTACAATCCTTCAGATTGAGAAGTTTTGGGTAAGCGTTGTCAGATTTGGCTGCGAAGCACCAAGCACAGTATTTTCAGTTGTCTTCGTAAAAGTTATACAATCTATTTGTTGGTGTTCCTGATAGGGTTGATAAGTCTGCTTGAAGGTCAAGTGTGCTTCTTGCTAGGTCTTGATGTTCTGGGTCTTGCTAGGTCTTTAGTCTCTTTTTAACAGTTTACAAAATGTAGGCTGGGGAAAGGCCAAGGAAGGAACACAAATCATAGGTCTCTGCTATGGGTTGTTCAAAAGTTTAAAGTTTTGACAGAACAAAAGCCCTAACATGGTCTTTGGTTGAACATAGGTATAGGATCTGCAGAGAGCCCTGATCACTTTGCCTCTGCTGCTCTTCGTTTTGCCAGAGAGATGAACAATTGGGAAATATTAATCACAGCTTTCTGATTTTTACTTCAAAATAGATTTTATTTGTTAATGTTCTTAGTAGCAGTCAGGGAAAATGCTTGGCCTGTTGCAGCTGCTGTGCTTTTATATGGCTCACAGAGTTATAAAAAGGCAGAGGGATTATGGGGCTTTGGTGACTTTAATAAAATCTATTTTTGCTGTTAGGATCATTGATGGGGTATATGGTTTGAATTAAAGTTCTCATTATCACATTAAGATTAAACAAGGAGTTAATTAAGTGTAGGGAAGTAATTGAGTGCTAATACTGCAACACTGCAGTGAAAAATGAGACAGTATTTCCCTAAAAACTCCAGTTTTCTCATCGTTGTAAGTACTATGCCTATGAACATGCATCAAAGTATACTTCTGACTCAGACAGAAAGCTTTTGGTAGTAACATGCCGGTCCATCGTTTTCTGAACATTCCTGTGATGGGACAACCCTATTAAATTTTAGAGGTGCTTTTCTTATCTTTGCACTCACCTGTCTTGAAAAGAAAATGGATTGTTAAAAGTTGGCATTTGCAAATGTCTGGAAATCAACTTGCAGACTTGAAAGCTGGTTTTGATTAGAAGTAGCAAAATTAAAATGATTTAAGAATGCCTGTTTTGCTTGTTGCATGTGATTTTTGTTAATTTTAGGAAGACCTGTTGGACTGTGAGTCATGGAACATGCGGATAATTTACTTTCTGATATTTCTCTTAGCACCAAATAATTATTTTATTAAATACTCCGAGATCTGAGGCAGGAAGAGAGATCATCCTCGCCAGCTTTTTGGCTTGAGAGAGATCTTGAGTACAGTACCACAAATTTTATGTACCCATTAGAGAAGTTGGGCTCAGCTTATTTCTCCTTCAGCGTTTATTTACCTCAGGTTTTTTGAAGTATGAACGCACGGTGTACAGATGTCCCCTGTATATGTGGTAATGAAACTTCAAGGTATTTCAGTGGCAAACCATGATTTACTGTAACAAAATGAGTACATCCAGAGAGGGCTTTCAGAATTTTGAGAAATTTGAACTGGAACTCAAATCTGGAACTCAGATTTGAACTTCAAAACTCTGGTTTTGAAGGAGCTGGGTGCTCTTATCCCCAAATACATGATGTAACCTGCCTTTCAAAATAAATGTACTTTCCTTTTTTTAGGGAAACCTCAACAGTAAAAATACTTGGTAGAGCCCCATGCAGCTTGCATCCATTTCTTTACGAGTCTCAGGTAGGGCTGCTGTAGGCAGCAGATGGCAGAGAAATGCCATCTATGAATACAGGAGGTTAATCTCACTGGTTTGAGATACCACATTAAAAACAAGAGCTTCTTTTGCTCTGAAATATGGCCATACATTTGATACATCCTGACTTCAGTGAGGCTTTAAATACTGTGACCAAAATTGAAAGCATGCTCTGTAGGAAAGATGTAGGCAGATGGGAAAGAGCCCAGAGGGGAGTGACAAGAATAGGAGGTTTAGCAAACGTAAGCTATAATGGAAGATGGAAGGAATTGATTTGTTTAGCCTAAAAATACAGAAGGAGATGCAAGTCACCCAGTATGTAAAAGGTTGCTTTAAAAGGCATGACAATCAGTTTTTCTCTGTGACCACTGAGAGATGCAAGAAGACATCAGGCAAGAATTTAAGCTGGGTAGTAGGATAAATGTTTGAACTTTTAGGAAAGCAGCAAAATGAAAGACAGGCTGTTGAGAAAACCTGCAGGATGGGAGTTTGGAGAACTGGTTAGACAGAAATCTGTTGAAGTGGTTTGGATACGTGCCCTCAGGTGATGCAATTAGGTGATATTTTGAAATAGCTTCACATGGTATCAACCACCACTAAAGGAAGATTTCAGGAGACTAATCTTGTAGGGTTTCATGATGCTATATCACATTCTGTTCAAGGAGCCATTGAAATTTTTTGAGTGAGTGAAGGATCCGTCCCTGGCCAGCCTGATCTACCACAGTGTATGAGACCTCCCCTCTTGCTGCCAGTACCTCCCACCGTATCCCAACGTTGGCCTGTCTCATGGCCATGTCACTGCTGGGACTGATGCACAGCAGCCACGCTCAGCTGGCACTGACATTTTCCTGGAGGTTTCCTGCTTTCTGGCAAAGGAAGGTATAGCTCAGTTTGAGTCTTTTCCATGTCTTCTCCACCTATGAGGGGTGGTTTCGGGAGGAGGTGATGCAGAAGGTGCCATGATGGACGCATTAAAATCAGAGTGGACAGTAAAAGGCATATCAGGCACACAGTCATTTTGGGACTCTGAATTATTGGACATCCTAAATGTTGGACATCAGTATTTCCAGGCCTGTAATTGGATTTTAAGCTAGTTCTTCACCCAGTATTGCCTTGAATATCTCCCTCTAATCTGCAGCATCTTCAGCATCCAAAGCTATTTTTATACATCCTTGATGGAATGTATTTACTTATTGGTGCCTCTTTTTGCCAACACTGAGGAGACATGCTTATTTGTCTGCTCTTTTTCGAAGGAAACTTAGAGGAGATAAACACTTAAAAACCTAGCCTCCATTACTGATTTAAATGGCTCATAAAATGTTTAAACCATTTATGATTGTCTTTCATTCTGATGTATATCATGTCTATTCTCAGTATTGCTCTCAGACAAATTTCTTTGGAGATTCCAGACAAAATCCAGGCTTATATATCTGAGGACTGGAAACTCAGTAAGTGAGTGGGCTGCTATGTTCTCTGTGAAATAATAATTATTTCTTCTACTGTTCAAAAGTAATGGCTAACTAAAACAATGAAAAGACAGTACAAAATACGTAAATCAGGTTTAAGGCTCCTCCTGCAGCCATAATACTTCTCGTGTGTCATAGTACATATGTCATATTTAATAATATTCAAACTATTTTGTCCTTTAAAATATACATTTTACCGACGCTCGCTGAAATTTGCCATGTAGCAAGAACTATAACTTCATTCTCTCGGGTCTTAAATCTTAAGCCTTCTGCAAATTTGAGAATTAATGCAAATAAAACAGACATTAAGAGAAGCAAAATACAGACATTGTGAAAATATCTTCCAGCAATGGCATTTACATAATTGCAGTCTACCAAAAACCTAAAAATTTGAGCGTTAGACAGTTCTGGGAGAGTAAGAGCTTATTGTAAGTAATTCTTGCTGGTTTGGAACATGCATTAATATGGTTTTTTTCCCCTTCATCAGATGCACAGCTCCACAAGTGGGAAGTGCAGTTAGCCAGTGGTATCCATCTGCACAAGCACACTGCGTGTGGCGTATGATGTTCCACATGTTCTGAGGCGTTTCCCACAATGTCGGCCTGTGGGAACTGGAAACATATTGTGGCAATAACGGGTGTGAGAATGCCTGCGTGTTCGTGAGACACATGGAGATAGTTGTTGTATTTATGCCATTGCTTTGTACATGAGACTCATCCCTATAGACTGTGAATGCCCCAAACCCTTCCTGTTGCAAATATATTTGTATTGATGAGTAGTGCTACTCTCAGTTTTCTGTCATCTCACTTCTCAGGATTCCTTGATCAAAATTTCTTGATACCATTTTCTTCTGTTTAATTTTGGCTTAACTGTGTCTTTTCATCTGCACCGTATTTTATAATCAGTTCAGTTTTTCCTCTTAATTGTAAACAACAAACCCAGAAGGACTCCTTCTTTCACTGCTTTCCTTTGTTGTTCCATCCTTTGTAAATCTCGGGTTTGAACAAGAAGGGGAAAAAGTATCTTGTGTGTATCCTGCAAAATCCCTTATTAGGACTGGGTTATTCGGACACTCATTGTCTTAACACCTAGGAGGATCTCGGTGCACTTTATGGAACTGTCTGGAGGTGGTAAGAAATGTGTAATAGACGTAGTCTACTCAAACCTGCAATTTGCAGATAAAAGCCAGCAACCAGTATAACTGCAGACTCTACCAGGAGAGGGACTGTCAACATGCTGTTGTTTTGCAGATGGAGGGAACCAAGTGTTATTTTTAACACCTTCTCAAAGTGGCTGTTTGGTCAGCACCTTTTCAATGAGCCCAGTCTAAAATGTAACCCAGATCCTAGTATTAAGGCAGTGAGGTAGTGTATGTACACATGGGGATATTCAGATCTGTGTTGGTTATCAGTTTTGGTTGGTTTTGACAGTGCAGGAAGATCTCAGGAGGCTTTGATTGCATGTGCCTGATGTGGAGAGCATGTTCCAAAAACTGGATGAAAAAGTTCAGTTTTACCTTTAGAAAACCAGCAGTCCAAAAATCCATACAGTTGCTGAAATTTTAGGCCCAGCTATTTAAAAAACCCACAAAACAGGGCACATCTCGTTCTCTAGATACGTTCTTTCGTATATGTCTGAAGGGCATAAAGCTTTTCAAAACCATCCCAAGAAAAAGCTCTACAGAAATTGTAGTACCAATAACCAGCTTACCATTCCAGCAAAGTGCCTTCTTGAAGCAAAAACTAATGCCGTGCTGCAGATGGGCTGCGTAATGCACCAAGTTACGCTTCAGACTGTCTACACCATTTATTCCTGGCTATAAATGTTTTATAGACTTCATGCAATACTGTTGTATCATACTTAATGCCAGTTCTTTGCATGTTATTACACTTGGTGGAAAATTGCCTTCAGGAGACATGCATTAAAAACTTGAGAGCATACATTTGCTATAAATAACTATATTTCTGTAAAAGCTTATTAGAGAGAGAGTAATTGATGACACAGGCTTAATAAGCAGAAAGTTAGTTTTTGAGCCAGGTTTTGTTATCCAAGGTGGCTGTACAATCCAGAAGAGCGACATACATGCAGAAGATAAAGATTTTTGTGCTTTTTGTTGCCAACTGCCCTAAAACCTCTGAAGTTTCCTCAAGAGTCAGTCTAGTCTTGTAACTTATCAGTAATGCAGTTTTTAACTTTTATCCGTCTATTTTTTATTTGCTAGATAAAACTTTCAACCACTCTGGTGTACCAAAGCCATTAAAGATCTGGTATATTAATGAGAGTTGCAGAGCAGGTCTCCTTTCTGCCCACAGCATTTTATTTGCAGTATTTCTGGATATCTTTCAATGTAAGCAAGTATTCTTCAGGCCCTCAAGCGATCCCATGTCACCTTAGTTTCTGGTGTATATAACTGTAAGGGACAGTTTTCAGCCTTTTGCAAAGTTGTTTTTAGAGGGGATGTTCCTCAAGTACATTTTGCAAATTGCTTCCCGCTGGAAATCTTGCAAACCCTGTGTTTCACAGGGAATGGGAGCGCGAGCAGGATGGGAAGCAGAGGGTTTTATTGCATGGATAAGTAAGACTTCTCCTGAAGAAGCAAGATAATTTCACATTTGAAATGAAACTTCATTCAACGCCAGTTGTTTTGGCTTTATTTATGTCTGTGATGTTCGTTTTCTTATCCTGGCTGACGTTTTGGAGTACCGCGGAGGCTGAAGGAACCAGAAAATCCTGATGTTTAGGGCAGTATAAACCTTGTATTTCAGAATGGAGGTGTTTTTCAAGTGATCCCACTTTCATTTTCTGTAGGGGACACTGCAACAAAGAACTTTGAGATAGAAATATTTTTCTGGACCTTGGTGTCAGAAGGTATATAGAGAGGAGAGGGTTCAACTATCTAATCCCTGTGGAGGGGTGATACAACTGCAGAGCTGTGAGCAAGGTACAAGTAAGAGTTTCCCTAGAGGATTCATTGGTTGTACTTATTTATCATTTATGTTCCTTGTTTGTAATTTAATCTGTTTACCTACCCTATATCCCATCTTCATAACAGCTGCTCCCTCGTCTAAATTTCAGTTCATCTACAGATTTTCTAGTATTTGGTTACTTGACAGAATTAATTGGAATTACTGTAACCAATTAGTCTAGACTTTCTAATATTGACTGAGAGAGAGGAGGAGTTGAAAAGCTGATGGGGAAGTTAAAAAAAGTTGTAGATACTAAATGTAGTGAATATTAATTCCCTTTGAAAACCCTTTAGTGGTGGGAATTTCCCCTCTTTTTTTTTTTTTCCTGCTTTTCAGTGGCATTTTTCGTCAAAGCTCAAAGACTTTGGCTGAGGGTGAACTATATTTAGATACTGCAGAAGTCCTGCATCTCTCTCCAGAGGGAGCTTTTTCCTTCCTCTTCCTTTTTTTTTTTTCTTCTTTTTTTTCCCAGCTTTACAATTCTGTTGGATTTCTTCAGATTTTTCAGATTCTGAGATCCTGCAGCTTGAGTTGAGTATAATGGGCCTGTTAAATGTTCTTCTGATAATCCCCCCTCCCCCTCAGTTTTTAACGTCTCAAAGGCATTTATAAAAGCAAGTAGAAATTAGTTACTGCACTAGTTCATCTTTCTTTCAGCCAAATATGCAAACAGCTGATCCAAGAAAAAAAAAAAGCAGGCCAGGTGGCAACCTGAACATAAAGAAAGCAGGTAACCTCAGATTAGATGGCCTTGGAGAGGGAGCTCAATATCAGAGAGCCAGTGGGGCAAAAACTGAAATGAGACCAAACCTGCAGACAGAGCAAGTTTGTTAGCGTGCCTCCAGCCAGTGCTGCACTCTGTGAGGAGGTTGTTTGCTTACTCCCTTGGAGGGGTAAATTAGGCTCTGTTTAAACCGCTCTTGAATTTGTAGCGTGTTCTCAGCTAGTACCTATTTTTGTTTTTCTTGGTCTCCAAATTCACCCAGTTTCTTGTAATCCATACTCTTCTGTAGCGTCATTTTGTTCTTCTCAACTTGCCCTGAATTTCTATGTTGACTTCTTCAGTGGATTATCTAAGTCTGGTGAAGGATCTCCATAGTTGTATTTATTTTGTACAGGCACAACAAGCATTTCTCTTGTGTTTTGAAGGCCTGGCTGAAAGATTGCACTCAACTGAAAGACTCTTGTTGACTGTAAGCCAGGTTTTGCTGAGCAAGTTGCATACATGCATCTTATTGCATTGATAAGTAAGACTTCCCCCGAAGGAGCAAGGTAATTTCACATTTGAATCATAGAATCACCTAGGTTGGAAGAGACCTTTAAGATCATTGAGTCCAACCATCAACCTAACACTGCCAAAACCACCACTAAACTGTGTCCCTCAGCACCATGTCTACCTGTCTTTTAAATACCTCCAGGGATGGCGATTCCACCACTTCCCTGGGCAGCCTGTTCCAATGTTTGATGACCCTTTCGGTGAAGAAATTTTTCCTAATATCCAATCTAAACCTCCCCTAGTGCAACTTGAGGCCATTTCCTCTTCTCCTATTGCTTGTTACTTGGGAGAAGAGATCGACCCCCACCTCTCTACAACTTCCTCTCAGGTAGTTGTGGACGGTGATAAGGTCTCCCCTTGGCCTCCTTTTCTCTAGGGTAAACAACCCCAGCTCCCTCAGCCGCTCCTCATAAGACTTGTTCTCTAGGCCCTTCAACAGCTTTGTTGCCCTTCTCTGGACACGGTTCAGCACCTCAATTTCTTTCTGAAATGAAGCTTCATTTGAAATAACTGGTATATAAACACTAAAAGCATTATCTGATTTCTCAGATTGCAGTGTATGGGTGCCTTTCTGGTGGGCTGTGGAAAGATGCTCAGAGCTTGCACCGTTCTCTTTTTTTACCTGTTTTTATCTCATTTTGAGTAATTTTTAATTTTTTTGTGCTTTCTGAATCCTGTTCTTCCATATTGCATTTTTTGCTAAAGCAAAATTTCCCAGTAATAACCGGGAAGGAGGAGCTCTGTTAAGCATCTTGTTTCAGGATGAGGCCTGCCCACTGGAGCAAATTTGAGAAAACCATGGACCTCTGATGAAACACAGGATTTTTCTCTGCCAAACCTGTGTTATACTCCTGGTGTCAGTGCAGACTCACTGTGTGGTGTTGGCTGGGTTTGCAGAAACTGATTTTTTTGCGAAATAAATGCCAGGCAGTGTGTCTGCTTCTGCCTTCCCTTTGAATGCCTGACTGGCCACAATTTGGGCATGAAGTCTTCAGGCTTCAGTCTTTCCCACTGTTACTTGGGGATAAAACTCAAAAAGCCTACTCAAAAAAATTTTTTTTTTCCTCCAGTGTCTGATTTATTAAGAAATATACTTTGTCACAGAATCACAGACTGTTTGAGGTCAGAAGGGATCTGTGGAGGTCATTTGGTCAAACACCCCTGCTCAAGCAGGTCCATCTAGAGCTGGCTGCCCAGGACCAAGTCCAGACAGCTTTTAGACATCTCTAAGGATGGAGGTATTTATAGGGAGAAGGCATCATGGGCTTCATGCTTAATTGAGGGAAGTTTGGCCTGATAAAGCAATAATATTTATTAAAATATTCCATTTAAGTCTAAGATTTTATTATGAAACGTGACCTCAAGCTTCATTCAAATCGGCAAATAACAGGCATTTTTTCAAGTCCTCATTCTGAAGACCGAGGTGCTCCAGGTGACAGGACGGCAGCACTTGGTCAAAGGGAGAGGCTGAACATTGTTGTTGCCTCAGGTGCCTCAGTTACAAGGTGCCCCTTAAAACAGCTCCCATGACAGATTGCAAACAATGTTTTCTAGGAGCCCAGGGCAAGATGGGAATCAATAATGGAGTGGTGCCAGCACCTGTTGACTTGTGTCACAGTTGTGTGTTCAGGAGTCTATGTGACTGCATCCACAGCTGCAGCCATCTAGGAGGTGTGTTAGAGAGATCAGGGGAGTTTGTTCCAATATTGAATTTTCTCATGACCATTGCTGACAGAACAAAGACTTATTTTGGAAAGATAGAAGGTCCTTCTGATGACTGTGATGATAACATCTTTCTTAGGCATCTTCTCACCACGAGCATCGATTTCTCTATGTCTCTTTGCATGTATGCCATGAAGATTAAATGCGTTACTCAGCCCTGGCTTTAGGGTCCGGTGTATATTTTGGAGCCGATGTGCATCTGGAGCACCCTGTCCAGTGCTCCATGTGTGCAAACCAAGCTCCTCTCCAGCCTCGTTGCCAAAGCTCAGCCTGCCCAGGCACCCACCTCTGACATCAGATGAATCTGTGATTTTCATCATCCCTCATGCCATGCATGGGATCCAAAGAGGAGGAGAAGGAGGGTGGACTCTGTACATTATCATTGTCCAATGTACACACTCCATACCATGCCCTGCCTCATCACCTAGTGTGCCCTAGACCCCCTTCTGGACAGCACATGTACTCATATACATACTATGGCAGGGATAGTGTGATTCCTCTGATGAAATTGGATCCAAGAATAGTTTTCTTTGACCAGCATCTGAGATTTTTCAATGCTCGATTTGCCCCTTTGTTACAAAGTTATCCTAAATAACATTTTGAGGTGATTTTGCTTCCAGGTAGCTAGAGAAAGAAGAGGCTCTCTTCATGCCAAATGATAATATAGAAAATAAATGCTCATGTAAGTATAAAGCAAGGAAACTCGAGTAAAATCTCATAGTTCATTACTTCTCCCTTGTTCACCCTGGTGCATCAAAATAGTCTGTGTAAAATATTGTTACCTGAGGTTGGTCCTCATTACTGAAGGAGGTAAAAAGTGCTGGGCTGGCATATTGAAATTTTACATCTCGTCTTTCATGCCGTTTCTACCTGATGCATTCAGTTTCCTTCTTTTCAAATATGATTTTTTTAAAGAGTATTTTATGGTATAAAGAGAAAATAAGTACTTTATTTTTCCCCTAAATTATTTTAATGATAAATTATATGACTCTAGAAAGCCGTGTGAAAGGTGATGTGGGCTCCTTTGAAGAAAAGTGTCATCTTGATACAAATCTTTATAAATATTTGAATAGCTGTAAACTACCAATATTGAGTATAATGTGATCACTGTCTGGAGAGACCCTTGATGTTTCTGTCAGCTTCAGTATATTTTAGTAGCAAATCTACAGAGACAAATTAATTTTAAAAATTATACTGATTTGGGGAAATGTGCCACCTTCAAGCTTTGGTGGCTCCAAGATACTGTTGCAAGTTGGATACTTCAACTTTTTCCAAATTAAACACAAAACTAGCCTTGAAACTAAGAACCCTGTTTTACTTACACTAAGTTTTACTGTTTTATGGGCGGGGTGTGTGTCCCCATTTGGTTGTGTATTTTTTTAATTAAGTTTAGAGGAAAAACAATTAAAGACCAAAATGTGACTGTAAATTAATGAAAATTAGCCATTAAATTAGGCAGTAGAATTGTTGCTATGATTTTTAATTGATTTCTTCCTGGCCAATTTAATCAATTAAAAAATGCATAAAATAATATATAGTCTCTTCATAAAATATGTTATCATTTACGGAAGCATCTCTTAAAAATCAACCCTTCTCTAGTAAGCTGTGAGTGTTAAGAGAGTTGAGAAGAAGTACTAGTAGCAGCTTACCTGAGTCCATCTGTGGCAGTCTTATGATGAAGCAAAATACTTCAAATTAAGTTCACATGTCTCTAGAAATGGGTTTGTAAGAGAGGAAGCATCAAGGGAAATGTTGACAGATATTTAATTATAATGGCAGTAGTGACTGTTGCTGTGTTAATAGCATCTGGCAGCAGAGTCACCACCATCTGTTAATGCCCTGAAATTCTAATACAGTGCATCCTTTATGAAGGAATTAACAATAATTAACGAATCTATCAAATGAAATCACCTTGATTGGATGACAGCTTTACCTTGATAATGACTAATTGCAAAATCATGGGAGTAAAATGTCCACTATTCGCCTTTTTACTATAAGCTAGCTAATGCCGCTATCCAAGTACAACATCCTGGATGGTTTACTTTTAAGCTTGTGGTGTGAGACATCATTTAGTGCATCTCCTTTAAATAATCCTTGTAAGTAGAGCTAGATGAAAAACAAACTTCTGCATCTTAATTTCTGTTTGCAACAGATTTGGACTCTAAAACCAGTTGCAGTTCTGTTGATGCATGGTAACTTATTTAATGTTAAATAAGGGAGAAAATGAGGTTAGACTGACAGAAGTGACCCTTCAAGCAAAGTCAAGTCAGCCTGGAAGAGCCATCTGACTATGTTAAAGCATTTTGGGTTTCTTTGTAAGCTTGAGATTAGAATCCAAACTATTAATTTCTCGTGAATCAGTTTGTCTTCAAAGTCTTGGGAAAAAAGTATTCTCTTTGTATTTGGAAGAATTATTTTTTAATATCTATTTTTATCAAAGCCAATATTTTGATCAATGTAATGAAATATCACTGCTGAAAATAATAGCTATAAACAAAGCAATGAGCCAATTCAAGGCCTGCTTGGGTTTTATTTTTCTCTTAACTCCTCTTTTTCTGTTCGTTCCTGCTGAGCAACAGATGGAGAAGGTGGCATACTCTAATTAAATAGAAGAATTGTAAGTAATAGGTAATTGAGGTGTGTTAATTATCGGAAGCAATAGGAGGGAGAGAGTAAATTTGGGGATCTTGAAGTCAAGTAAACTGAAATTTTATTTCTGTCTTCCTGTGTGAGTCGGTTAATATTCTAAGTGTTGCTTTGGGACCCACAGAGAGAAGGCAACGTATATTTTTCTTGTGTCTTTCTATTTGTTTCTAAGTGACAGAAGTTTCTTTAGTTTGTGATTTGTGCTGATTCCAGCTACTGATAGAGCTGCGCTGGCGCCAAACCACAAGCAGAGGTGTGGAAAGCTGGGTTTGCACTGCCTTGATTTATCACAGCTCCCGACACAGGAGCTGCAAATCAGAACTTCCCTTCCCTTTTAGTTGAGGTAATGGATTCACAGCAGTTTTTTGGTGGGGAAAGGTCTGTGCCTCCAGGGTGATGGTATGCAGAGACAGAAGATAGCCCAAAATTCACCTTGTGTTGCAGTAGGTGGGCAGGAGGTGCTACAGCTGCAGAACGTGCCTACCGCTGGACCATCCAGATGGGCCACCTCAGCTGTGTAGTGCAGACCATTCTCTGTTTCTGCCTCTGTGTTGTGGCAAACTGGCAGAGCAGATTTGAGGATAAAGGCTCACCTGATGCATGAGGTTGGCATTTAGCTGATTTCTGCTTTTGGTGTCTTCTCCATGAGACCTATCCCTCTCTTTTTATTTTGCTTGACAGTTGTATGAGTCATACATCAACTCATGTAAGTTGTATGACTATGTACATGCATGTTCACCACACATGCAACATGCATGTACATAGTCATCGCCAGTTAACACTGTTAAAATTCGAAGATGCTTTGAAAGCAAGTGGTTTCATCTTCTGCTGCTTTGACTTGATATCATGGGATCATGGGCAGACAGTGGCTGGTGGGATGTAACAAACGTACAGAGATGTTTCTTAAGGCTTGGAAGAAAGGCTTGTTTCTCTCTCACTGTTACTTTCATGCAAGACACGGTTTTGTGTTTAGGAGGATTAGTAGATATGCATTAAGCAGTGTTAAATATGCTGAGGCAGTTAATGTTTACAGCCCTTGTAGAATTATTCATTAAAATATTAACTGCTAGACAGCCTATTTTTTAAAAAAATTCAATGATTTAGTAGCCCTCTTAAAAATCATGTTGTGTGATTCAGACATTTAAAGACTAAATAAGATAAAACAAAACCACCAAAATTACCCACAAAAGCACTAATTCTTGGGTTTACATTTCTTAAATTATAATGGGCATGATGTGCCTAAGAAATTCAGACAAATTTGTGGAGCGGGTGAGCTGTAAGATTTGACTCAGCTCTCTCCCATCTGCACCAGCAGCTTTTTCTAACACGCAGCACTGGGAAGATCTGAAAGGGCCATATCCTTCTCCAGGTTTTTGCAGACAATAGATACATGTGTGCACTAAGCTTTGGTTTACAGAAGCTTTTGGCATGAGAACAAGATGTTACCTTGAAGTGCTGACTCTCAACTAAACTGTTTTCCTTCCCCCTGCCTTTTTTAAGATGTTTTTAATGGCTCTGGTCCTCTGCAGAGGACACAGTTGTGTTCTTGTCTATAAACATATTCTCGTTTGCTTCCTTGGGCCCCTTGTGTCCAATTTTCTGGCTGAGCAGGTCGAGTCTCCCATTGCTGCTCTTTACACTGGCACATTTAATGTATGCTTTCTCCCACGTATGATTTTCCACATGATGCTAATGTTGCTCACCTCTGTTCTGAGCAAACATACAGGTCTGGGGTGATTCTGGAGCTCTGCCTTTTCAATTCATTGCCTTGCTCTGTTAAAGGTGCCGATTAATGTTATCGCCGATATGACTCAGAGGAGCTCAGCCACAGCTGCACACCTTGTTTTCCATGGACCGCTGGAGGTTTACTAGTCAACACAGTGTTTGGTCACTACATGTCTGGGCTGGATTTCGCCTGGTGACCTGGAGACAATCCACCAGGCCACTGAGCCCATGACATTTAAGAATTGCCCACCCGGGGTCATTGCATCAGTTCTGTTGTCTTTAATTTAACTTTTGATGAGCTTTTCTCATTTGGTTGTACAGGTAGAAGAGACTGAACCCAGCAGAGTGTGACACCGTGATGACAAATGCCTATTGCACCTTGTATGTTTCATAAATACTGATGGTCTCTCTGTTGTGTGGTTTTTTTGTGTGTTTCAGGAAAAAAGTGCCAGTTCAAATGTAAGACTTAAATCTAATAAAGAGATCCCAGGATTAGTACATCAACCCAGAGCAAAGTAAGTTCAGTTTGTTTTTTTAAAAATTGTAATAACAATAAACGCAGAATTAAACAATATCTGTGAGATTCCCAATTATGGCCTAGAGAAAAACAGTTGGTGGTTCCAGCAGCCCTAAAACTGTAACCAATTTAAATAAAATAGGTAAGGTCACCTGTGTCCTGATACCAATGACGTAGTTGGGCAGCACTGGTGCCAGCATCCCTGCAGCATCCTGTCCTTTACACGGCTAAAATGCGGGACTTAAAAATGTGTGAGATGCATCTTGCTGTGCCTTATAGGAGT
This sequence comes from Burhinus oedicnemus, assembly GCA_008921705.1. Classification (NCBI taxonomy): domain Eukaryota; kingdom Metazoa; phylum Chordata; class Aves; order Charadriiformes; family Burhinidae; genus Burhinus; species Burhinus oedicnemus. The sequence continues at coordinate 1,967,218 of VFFE01008906.1, read as the reverse complement.
ACCATACTGTGTTATTTCTCAGCTTTCTGTACAACTTACACATAAACAAAATTGTATGTGCACTTTAAATACCATTGATTAAGTTCCCAGGGAAGTTTTTGCTTGCTCTTGATTTAGGTTAGCAGCTATACTGCCTGGGATTAGAAATGGTAAACTTCTTCCATTTAAAATGGTCAATTTGTTTCTTAAAATGAGCGTTCTTGTGTAGCTGAGAGTCTCTCCATCCTTCCCTCACAGTTCTGTGTCGTACCCTGGTTGACATCAGTCAGTGTTACGTATGCCATGAAATACTTAACTCCTGTGACAGAGCTGGTTATTGATATTAGTAACTTGTTTCTTATCTAAATCACTGTTACTTTTTAATCACTAATTGGATTGAAAATAACAGATTACATGGAGCTATATATCAGGTTCATAACAAAGAAGTGATAAAGCTTTGCTGTTGGATTTTGAAAAATAGCAGAAGTCGTGTTCTTTATGCTGTGCCTTCAGGGCACTTATTAACTTAAACTTGCTGCATACCAAGTGCGTTGTACATGGTTTCAAGTCTGGAAACTTCAGTAATTTCCTAATGAATTGACAATATAATTCAGCCTCCTTTCAAATGGAAAAATTGAGTGCTTCAGATGTAATTGCAAAGAAGTTCATGGTAGGGAGGTGGACGTAAAATTCACCCTTCAGCAAAGCTGTACTTCATTATTGTGGCTTGGTCCTTCCCGACAGGGTCAGGTGTGTGTTTAAGATGCTCTAACAGGATGCTAATCAGCCTGGGCTAAAAAAGGGCCCTTTCTTTTGATGGGCCATCTCTTCTGGTGTATCCAAGGCAGAGGGACTGTGTGGGGTCAGGGTGTCCATTCTTTTGTCAAACTCCAATTTTTAAAAGTCCCTGCAGAAATCAGAACTGACTTTCATTCACCAAAAAGCCTAAAGGCATTGCATTGGCAGAGGTAAATGTTTCTATCACAGTCCTGCAAAAATAAGGAAACTTTTCAGAGAGTTACAGAACGTAACACTGGGTTGTTGGGTAAAACCTCCGCTGTTTGCTCAAGCCTTTGCTGTTTACCCAACATACCATTGGATTTCTGTTTACAAAGGGGCTACATGTGTTTGAGTTGCTAATTACCAAGTCAGCAAATAGCTATTATCATGTGCAATCTTTTTTTTTAAGGTTTATCATCTGAAAACTATGACAATTCTGACTGCAAGGCAGAGGGTGTTGGCATTATGTAGAAAGGGCTACTGAGCTAAAAGAGCAGAAATTAATAGATAAATCATCAGACACATCTTGTAGGACCGTTCTTGTAGAACAGGTGTTACTTCAAAACAAAACATGGGCTGTGTACCAAATTATAAGTTCACATACAATGAAGGGAGTTCTAAAATGTCAGCTATAAAAGTAGGATTGAGGGCTCTGGAGCCGTGGACTCTACAAACAGTGCACGTAGGGAGTCGGCAGTAGATTTACAGGGGTCTTTGACAGAGGTAAAGAGGTTGGTCCTTCCTCTTCACACTGAATGCTGGTACCTGCTGCACCTTGGTAGGTCTCCATCCCTGCACTCTGCCCCACACTCTCGGGCACTTGCTGTGTTTGCTCACCCTCAAAACTGACTCTGCTGACATCTTTAACCAGCTATGTGATCAAGTATGCTCCATCAAGTACATTGAGACATGTTTATAACTCATGGAGTAACACAACCTGAAGCATAAAATAAAAGAGGTATTATTTTACCCTGCTAAATCACAGACTCACAGAATGGTTTGAGTTGGAAGGGACCTTTAAAGATCATCTAGTCCAACCTCCCTGCCATGGGCAGTGTTATCTTTTACTAGATCAGGTTGCTCAAAGCCCTGTCCAGCCTGACCTTGAACACTTTCAATGATGGGGCATCCACAACTCCTCTGGGCAACCTGCTCCAGTGTCTCACCACTGTCATTGTAAAACATTTCTTCCTTACATCCAATCTAAATCTACCCTCTTTCAGCTTAACACCATTGCCTCTTATCCTGTCACTATAGGCCTTAGTAAAAAGTCTCTCCCCCTTTATATACTGAAAGGCTGCAATAAGGTCTCCCCAGAGCCTTCTCATCTCCAGACTGAACAACTCCAAGTCTGTCAGCCGTTCTTCACAGGAGAGATATTCCAACCCTCTGATGGTTTTTGTGTCTTCTTCTGGACCCGCTCTAACAGGTCCATTGTCTGTCTCGTGGTGGGGACCCCAGAGCTGGACGCAGTGCTCCAGGTGGTGTTTCACAAGAACCAAGTAGAAAGGGAGCATCACCTCCCTTGCCCTGCTGGCCATCCTGGTTGTGATGCATCCCAGAACACAATTGTCTTTCTGGGCTGCAAGTGCACATTACTAGCTTATGTCCAGTTTGTCACCCACCAGTATCCCCAAGTCCTTCTCTGCAGAGCTGCTCTCATCACCCAGTCTGTACTGATACCAGGGGTAAAGATCCCATCTTTTGGCAAATTGTGTTTCATTGGCCTGCCATGAAACATCTTAAAATGCATTCTCATGCCTGCTGATGTGCTTCTTGCAGGGAAAATTAAATCCACGTTTCTGTCTGGGGAGAGCTTTTTCTTCTGGAGGGATACCCAAGAACTCTGCTTAGAATTGTTGGTTTTCTGACTCTTCCAGTTGCTCATTAACTCTGTCATTAACTCTGGCAGTTCCCCACCCTGCCATGGATTTTATAATTTTACACAACTCCTCAAAATATACTGTCAGGATTTGTGTGTGTGTGTTGCCTCTCTAAATTGTAGGGCAATTTTACTGCCCAGCCAAACTTTTCTGAAGATCATGACCTGCAAGGGTTTAAGGCCCTCTTCTGGGACTTTTCATGTATATGGCAACACAATATTCTCCCCCCCTCCCCTTCCTTTAAGTTTCCTTACAAATTATGGCTGAGGTGAGTCACTGCAGTATCATCTCATTTTATTAGAAACTGGATCTATGATGTTGCAAAGGCAAGAATATGTTTCTAGTGCTTACCTACCCGAAAGGGCTGTACTGCCCTAAAGCCCCTCTCCAAGACACCTGAATATGCAGGTGACAGAGTCAGCTGGCCCAAAAAAGCATTTTATTTTCCCCCCATCTCAGGTGGAAGTGGGAACCTGAGGGGCAGGCAGACAGCTGGGGACAAAAGCTCCCACAGCCACTGAAAAGTAAATTGTTCCCTCTCCTGAATTACCAGCTTTAGGTTTTAATGCTGCTTCTGAGACCTTCTCTTCTGAACTGAGCCTTCATTTATGTCCAGCATAAGCAAATCATTGTATACGTTCATCCCGATAGCAAGTTAAGTATGAATGCTGAGCTTTGTAGGAAAGTGCAGTGTGTTGTTGGGCACTTGGGCAAAGTATTAACTCATTACAGCTGAAAGGATCATAGCGAGGAAGAGGAGTCTGGGATGGGAATTCAGCAAGCTGAACCAGTTTTTAGTGTTTGAGAAAATCTCCAAGAGCTGTGTGTCCTTCTAACCATTTGGCATCACTGTTAACACTGGCACCAGTCTCCCATCCTTCCTTTTTTTTGTCCCGCATTGAGTCCCTGGCACTTTTCTCCAGCCCCACAATGGGCCCAGGCGCTCTTCCCTGCTGCAGGTCCAGAGGATGCTCCAGCTTCACCTTCCTGGAGGGATATCACTGTTTCAGGAAGGAGGCTCTTACCACCCCCTAACATAAATAAAGCACATATACCCAAATACCGTCTGCCATGCATCTTCATCTTTGTCTCCTCATCTTTTCCTTTGTGTCTGACCTTCCTGTATTTTTAGCTTGCAGGTCCCCCTTGGGGAAAGGCCTGTTGTGCCACCATCAGTGTTTTACAGACAACTAGTAAGGGTGTTTTCCAGCCCTCTTCATTAATGCAAAATTGTATCACTAATCCCCCAGCCTCTTGGTGCTGCAGAATTAATAGAAGTGAATAGTCTACTGGGTCCATTCAGGGAGCACTAAGGACCACCTGTCTGGGAGGGGAAGGACCAGCCTGAGCTTGTAGACATGCCTGAGTGTTAAGCGCAGAGCCTGCCTGTAGGAGGGCCCACAGATCATCCAGTGCAAGGCTTTGACCTCATGTTGTAGGCATCTCATTTTGTGGTGGTGAGGTTGGCAGTCATGGAAGATCTTCTGTCTCGACACAGAGGGGGTTCTCACTGGTGCAAGGAAAGGTGGCGGGCTATTAAGCTTCTGTAATCTGCCTGGAAAAGGGAATAGTCTCCTCTGGATGCACACAGGTCCTAGGTGCTATTGCAAGTGTGGCACGCATATGCAGAACCAAATGTAATAATTTTTATGTGGGTGAAACAAGAAAAAAAAAGATTAAAAAATTGTCATTGTAGTCATTGTATAAAGTGATTTATTTTTCACAGTGGTAAAAACTTACAGCTGGGTCCCTCAGCAACTCTGAACTGCAGTATTGGTATTTAAAATGGAAGAAATCCTGTCGGTACTGATACTCTTCCTTTGCCTTTCAGCATGCACATCTCTGAAAGCCAACAAGAATTCTTCAGAATGCTTGATGAAAAAATTGAAAAGGTAAGAAACAATAACGCAAACATACGTTTTCACTCAGGGGTTAGACATACAGGTTTCCTGGCTCCATGGGGAGGACAACCAGACACTGTCTGTTGCAGCGCTCCATGTTCTCCAGTACTTGGAGGGACTCTGGTCTGAGGTACCCCTTACCACTTGTGGGTTAGATAATTCAAGCATAAAGAAGACTAGAAAGGTAAAGAGGTTGCAGGAGGTATTGGAAAGAAACCTTTGTTTTGTGGAAACATCACCAGTCTAGGATGAATGGCAAATTAGCTCAACACAAATGTTCAGGATATACATGGACTGCTGGGTAAAGGAGAAGAGCAAAGTAGGGGTTTATGCCCTTAGTGATTTGATCTTTCATTTAATCTCTGTGAGAGAGAACTGGAATGCCGTTAATATCAGTGATACCCTGCTTATTTCTTGCTGAATCTCTTCAAAATAGCTCCTGGCTCCAAAGGTTATGAATAGTGTGGCTGTATGTACGAATAACCCTGCCTCAAGACATATGCTGAGTAAAATAATGAGGCTGGAGATGTTTTGAAGAAGAGGGTGAATAGTTTTTTGTGTATCTCATTGTCTTGATAGCAGCTTTCAGGTTCTTTCACAAGTCCTTTAAATGAGAATCCCAGCTTCTTTGTCCCAAGCACAAATACAGGCTGGGTGGAGAATGGATTGAGAGCTGCCCTGAGGAGAAGAACTTGGGGGTGTTGGTGGATCAGAAGCTCAACATGAGCTGGCACAGCCCAGAAAGCCAACCGCATCCTGGGCTGCATCAAAAGAAGCATGGCCAGCGGGTCGAGGGAGGTTATTCTGCCCCTCTACTCTGCTCTCATGAGACCTTACCTGGAGTACTGTGTCCAGCTCTGAAGCCTCCAACATAAAAAGAACATGAACTTGATGGAGCAAGTCCAGAGGAGGGCCACGAAGATGATCAGAGGGCTGGAGCACCTCTGCTAAGAAGAGAGGCTGAGAGAGTTGGTGTTGTTCAGCCTGGAGAAGAGAAGGCTCCAGGGAGACCTTATAGTAGTAGCCGCCTTCCAGTATCTGAAAGGGGCCTACAGGATAGATGGGGAGGGACTCTTTGTCAGTGTGTAGTGTAGTGATTGGATGAGGGGTAACAGTTTTAAAGTGAAAGAAAGTAGATTTAGATTAGACATTAGGAAGGAATTCTTTACTGTGAGGGTGGTGAGACACTGGAACAGGTTGCCCAGGGAAGACGTGGGTGCCCGCTCTGTGGAGGTGTTCAAGGCCAAGTTGGATGGAGCTTTGAGTAACCTGTTCTAGTGGGAGGTGTCCTTGCCCATGGCAGGGGGGTTGGAACTAGATGATCTTTAAGGTCATATCCAACTCTATGATGATTTATGAGATAGTAGTGAATAATTGTATGACAACATAGATGGGAATCTGAGACTTGATGAATTAAACGGGCTATTTGGATCAAGTCTAGAACAGAAGCCCAAAGCAAGAACTCAGCCTTTGCTTGTACCTTGAGCTGATGTTTGCTCACCAATGTACTCTTCACACTTCATGTTTTGGAGTAGGGGATTTTATTTAATACTTGGTATTGAATATTTGATTCCCCAATTGGAATAAAGTAATTTGTACACCCAAGTTGTAGTGTTGGGTTGCAGAGTAAAAGGGAAATTTTTACTTGGATGACTCTGAATTTCTGCCATTTTTGCCAGGTCTTAGGAGCTGGAGTGCTGCAGTGGGTGAATATCTTATTTGTCCTGAGCAACAAATTTGTTACGCTACTCTAAAAAAAAAAGTATTTCATGAAAGCAAGAAGTTAGATAAAGAGGAAGAGTAGAATTGAGGAGGAGTTTACAGATTCTTGACAAGAGTATTTCTATATCAGTGTTTCACAGGAGTAAGATTTTACTTAACCTATATGCATTTAAAAGTAGAATTGCTACATATCCATAATATATCTATGTGTCCTTTGAATAAATGCATTCACCCTATAAATATTTAGATGCTTTTCCTGGATGTCATCACCTTCTATAATGTCAAACACAAAATCTCCAGTGAAATGGATTTTCCAAAGATCTATCTTATCTACAAACCAGACCATCTGATGGCTGTATTTAATTATGAATTGAGGTTAGGTTTTGTTTCGAGATTTGTTTTAGGACAGTAATACCATTTGTTCACCAGCTGCCACATTGAGATGCAGTTGACCGTGTCTCCTCACTGTTTGGACCATGCTCTCAGATGCTTGCAGGTGTTCTCCAGGGCTCTTGTACTTATTTATCTTCTAGATTAGGAGATTGCCTATTTAGAGGAAATACACAGTTTTGTCTGTCAAAGAGAAAATGACGGCTCCCGTGCATTTCAAGCTGCTGACAGCTGATGAGATTGATAGGTTTTAATGCACAGCTGAACATGGGATTTGCTTTCTCTGGGGACCTCCTATGCCTGAGGAAACAGTCTTCCTAAGAGAAATTTTGTGTTTTTTAATTAATCTTTGCCCACGATACATTGTTTTTCTAGGTATCTGCCAAAAGTACCAAAAAGATTGGAAAATATGAGGGGTTTTGTTTGATCCCTAAATAGCATTTTGAGTCCCTTCTTCAGGAAAATGGAGAACGTCAGTCGAACAATTAAAAGAATTAAATCACTGAGCAGCTCACCAGTTACAGCTGAAATAGTCTGCAGAAGTGAGGACTGCTGCCTATTTTTGATGAGGTCCCAAAATACATTGTAATGGTCACTTGGTAACTGTGGCTGTGAGTAGCGTTGGATTTGTAATGGAGACACGCTGTCCATCACTGACTCCCTGGACTGTGTCTACAGAAACTCTACAGTCAAAAGCAAAACATCCCTCAACTTGTGTTGAAATCCCAAGGGATGTTAGGTCATCTATTACAAATAAGTAACAACAACTCTAACGTGAACTATGAATTTGAGAGGAAAGTTAAATGGACTCAGCAAAATGATTAAATGGACAGGAAGGTCAGCTAAAGTAAAATTTCTGCAACGTGTGAAATGGAAAGAACACAGGCTGATGTTTTAGCAACTGAAAATATGAAGTATTTATGAGTCCTGGAGATCAAAAAAAGCCTTAATGAAATGGTCTGCAGAATTTCTGTAGAAGTCTAGCCGCTGTTGGTACCCAGCACGCGCTCCTGGCTGCCTGTGCGGGCACAGCAAAGCTAAACTGCATTCTGCAAATGCCACCCAAAGGTAAAAACCAGAATGTCAACCCCAACGCATGGAGCTTCTGTGTACCAAAATTCAGTGTCAAAACACTGTGAGGCATTCAGAGGGAGACATCTGTTCTTATCTCTGTGTGAGTGGCTGTCCCTGCTCAGAGAGCTAGAGCTGAACTTGCATGTATGGAACTGTGTGTGATTATGGTAATTCAATTCATAGAGTTTGTTGGAAGGAAGAAATACTGAATGTCAAGGTAGGACTGACTAAGAGTTTAAAAGTCAGCCCCACACATAGGGTTCGTTCTGCTAGAGAGGCACCAGAATTTGAGCTTAAAAAACCCCAAAACCTGATGAGAAGCCAGAGATACAAAGTTATGTAGGAGGTTGGGAGTAGCTGGGTAGAGCTAAGCAGTCAACAGCATGGGAAACAGTAGTTACATGTCATACATATGACAGACCACAGGGTGCTTCTTGTGATGGAGTTTCCATGACGTAGAAACATGCATCCAGACAGATCGGAACCAGGTGATTTAAACATTGAATAGATCTCAGCGCAGCCGTAGGATGGTTTTCATCAGTATCAGGGATACTGATGTAGTGGCAGAGGGTGAGCACAGCTTCAGCACAACACCTAAGGCTGGATGTGCACCGCACCGGGAGACAAGAGGAAAAGGAAAGACCAAGTCACCTGTGAGCAGCACAAGGCCCGAGAGTTGTGTTGAAAGCTGGCTCAGAAATGTTCCTGACATCTGCCAACAGCTGCAGCGAGTCCTCTTGGGGTTTCACACTCATTGAAGTTACTGTGCTTTGCTTGTGCAGACAAAAAGGCACACGTGTACAAAGAGTTTGGGAAGAAAACAGAGCAGAGACAAGCAGCTTACCAGGTGACAACGCTATCATCATTTTTTGAAAATTGGACTTGCCTGAAGTCATATAATATATTCCAGCAGAGGATGAGCAACAGGTAATAGCAGCAATCAAGCTCAAGGAGAGAGCCCCCGCAGAGTAAATTAGAAAGACGTAGGTCAGAGGTGCAAGTGATTTGCTTGAGCTGAGAAATCAAGGCAGAAATATGACCTTGGAAAGCCGAGAGGGAAGCGGAGAGTGACTGACACATCCCTTCTTAAGAGAATGCAGCAGCCACTGGATAAATCTGAGATCTGCTGTGTGATGCCCAGAAGAGAAGAAATGGGCCCCACCGGCCAAGCCGGGACAGGGAAAGTCGCTGCACTTATCACGGTGTGATAAATCTCGTTTTGAAACACTGTCTTTGATTAAGAAGATAGAAATGTGTCCTGGTGACAGCATCCCTGTCTGTGTGATACCTGGTATTTTCTGCTGGCTGCAGTGAGAAACTGTAGCAAAATTAGGCCATTTGTGTTGGTATTAGTTACCTGGGTTCTCTCTAATCTGATAGTGCAAGGACTAATTTAGTCAGATATCATTTATGGATTCACAAAGAATTGCTGTGAAATACGGCAGAAGAATTACTGTATCTCTCCTAAAAATTCTCCAGCCTTTGGGTTGTTTTTTTTTCTTCCTACATCTCAACTTTATTTGGACCCTGATTGCACAGGACCACACGCAAACTCTACCTTACCCCCTAAGGAGAAATCCCATTAACTGAACAGGACAACTCAAGAGCAGAGAGTTAATCCTGGGCACAGTCTTTGCAGACTCAAGTCTGTAGACTTGAGGGGGCCCTGTCCCACCAGGGCTTGCATGAAAATATGAAATAAAAGCAAAATTAAAAGCTGTGACATATAAAATGTTGCATGTGGAAAATTTACCTCATTTAGCACCTGCTAGTGAAAATATCTTGATGATGGCTATCACAGAAAATGGTCTGAAAAATGACTGCTTTCTCTGAATCCTACATACAGAGCAGTAAAACGATCATCAGAAATTATCTCCTTTAAGTATATATTATTACTGCAGGCTGTGGCACAGTGTGTAGGCAGCTGTCTTACTGTAGGAAAAAATACCAGGGCTGAGGTATAATTGAACAGTTGACAAGCAGTTTCTAGGATTATATCTGGGGATTGTATGCCCAGAAGAGAAGCATCTTTGGCTTTATGGATTAAAAAAAAAAAAAAAAAAAAAAAAAGGCAAGCAATCCAGGTAAGCTGTACCAGAGGAAATCATCACTGGTCCCATCATTGTAAGTTGTTTCCTACATGGCGACAGTGACTTATAAAAAATAATCACAATGCAAACATGCTCATGGAAAAAAATGAGATTAAAAAATATCATAGCACATGAAGATGTCTTGCTGCAAACGCCGATGTGGCCGGTGGATACCCTGAGCCAAGGGCATCGTGTCTCTGCTGCCACAGGGCATATTGCTTTGGGTCCAGGGATAACTTGGTCATGAACACCAGTGTCGGGGTGGGTTTGCAGGGATTTCTCCACCAATCTGCACACCTGACCACCAGGAGCCAGGTTGAAGACTACCATTTTGTTGTTGGGATGCCATGGGAGAGGTACCCAGTGGCAACTCGCTTCATCCCCTCATTAGTAAGTACACTGGGCATGAAACATGGGGCAAGACACAATGCAGCCTCTTGTATTGTATTTAAAGAGTGCTGTTAGAAATAGGGGGAGTTGCTAACCAAAACGTATGCAAGGGCAGAATTGTTAGGCTAAAACTCATTAACAAAGTTGATTGCTCTTAATGACTCTATTGATTTTTCTCTAACAAAATGAGAAATGGACAAAAACTAGCACAGTATACTATTATTTAGAGCCACCTCCCAGCATTTTCTTCCCATCCTTTCTGTGAGTGCTGTAAACAAAACCAGATTGATGAAAAGCGTTCCCACCACAGAGCCAGGCTAACATTTCCCAGCGCCGACCATGTCCTCTGAAAGGGACCACTGTGTCCTGCAAGCCCTTTCAGCAGTCGCAGAAGAAAGGGCTGCTTGGTGCAGCTCATTTTCCTCTCCCAGGCCGGCCAGCCTCCTCTTCCTCCTTTCCTCGCCAGGGCCGTGGCGTGAGGATGCTGGTGCCAAGCTGCAGAGCTATGGCGGAAGAAGCATCTCCTGAGCTGCCTTCTCTCCCTTGGCAAGTCTGCCAGCCACACAAAAGGCTATTGAACCGGGAAGGCTTCTGCATTCGGGCAGCTGGGGTTTTGTTTATTGGCCTGTCACCCGCAACAATGGGGAAAAGGGCTTTTCCTGTGTGGTTTTTTTTTTCTTCTCTAAAAGGATATCATCAGCCATGATAATACCCCTGGTAGGGGTATTAGTATTGTAGTGCTTTCTAGATGCAGTGAAGGGAGAAAGCAGGGGAATGAGCCCTTCTGGTTCGGGTACAAGCAGCAGGAAAGGAGCATAAGGCTTTTTTTTAATTACCTTAAATGCACACACTTGTGTTAAGGCATTTCTGTGGACATCTACAAAAGTTGAAAGTTGGATTTTGAAACTGCAGGGGAGGAAGATGGGATTTCTTGAGAATTATCTGGACTTGGATGCTCATGTTCCCATTCTCATCTTCGTAGGTGTAGTTCATTTATGCTCTCAATCATTAAAACTTACTTAATAGCCTGTGCTATTAAGGGCTATCAAAGGATGGCCCATATGTTCCAGTTACTAGCCACATGCTCTGTGCCTATGGCTTCTCTGGACACAGGACCCTGCTCCTCTGGGCAGCAAGGCACAGGGTTTGGCCATCAATGCTGCACCCTCATTTTCCAGCCACAATGCTGCTCTATTTTGGGGGGTTGTCACCTCCTCTGCTTTCTTTTTTTGCTTCCTGACACACATCTGCTCCCAAAAAACCCCCCACCATCACTTCAGTCTGCGCTCAGATACTACTGGAGCTCCTCTGCTCGCATTGTGGTGCTCCTCTTCTGACTCCTGCTTCATGGGGTCAGTATTTCAGTGTGGTTTCTTCAGAAGACTGTATCAGCTTTCCAGGTTGTTACCTCACCATTTCGACTGAGGTTTTGCCCAGCCTCACCAGGATAATTCCCCATCTCAAGCACAGTAGGCCTCTCACGGATCGCAGATGTGGCAACTCAAGGTATCATCTTCTCCAGCATCTATCAAACATCTTCTGAAACAGCCGGGGGGGGGGGGCAAAAATTTACATTTTTAAGTATTTTGCTGGACTGGTGCCACAGTGCTTAGCAGGACCAAAGCAGCCTTCCTCCTCTGCTGGGGGGGAGAGGGAGATCTCTCCTGCCTTTCTGCCTGAAGAGCAGAGGGGAGAAACCCCTGAGTGTTGGATTTACAAGCAGCAGGGAAGGCAGCTTTATTCTTCCTCTGATCTTCCTGAGGAGCACTGACCTTGTTATTACTGATAAAATTTCAATTAGGGAATAAGCTTTAGACAAAAGCTTTTGTCTTAAAAAAACCCCAAACCAAACCAAAAACAAACAAACAAACAAAAACCCCAAAGGGTAATTGTAACTTTTTTGGCTTCCTTGTAGCATGGTTTCTCCACCTCCTGCTCTTTTCAGGACGATAAATACCCATTGCTGTGTATTTACTCAAGGAGACCTCACTTACCACAAGCCCTCCTTCAAGACGATGCTAAAGCAGCTGCTTAACTTTCTGCTCATGAGCTGCTTCAGGGCTTAAATGCTGTTTCCCTTGTGCTTAAAGACTAGTATGTGCTTAACCCTGCTGAACTGGGCCAGGACGCTTCAGACCTTGCCAGGCTGAGCCCTGCCACTGGAGTTAATGGCCAGGCGTGTGCTGGTGTGAGTCTTCACACTGGGATGGGTGCAGGAGTACGTGGAAAACAGGGTGTTTGCTGTCATAGCAGATTCGCCTCCTCAACAAAATAAGCTGCCAGAGCAGGGTGGTCCCGCAGGTAGTATCGTAGCCCATCACTGAGAGGGTAAATGTGGCCCACCCTTCTCCTAAAGAAAGAAAAGCAACATCCTCTTATCTTGCTATAAAACCCAAGTAAAAGCAAAATCCCTGATTTTGCATGCAAGCTGCCAGCCCGCTGTGCCTTTGCTCCGACATTATTCTTGGCTTATAACAAATGCATCCCTTTCCCTGCATCACAGCATGCTCCTGCGCACGGCTCTTCAGCAGAGAGGGGCAGTGGATGCAAAGAATTCAGCCAGCCACGGAGCAGCTGCAGGAGCCTTTTTTGGTCCCCATGCTCCCTCACTGTGTCCTCCCCCTTCCCATCAGCTGGTGTGTCAGCTGGTGCCGCCCCTGCTGGGGCAAACCCAGCTCTGAAGCATTTCCCCGCAAAAAATACAGCAGCCTTGGGCTGCAGCGGGGCTCCTCATCTTGCTGTGTTACTGCAATTTGAGTATCGAATTAGCTGGTTGAGTCAGGGTTGCAGGTCCATGCCGGGCTTAGTGTGTGGAAGAGCTGCATGTCATGCTGCAGGAAGGCATGGGAGATGTTTCTAGCATTTCAGGCAGTTGTCACCCTCCTCCTCCTTTTGGCTGCACTGCTGCTGCCCACACGCAGTTTCTGGAAGGATGCAGGCTGGCAGGAAGCTTGGGATGGCGGCAGCTCCCTGCCCACTGTCGACAGAGGGCCGTGGCCTCGAAGGCCACCTCTGAGACAGTGATATGTCTCCATTCCCTCCAGCATAAAGATGGAAATAAAGCGTCTGGCAGCAGCAGTCTGGCTCTTGGCAGCCTTCAGGCAGTGGGTCTTGCACACTGTGGGAAGGACTTCTTCAGCACATTGCTTTTTAAGCGGTTTCTTGGCATCATTTTGAGGAGGAATGCACTTGGTTGCCACAGAGCAAACCCAGAAGCAGAAGAATGGCAGGAGGAATGGGAGGGAAAAAATGCAAGACGGCTTTCTTCAGTGTTTTGCGTCCATTTGAGCCTTTAATAGCACTGATGGCCCCTGGTGCAGAGCGTAGTGGGGAATGATGGGCTACAGGTCTCTCTCTTGAGCAGGAGGCCGGGGCACCAGGTAAAAGAATCTCCTGGAAATGCCCTGACCCTCAGTTATCAGTCACTACTGGTAGCTTTCACAGCTCTGAAGCGTGTTGGACAAAGCCTCCATCCCCACTAGCTTACTCCCATGGTTTTGTCCAGAAGTCCAAACCAATGGATTTGGGCTTTGCTGCAAAGTATTTCGGCATTCCTTCTTTCTGAGTCAAATCTTTTACTTTAAAAAATATATTTTTTTCTTTCTTTCTGGGTCAGTGATTACTGAATTGAAATTAGGGCCGATTAGTTTCTTGGGGTTTTCTTTTAACATACTAAGAAGGCCCTTTTACTAATAGTATTGGGCCGTAGAGAGCCGTTAAAGCACCGCACATTCCCAGATGTGAAACCTCCAGCAAAGTGAGCTCTGCAATCCCAGCATGGCCAGTAGGATTTTAATTGCAGAGACATTTTGGAGCCTTTGTTCCCAACATGTGCCCCAGCTGTGCATCCCAAATAAACTGATCACTGCATCAAGAAACATCTCTCCCTTTTCTTTTTTTACTTTTCTCTTTCACCCTCCTCCTACCAGGCAGGACAGTGGCACGTTTTGATTTGTGGGGCAACCGGGTACCCCTTCGATTAATAGAGTTTTAGCCATTTAACCACTGCAGTACTGGTCTCCTCTGCTTACAGAGTGTTGTCAAGCTTTTATGCTTTATTACAGGTCTGAGACTCATGTTTTTCCTTTTCTTCTTCTTCTTCTTTGCCAACCCTTTGCTTGGCTACTGGGATTTTCCACGCAAGCGCTTGGGTGACACACCTGGTACACAGGAAATAGTCCAGAGGTTAAGGTTTTTGACACTACATTTGAGGCACTTGTTTTATGCACTGTATCTTGGGTGGCTTGTGTGTTGAAAAGCTCAGCTGTGGCTGTGTCTGCGTAGAGAAACAAGGATAGCGGGTCCCATCAGGTCCTCTTCGCAAGAAGCAGCTAGTGAGGGACAGGACATGTCTTTTCCAGACCTTCCCAAGGTTAATACATAGATATATTTACTTTGCCCTGGTGAGGCCGCACCTGGAGTACTGTGTCCAGTTCTGGGCTCCCCGGTTCAAGGACAGGGAACTGCTGCAGAGGGTACAGCAGAGGGCTACAAAGATGATTAGGGGGCTGGAACATCTTTCTTATGAGGAAAGGCTGAGGGACTTGGGTCTTTTTAGTCTGGAGAAGACTGAGGGGGGATCTCATCAATACTTACAAATACTTAAAGGAAGGGTGCCAGGAGGATGGGACCAGTCTTTTTGCAGTGGTGCCCAGTGATAGGACAAGAGGTAATGGGCACAAACTTGAAAGTAGGAAGTTCCACCTAAACATGAGGAGGAACTTCTTTCCTTTGAGGGTGGCAGAGCACTGGAACAGGCTGCCCAGAGAGGTGGTGGAGTCTCCGACTCTGGAGACATTCAAAACCCACCTGGACGTTATCCTGTGCAACCTGCTCTAGGTGACCCTGCTCTGGCAGGGGGGTTGGACTAGATGATCTCTAGAAGTCCCTTCCAACCCCTGTGATTCTGTGATACTGTGATAGATGCTGCTGCCAAGTCTTGCGTTTGGGAGGAGATGGAAGGTACAACAAGACTGGCCTGTGTTTTGTGAAGCTTGGCCTGTTTTTCCCTGTTGTGCAAGTGTGATTTCAATATGAATAGTATCTTTTGCTCTTATGTTAAACTCTTGCTGAGGTTATCAGGTGAAGTATTCTTGTTCACAGCTGACTTGCATTGCTCATAGGATTACGTGCTTCGTTGCTTTTGCCTTGGAGATTGTTTCGCAACACATCTATAGGGTTGTGTCCATCAAGGTGTATCTTTACATAAAATAGTTTTGTAAATCAGCTTATTGGATTCCCCCCAGAATTCAATGAAAATTATGAGATTAACAGTGGCAGAAAGGGAAGAGTCTCCTATCCCTGTTTCATGCAAATTTTCCAGAAATGGCTGGAGGAGTTGTGCAAACTCTGTTCCATATTTTTTAGGTTTCTACCTAGCTCTGAACTTAAATCTCCTAAGTTTAGAGAACTGAAATATATTAATAGTATGTACTTGATTTATGGTATTCCTGTCTTATAGTAGTCATTTACAAACTGGCTTTTTTCCTTACAGGGTCGTGATTATTGTTCAGAAGAGGAGGATGTCACATAGTGCCAATTCTGCCACTCACACCAGGAGTACTACTGTGTAAATAGATTACAACCCAGTCGAGACCTTTTGGAAGTCTTCTAGAGTGAACAGCACTACATAACAGAAGAAGATAATTTCCACATTATATGCTCCATTCAGTTACAGTGTTTCTTAATGAACAGATGAGGAATATTGCTAAGAAGTCGTAAGGAACTGTTTTTGTTGCTGCTAGTTAAAACTTGTTGCAACTTCTCACTTTTTTCTGTGTCCAGATACGCAGCAAATCCTTAAAGTTAATCCAAAAGACATTGTTGATTTTATTGAGGCTTCTGGCCTGTTTTCTATCAGATGAGGTAGTGTTATACAAAGCTTCCATAAGTGAACATTCAAGCATCTAAAAAACACCCTTAAGCTGTCTGTCAGTCCGCGTTCAGGCCGGAGTGCTTATTAATGCTGGTGATTTCAAGCTTCGGAGATGGGATGTTTATGCCATGGCAGGCCTTGTTTCTCTGCTGAGAAGAAGCTGAGAAACTATTATCCATTAAAAGCATGTTATCACTGAAATACTGGAAGTGATGCAGGAGCAGGAATTTGTATTTTAAGAGGAAAAAGAGTTTCATTTAATAGGTATCTTAATCAAGGACTAAGCTTGCAGTATTGGCTTTGCTGAGCACGAATGGGAGTGTGATCACAATCATTTTGAATCTCTTTTTTTCTAAGAAAATAAACATTTTACTGTTTTTATGTATTCTTGTCTTTTAGCATTCCTACAACACAATGTTTTAAGAGTCTGTGGACAAGGAAGGCAAAACCAGCCCTCCATGTTGATGAGTCTCTGGATCTAATCTCTTAAAGCAGCTCTGTGCCAACTAGGGCTGTCTGTTGCGTGTCCTGTAGAGTTTATTTTTCCATATTATATGGAGAAGATATTGCTTTCTCAAAGCAAATGCTGTCATGAGTAAAACCAAACAGACAAACAAAAAAACTTACAGAAAAAAATACACCTTTTGTATTTATTATTTCAAATAGATTGTTATCTGTGCCAATATTTATTCCTGCTTTGACACCATTTGAGGGCCAGGTTTGCATTGCATCCCATGAAGGAACTTTGTCAGGACATAGGTTTCTGTGTTGGATTGATTTCATTGCTGATGTATGTGGAATAGACAATGGAATTGCATTAATAGCATCATTTGCTGATGTGGCCAACACTTGAGTGGGGCACTGAGCCCAAAGCCCTTTAACATTGGCCATTTTTCACTGGAACATCTGAAAATCAGATCCCTTTAAAGGGTTTCAAGTCCATCAACAATCACCTGTGACTTCTGAAAATCTCTAAAATATTAGGGAATTTCTTGACTAAAGAGATATTCTCCAATGTTCACTCAGTCCCCTGGTCTCCTATCAAGCTCAGTTCGAGTTGAGTGGTTGCTGTATCGCAGGATTGGGACAACTCAAGCACTACCTAGCTTCATAGCTTTCCATATAAAAGCTCAGTGGCAGGGTCCTGTCTGGCAGGTTTCACCACATGCATCTTTATCCTGTTAATTGTCAAAAATTGCCAGCAAATTCTTGCTGCATTTTGGCAGCTGCTTTGACCACATGACTCTCCCAAAGCATCCCAACCTCCCTGGAGATGAGGTTTCACCGCCTTCCTCATTAGGGCTGTTGGCATCTCAGTGCTACGGAGCCATTTGATCTGTTCAATTCTTCGAGGTGATAATGCTGTCCTCTTGCATGTGATTTTTTCCATAGTTTATGTCAGCTCTCGAGCAGGTAGTCAAGAGACTGCACATTTCAATTATTTAAACACTTTAATTAATAAAGAGTCCTGGGGCTTGATCCCACAAATTCTTCTCTCAAAAGTGCCTTATAAAACTTTTGCAAGTAGTACAAGAGTGATGGAATTGGGTCTGTCCTTTTGAAACACGGTTCATTTTCTAGATGCTGAACGTCTTGTGTATAAATTTCGCCATACAAATCCTGTTCTACAGACACATCATGGTCTTTCAATACATCAGCCTCCTTTTACATGGAGTTTCTTTCAGCCACCTATTAGTTTTAGTATTTTTTTTTCTTTTTTCCTTGCTAATGATGATGACACCAGAGGTATGGCCTTTGGTGGAAGCTTTGTGAGAGAGGAAAAGCAATTCCCATCTTTCCTGTGCACTTAATATGACCCTAGTATTAAGCAGCAAGTGCTTTAGTCTCCTGTATAAATTATAACCTGACTGATATACCTTTAGATGACAATACTAGTGAATGCCTGCCTGGACTATCCTGCTGCTGCTTGTGGAAGCACGAGGACAGGCAGGAGGTTTGGAGAGACTCATTAGTTGTCTTTGGAGTTGACGTGCTCCAGGACTGCCCCAGGCTTCTGGTGGGATTGAGGTGAGGGTCAGCAGACTTAGATTAGCTCTACCTTTCTGCACGAAATATGGGCAGAATTGAGTTTTGTGGGGAGGGAAGGTTTGCCTATTCATACCAAGTCAGCACATCCTTGGACATGGCATGTCTTGAGACATGGTGTGCCAGGCAGAACCCAGGAGCTTCTTGATGGTTTTCAGCTGACTCAGCTTCTTGTCAGGCAGGAGACTTGCTCTTAAACTCTTTGGGATATGGAAAAGCAAAGATCAGCACTGATTACTTATTAAAAGGAAACAAAACTTAAACAGAGCAGAACCTTTTGTTAGTCTCAAATGTCTGAAGTCTATGATATATAAGATGGTTTCTAAGCACTTCAGGCTTTGGATTGACATCCTTGTCTCCACACCTTAGCCACTAAGAGCCATCCACTTTGCTTGTTGAAGCAGGATAACCATCTCCTCAAGCCTTGAGCAGCAACTTACTGCAAAAAACATGGCCAGAGCAAGTGCAGGGACCTGACTGCAGCCATGTAGCATTGGGAAAGGGACAGGAACAACCAAACCTCCTTGCAAGAAGTTGCACATGCCACAAGCAGACCTATGAGGTCACTTAGATGAGTGTTGCTTCTTAAACTGCTTTATTTCTTCCATCTTTGCAAAGAAGTCCTAGCAAATTTTGTTAAAAGTCTAAATATACGCAGCGACTGAGGATCTATAAAAATATAAGCAGATTTCTGTAGCTTAAAATGCATCTTTCCTTGAAGCCATACCTCCGCGTTACTTTATTCCACTCAGATATATTCAGCAGGGTGGAAAAGAGGAGGATGGGAAGAGAAGAAAAACTGCTTGTATCTGGTATGCTGTGTTTAGTTGTAAATGCGTTTTTCAAGGTTTCTTTTAAAAGAAAGACCAAGAAAACACTTTGAGGCCAAACTTCTCTTTATAAGGCTTTAATAAGCTCCAAATTGTGTTCTGAACTCTTGGAGTCTTCTGTGGTGAAGGGGTTTTGCAATCAACCTTCTTCCCTTGATGTGCTTTCTCCTTCCACTAAAGCCCTTCAAGCTGTGCTAGTTTTCCTGCTCAGAGCCTACCCCAAGTGTTAGCCCCAGGCTAACCAAGGAGGAGAGCTAGGGAGCAGGAAGAGTTATGCAAGAGGCTGGCACCCATCCCTGGATCCAGCCTTGAGCCATAGTGGGCATGTGCAGAAGCCTCCCAAATACCCAACCCAAAGGACCCGTATCTAATGGAGCCTGTATCCCTTCAAGGGCTGCCTGGATGGATGCTCTGTCCCAGGCGGGCACAAAGCCAACGCACCAGAGCTCACAGTATCACTGCGTCATCATTGTCATTCACCTAACAAGCTGGGGGCTGTTGGGATTGAACGTTGGTGCTTTTGGGGCAAATTGGGCACAGTTTGATGCGGTGGTCACAGGATGTGTTCAACCTGGAGAGTGACACCTGGAAAAGCAAATCTGATTCTGGGCCAGCTATCTGACATTTATTTTTATCTCCATCACTAGTAACCAGGGACTGGAACACATTTTGCCTTCAGTCTACTTTCATGAGGTTTTTGGCAAAGTCTTCCTTCTACCACTGCCCGTCTCTGTATTGTATCTATTGCAGCATACACACTTCGACCTAAAAAGATGATGCTTTTTTTTTTTTTTAATTATTGTGAGTCTCCTATGCCCCCTCCCAAATCCTTCCACCCTCTGTACAGCATCCAGCTCACCAAGGGGGCAGGTCCAGTCATGGTAGGCAGGAGGAGGCAGGGACTTTGCCCTCCTACTTGAAATGTGATTGTGTGTGTTAGACTTAGTTACTAACTCATGATTTTTCTAATGCTGGTCCAAGGAGGAGCTGGCTATTTTGCATGGTGCTTGTGTCTTAGTTTTGAAGGCTGGCATTTGGTATTCCTGAGCTTTTTCAGGGGCGAGGGAAAATCCTGCTCCTGGATGCCAGCAATAACCCTTGATGCCAAGGTGTTGCTTTGCCTCGAAATCATCACCCTGTAACCGAGAGCAGGATTTGACACAAGGCATGACTTGAGTCACAGGAGTCTGCACCTAAATTAGATTAAAGAAACCCAAAACCATATGGGTGCTTTTTTCTTGTCAGAAGGCTGCGGATCGTTTCGCGTCATTCAAATGCTGACACTTGTCCTTTTTTGCTCGGGACCCCTGACAGGAGATGTTCTGGGCCGGGTCTCTGGATGCGATATGAGGAGTGGTTTCTCACCAGCGCTGGGACATGGAGAAACCATTGACGGACTTGAGCAAAGCCTCAGCCTGTTCCATTTGTGAGCAAGCCTTCGCAGGAGCTTTGTGTGGTCAGATGGACTTGCTGAGCTACTGCAGGATTTTTCATGATGTCTACATAAATGAAGCTCTGTAGGAACCTCTAGAGAGTGTGCTTGGCAAACTCTGGTCTTCTCTAAAATTTTGTGGAGATGATTGCCACTTTATCATGAAGAACTGGGCAGGGTATTAGAAGCTCTCTGGGCTTTTGCTGGTGTGACCGGTGGCTTTTAGGAAGTTGTCTTGCACTTACTCACAATGTTCAGCAAATGTCCTTTCCTGTGATTATTCCTCTTAATCTCTGTTTAGACTTTTACCTTTTAAAAGCATCCATTTTGGCTCCATAAAGGTCTCATGCTTGCAATGGTTGATTTGCCCAGTGCTGCTGGGCAGCTGTATCGTGGGTGATGAACAGCCTGGAAACCCATAGACGGATGGAGAGATGGATGTGCTAATAGATATAACAGAGAAACCAGCCTGCAGACTTTGGCCAAAATGCCCTTGAAGAGACTCATCAAAGCAGCTAGTTAATTACCTGACTAATACTGCTGTTTCCTGACTCCCATGAAGCTTTCTCTGATACTGGACTTCTGCCCCAAAACTATACCATCCAAAACTTAACATTATTTTTTTCCTTTGCTTTCAGCCAGAAGTGGTTTTTTTTTTGATTAATTCTCTCTCCTGGGACCCAGAAGACCCAGCTTTGCATCCTCCCCTGCCTCAAGTCCTTTGTGGCCATGGATGGGCTATGCAGACCCCCAGGCTGTCTTACTGTGCTTCGCCATCCCTTTGTGCACAGCAGGAAGAGAAATGCTTTCCAAATCCTAACTGCACAGGTGAAATCTTCAGCCCACAAATGCTCTCATCCCATCATCCCCACATGCACTCAGGCAGGCTCTGACCTTCCCTGTAGCCAGAGGAGTTGTGTGTGGTGCTGCCACAAGATACACATACAAGCTACAAGACAAGGCTGTAGGAGAAAGGAGGCAGCAATCGACAGTACTGCATTATTTTTTTGCAGCATGCCTTTTCATTGCTGTAAGAGAGCCCAGGCTGATGAGTGGCACTGCCCATGAAGCACAACAACTACTTTAAAATCTGAATTACAAGACAAGAGTGAATGGGTAGACGAAGCACCAGACAGACATGTTTAACCTCCTAAGATTATGCCATCATTGTACGAAAATTAAGACTGAAGATAAATATTCAGTTCTCAGCTATTTCAGTTTTATCAAGTCTATAAAGCAATAATTACCTGTCACTTCGATTTTGGAGTTAGTGATGACTCAACTCCAGATCGGCATGGCTGACACATCAGACCTTCATGGTAGGAGAGGCTTCCAGCTGGGTAATGTCTGCATCCACCAAGGAACGAATTTAATACGAGCTTTAAACAAAAGGGTGTGATTTGCAGTCTGGGGCACTTTTGTCCCACCAATGGCTTTGGTTAGCATTGCTGCTTCATAGGTGACAGTCCATGATGCCATGTGGGTTTTGTGCCCAACATGAATGTTTTATATTCCCATTTTACAACGTCTTGCCATGTTGACCATTTTCCCTTTCTTTTCTAAACTGAGAGCTGGCAAACTTGAGCTCTGATGGCCCATCAGGTGCCTTTACCTCCCCAGCCCTCCCTCACCTCCACATCATGTCAGCCTATGGAGAGCAGCCACCCACTGTCCCCAGTCAAGAGCACCAGGCTCCATGAAACCACATACTGGCATAATCACCTCTGTAAGCTTAATTTTCTAATCTTACAAATCTTAAAGAACATTTGCCAAAGCCAGCACCATCTGTAAAGATGAGTGAATGCAAGCATGTATCCAGCAAGAACGTCCTATGGCAAGCAGAATGGAGAATTAATGCCTTTTGGCCCTTGCTCTGGGTTCTGCTACTGCTGGGAAACTCTCCTTTTTCAGGCTGAAATGTTTCCCTATTTAGTTTCATTCTGGAGACAAGGAATGCAGGGATGGTTTCAGAGGGGCAGGTTGTTTGCTTTACTGTTGGAGGGGGAAACCTTGATGTCAAACATCCAAAAAGTTGAATAAGCTCTGAGTGAAAATTTGTATTACAGTTATTGTGCTCTTGTGGATGTAGTGTTCGGCAAAGGGAAACAAATCCCAGCTCAGGGGAACTGCAAAATGTGAAACTTGGTGGAATTCAAAAGAGTTCATGTCTTTGACATCCAGGTAGATGCTCCCTTTGAGCTTGAAGATGGCATGGTCATCACCATCATCATTGTCGTCATAAACATGTGTGAGATATTGTGAACCTGCTTCGTAAAAGCCAACAATAACACCATCTTCATGGACATCTAGTCCCTGCACCCACAGCAGCATCTTGGCAGCATTGTGAACACCAACAGAACATTTTAGGGGAAAATTGTCCTCTTTTTCAAAGGGTTGCCCGCGTTATCAAAGCTGACACTATTTGAGTGCAGCAGTTCTGTGTGGCAGTGGGGCCAGGACAGTGCGGAGGACCCCACCAATGACTTTCACCCTAATTACTGAAAAGCTGATTGAATGAAGAAGCCAGCCCTGGGGCAGGGGGTGAGCTGCAGGCTTGAGTCCATATCTTTAGCTGATGGTTGCTGCCTATAGCTGCTTTATCTGCCAGCTGTCACACAGCGAAACAATAAGCGATTTCTTCCCTCTTGGAACGACTTGCTTCTTCCCCACTGCTCTGCCATCCTGGATGGTTTCTGTTTCAATCGGGAGACGTGAGCTTGTATTTCAAGCTTTGTTAATAGTGGCAGCCTCGCCTTAACAGGTCTATTCACAGCAGGCGTTGCCCTGAATGGGTGTTAGCCCAGCATGCCATGCAGGGCTGGAGCATGGTACCCTGCGTGCCCAGAGCTGGAGCGACGCGCATCCTCCATAGCTGCAGACTTTCCTCCCTCCCCCACCCCAAAGCCTCAAGGTGTGAGTTGAATAGAAAATTTGTTCTCCCTGTATATATATATTTTAAAAAAATTAAATTTTGAGTCAAAAAGTTCTCAAGTGCAATTGCTGCAAGAAACTAGAAAGCTACGTGTGGGAACTGAGTGATATTCTCGGGTTTTTGGCATTCTGCTTTTGTGTCTATTAATAATCCCCCGGAGTGAGTCATATGGAGATGTATTTATTCACTGAGTCGGAGAGAGCTGCTACCCAAAATAGCAGCTATGTAATTTTTTATGATGCTGTAATACCAGTGCAGCAAAGATTGACATCATTTAGCAGAGATGCTCCCTGCCTGGCAATCAGATAACCCATGTCAAGCCCTGAAATAAACGTGGAAAGCCACGTGCTCAGTTACATAAAACAGCCATGAGAGCCAGCCTGTGTCGGAAATGCCTTTTTGCCCTTTCCTGCACATCTTTTTCCTTTTTTCCCTTATGCCTTTCTAAGCTTTCTTTTCTAGTTTTCTTAAACGAGACTGCGAGGAGCGTTGGGCCAGAGGAAGGATGGGGAAACAGCATTTGCTGTGGAGGGGAGGATCACACACATCTCTAACAATCAAAATTTCTTACCACCCTGCCGCCTGCGAGGTCTGTAGAGAAGTCCTAAAATGTGTCAAATTCAGCACGTCCAGCTTTGAATTGCTCATCGTTTCTTCTTGCCCACTTTGCCGCTCTGCATTTCTGGCTCTGCATTTCCCTGTGCAAACCTCCGAGCATCCTCGGCCAGGGCTCTTGCCCAAAATCCAGCAACTCCTGCCCATCCTGGTGCTTGCAGCCTGAATCGTCGTGGAGGTGATGGCAGCACCCAGCGAAGGGCAGCGTGAAGGCAGAGAAATGGTCCGGTAGAGTGTTTTAAGGAAGAGTCAAACTGGTTTTCTGCATTTCTTCTCATTCTCTGCCCTGCACTGCTGCCATCAGGTCTGTCCTGGTGTCGCAGCCGGCGGGGTGCCCAAGCCATCCCGGGGTGGTCCTGGTGCTCCCTGAAAGAATGTGCGGTACCACTGAGTACTCTGCACGCTTTTTTTGCGCAATTTTGGCCTAAATGCCTCAGCAATCAGACCAGCCCTGGTGTCATGTCATCACACCGTGCCCTGCACCAAAGGATTAATAAAGATGAATTCACCCACACTGGGGTTTAATAGCTTGGGTGAACTTTCCCAGGCAAACAATGTTTTAGAGAGACCATTCCAGCTGGAAATGTTTATTAACATTATCTTTTTATGTAGTACATAGGAAGAAAATTGGACTCCTGCCACTGGCAGCTTTGGGCTGACGTGAATGATGGGCCTTGGGACAAGCAGCAGCTGAAAGTCCTCTGCTTCGGGTCACCTAACTAGAAAGTGGAAATGTGAAAACAGCCCATCAATACAGCTATTGGCGTAAAGTAATTATTAAGGGTAGTTTTAGTAGGAGGTGTGATGTACTGATGCCACCATGCCACCCTTACCCTTCATGCATCTCTACAATGAGTGTTCCTGGGGAGCGGAAGTATCGGGAGTGTGTTCAGACCCAGAAATAAATAACTAAATATTCCTGATTTCTTGTTAGAAAAGAAAAATCAAGAGGGGCAGGGATGGGGATGCCCCTGGCAGTAATTTTGCATAACACTCTTGCCTTTTTAGAGGCCATCTGCAATGGGAGAGCAACTCCTTGTTGTTTCAAAGAGCATCTGGGCATCACAGCTGGTAAAGTGATGGAGATGAACATGGAAAGATAAAACCAGATCCTCCAAGAACTGCGGGAGGATATTGCTAAGAGAGAACATTAATTCCTCTAAGAGAGTTTTTTATCTTTTTTCTTTAAAGTAATGCAATTTGCTGAGGGTTTGCTCCAAGGTCTCTCCCGTTACCCCAGTAGAGACGAGAGAGACACAACTTTGCTGCTGTTGGCAGCTCTGCTCCAATCTCCTGAGCCCCCATCCATCAGGCCCTAGCAGCAGGAACGGTAATGGGTTAAATCCTCCTGTGCCAAATCTCTGCCATGCCCTGGTTTCCCATGGCGAGCATGTTGCCTGCCCAAGAGCAGCCAGGTTTTGCAGAATTAGTGCTTACAGGCTGCCCAGAGAGGTGGTGGAGTCTCTGACTCTGGAGACATTCCAAACCCATCTGGATGCCATCCTGTACAACCTGCTCTAGGTGACCCTGCTCTGGCAGGGGCATTGGACTAGGTATCTCCAGAGATTCCCCTCCAACCCCTGTGATTCTGTGATTCTTTTCAGCAACTGCATCCCTCAGCCCTCAGGGGCAGAACCATGGATAACCCACAGCTGGGTGCAGGCACTTGCAGAGGATGAAGGTCTCTGCCTGTTTTTTTGGGTTAGTTCAACGCTTGGTTAACGGACAGATGGGGAAGAACATGAGCAAACCAGGGAGGTGGGGATGGGGCCTCCCTGCAGGACAGAGCAGGCAGCAGGCTACGATGATTATAAAGAAAGTTGGGAAAATGCAAAGGGCTACAGCCACAAAGGGCTGCTCCATCACGCTGGAGATCTTAGTCCTGAAAGCTTTGGTGAAAAGCCCTCTGCCCCATCCCTGGCTTAGCCCTTGTCGGTGGTCATCCACTCCAAAGAGATGCCACTGAGGAGCATGCTGTATCTTGATATATTTGCTCGTACCAGTGTTCCCTTTTCCTCTTCCCATCTCTCTCTGTATGTTTCTTCATAGTAATCTTTTTTATTATAGTTATTATAATTATTTTAATTGTTTCTTTTCACTGGACTCCTGAGAACATTTCTCAGTTTGCCCGTATCTGAGTCATGTTGCCCTGCACCATCTGACCTGTTTGTCTGCCCATCTCGGGTAGAACATGGAGCCCACAAGTACAGCAGCAGCTGCCAACACAATTGCAAGGCCAATAGACAGTAGGCATCCATTTAAGGAACACCTACTACTCCCAAAATAAATAGATGCAAAGGAAGCACAGAGGACTTTAAGTGTTGTTATACAACCCACAAACCAAAATGCTTTTTGAGCATCCCAGCTTAAAGATCCTTCAAGGGACAAGGAAGGCAGAAGGTGCCTTTGCTCCAAAACAGTAGGTTGAAGAAATTTAGCACTTCATTGGTGAGACTGGTAATGGTTTCTACTTAATGAATGTCATAAACACTGCTGAACACTTGAACAAGGAGTAAATTTAGGGCTCCTGCATCTTTTATTTTCTTAATCTTAACTTCCATGGAGGTGTCAGAGAACAGCTGATAACAGAGAAAGGATGGAGTATGTTTCCTCTGAGACTTACCTAATCAGGCCCAAGAGAGACCTGTTTTCATTAGAATTGAAAAAAACAAGGATCGAAGCAGTCATACTTTAAATGAACTTTTGAAGATCTGTATTCTTACTGCAGGAATGGATTTAAAAAATAAAATAAATGCCCAAGTCATAGAATAACAGAGGTCGAAATAGTCCAATTAGATCAGGCTGCTGAGAGCCTTTCCAGTCTACTTTCAATTTTGTACTGAAAAGGGTTTTTTTTTGATTATATAGAGTATCTCTGGTTTTGGCCACCCTCACAGTGAAAAGTTATCCCTTATTTCATTATGTCCTGCATTGCAACCTGTCTGTTGCTTTCACCCATCGCTGTGCACCTCTGCACCCTCCAGGCAGTGAGGCTGCACACCCACTTAGCCATGGGACAATACTGGTGTGACTACCAAAGGCCTTGCTAAAAATCAAGGCAAACACAGCTGGCTGGGCAATGCAGAAATTGGTGTCAATTTAGCACAGCTTGACCGGAATATTTACATTTTATTAAATCTTTACAATCAGCAATTATAATCAAGTACACAATTATGTACACAGATTATATACATTTTAGCCCAGACTTTTACATCACAGTACATAGTTGCCCTTAGAAATATTGTATACACTTATCACCAGACAGTAAAACCCAACAATAGTGTTACAGCACCTGTTATTAGACATCTTCCATAAGAAAATATACGGCTGTAAATTGGGCTGGCTAAAAAAAAAAATCTTATAAAATCTGAACATACAATATTTCATTCACAGAATGTTTCTTTGTTGTTTTTTTTCTATGTTCTGACTGATGCCTTTTGCATAAGATGTCCCATTTTTAACCTCTCAACATACATTTATTCATGCCTACCAGTATGCCTTCAGATACGCTGGCAGTAGGAGAACCAAAGCTGGGCTCATTTTGAAACTTCATTAAGAAACAATAAATGTAAACAATTGAGAATATTCCTCTAAGATCAAATAAGAAATTACTTGGCTGATCTGAATTACATGGCATGGAATAAGTGCTAGCTCCAGCTGTGATTCCTGAATTCTTCAGTGTTCAATACCATACAAGTAAATGCACGATACCATACAAAGAAAGAGGAGACTACTTGATGAATGATGTATGAGCAATATTCCACATGGAGGGAGCAGACTTCTAAAAATCTGGGAAGAACACTTACTCCCCTCTCCAAAAATTGTTATTTTTTTGATGAATACATTCTTCTTGCTTTTTAAGATGACAGTGACAGAAAATGGAATTATTTTCAGAATGATATGAAAAGCTTAAACTATTTCCTCATAAGGAAATACAAATTTAAAATAACCTGAATAAAACAGCCCCCCCAGTTTAGTCCTCTTTCCCAAAAGGTCAACCTTACCTGATTCAGTTCTGTAAACAAAACTATGGCTCTCGTGATGGTTTCAAAGATAAAGTAGACCAAACTGAAACAAACAAAAAAAAACCACAAACCCAACCCAAAAGGAAGGAGGCAACAGTTAGATATCTGAGGTAGGCCACCACCAAAATGATGCTTCAAATCCATAGAGAGTTCCGGGATCATTCAAAAATCCCTTAGAAGGAGAGCTATTGTCTGCTGCTTTATCAATAGATGTGGAAAAGCAATTAAATAAAAATGAGCTGGTGGTGGCAAGGAAAGTTAATCTTTAAATAAAATTTTGCATCTACACCTAAATTTTCTGCAAATAAAAAAAGAAAACCTTTAGTTGCTATACTGACAGTCTTAACATAATGACCAGAGGGTCTCTATAGCTATAAAAATAATTCTATTTCCACCAAAAGAGCCAACACGGATAAAGATGTAGCCCGTATCGAAGAGCATGGGAACAACAATGCTCCTTTTGTGGCACTAAGCACTGACAGATCAAACGAATTATCAGAGTGAAAACTTTTGATCTGCACCTGATAGTTTTGATCCTGCAGCTGACTGCACTTGGCCACGTTGCTTTGAGCCCAGGCACTACCAGGGAGCACAGCATCCCTCGGGTACAGACCAGGGCTCCAAGTAACAAAGGACACTTAAAAGGCTCCCATGATCAAATTCCTTACACGAAGAAACTCACATAACAAGAAACATAAATAACAAAATTCTCAACTGAAAAACCCCAGCTGCTTCAAGCCCTACTCGTTCAGTCCAAACCTCCATACAGTTATTTGTGCAAAGGAATTATAACTACATTTAAAAGTTAATTTATTTAAAAGGACACTTATTCACTATTCCACTACCGCTTCATTTCCTCCTCACAATTACCTCCTGCTCTAGCGATTTAAAGTTATCATTCATTTTATGGATAATAGTCTGATTGACTGTCATGCTCTCAAAAGGTGCCTGTGCATTCTGATACTCTTGAAAGCAAGTGTCAATAAGTATACATGTATACAACATTTGCCTGGGATTTCTCCATTCATACTGTACAGGAGTATACATAAATAAATACAGTATGGCTGTACTAATTAACAGTTGCATATTCAGCACGCATAATTTCACCAGCTAAACGAAAGGTGCAATTCAGATCGGGGAGTTTTTTTATTCCATTGTAAAGATGAATATAAACCTTCATTTTTGGCCTGGTGCAGCATATAGGCAGTGTTAATTTACTCTTTAATATAAAACAATTCTTTGAACCACAATTCACTAAAAGTGGTTTATAGAAATCAAGTTAATTAGTTTTTGGCAGTTTCTTTGGACACAGTCAAAACATCTCTCGGTCATTTAAATATCCCCATTTTTATTTAAATAATGTTTTCCATAATAGGGATAACAAATTAGGACTCACACTTACCTGTAACAAACTCCCGAAGCCCAGAGTAACATATCAGTCATTCTCACAGTTCAGGCCACTATACTTTGAACTATGGACCCAACAGCCAAAATTGTTGCGCTTCACTACCGGTACTGGCCTCATTGCCTTAAGGATCACATGTATAGAAGTTGCGTATAAAAAGAATGACAACGCAGTCAAGCTGTTAGAAGTCAAACTTGTAGAAAAAGGAAGGTTTTTGTTATAGCTGATCTAGTTCTGTTTAGTGTCCTTTCAGAGAATATTGCCAGTTTAAATTCTGTATCTCACGGTAGATTTTTCAACCTGGAAGGCCAAAGGAAATACCTGTAACCCAACATCTACCTCTACCACTTTACCTTAACCTCAAGCATAACTTTCACAACACACTGTGAACCTTTATCGAGTAGACCCCAAACAAGCAAGGCTGTCTTAGTTTCCCTGATGGAACCTGCTTACAAAGTACACATTGCCTTTGGTTTATACAGTTTCTCTAGTTGAAAGTGGGGCAAAAGGGAAAACTCGCACGTCCTCACGGTTGTTCTTCATGGTAACAGATGGAAGGAGCGATGAGCAACACTACAGTGTCTCAGTATGATGTGTCAGGACAAAATCAGACTGCTTCTAGCTGTGTCTTAAAGACAAGACAACTGGAAACATAATTTCACCCGCTGCTATCAATGAAGGCTTTCAACTCAGTAGAGATCATTGAAACCACACCTTGGCGCCAACCAGAACAGTGGCTTACCTACTGCCTTCAAGTGGTCTCATCGATAACCGTTACATTGTATGTTAATCCCACTGCCTTCAACTTGTGCTTTCCAGAGACCAAGGGAGCGTCACCTCTTGGAGCCTGGAATGCAGAAGTCGGGCTCATTCCCTGAATGAGCCTCCTACGTTACAGCACCATGCAGTGGAGCCAGACAAATGCTTCAATTGCACATTCCCATTTTTAAACAGGAAAAATTAAAACAATACAAAGAGCGCGTGCTGGATTTCTGTGGTAATTTCCAGGTGAAACCTGGTTGCTCATCACAATACTGAATATGTTTTCTAGTTCTCAGATATCAGGGCCTCGCCTCGCCTTTACCCAAAGAGTTCTCCATTTGTTTACTAACAAATAAGTTATTATTACAAGTCATAGCTCATCCTTTTCCATCATTTCAAATGCTTCTATATCTTCATTCCAGTCTGCTAATATGGATTCCATAGGTTGGACTTTATTATCCCAGTTAACTTTGGAATTTGACTCTGTCTCGGTCTTTTGTTCCTGAGACTGGTGATCCCCTTGCGTACATGCTGGCTCCGGAGCACTAGCCTCATCGGTTCCAGGGACGCAGGAATCCTGATTTGAAATGGAAATGCTGTCACTGTCTGCCGTAGCAGAAGATAAAGAATCAGGGTCAGCAACATCAGAGCTTTCTCCTTCTTCATGCTCCTCACTGACCGCACCAACATCCTGAGATGCTGAAGTAGCTTCTTCTGAATTCTGTTTATGTGAATCGTTTTCAGATAATTTCTGGTCCATGTTCTCCATTTCCAAGTCTTTAAGAGGGAAAAGGAAAAAAAAATTTTTGAAAAAAAACCCCTAGGAAGGCAGCATTTTCTTATGTACTTCATAAGCAAGGTCACTTCCCTTGACCTTATTCCTCAAGGAAGTGCAGACTTTCCATTGATAAGAAAACTTAATGTTATTAAAGAACATATTTTACAGAGGGAGGCGAGGGAAGACATTTAAACAAGGGCAAACAATATAGTGAGATTAGTTTTGGTTCCTCAAACTGGAATAGTGACTTCTGGGTCAGTGCTATCCTTCAATGTTAAGCAAATACCCACTGCGTGCACTGAACTTTAATACTGGATTTTAAAGCACTCCCAGATCCACCAGGATCCCACTTCTAAGCAAGTTTAAGTTTACTGAACTGTGAATTAGAGAGAGCCAAAGCCAAAACCTCCCTCATCAGATCCCCACTCAAAGCAAGTAACGTACATATCTCAGTGATTTAGCTTGTAACTTTACAACAGCTATCCGATTTAACCATGCAGATTTCCTTGGAGTTACATATTTATACCTAGTATATAGGACACTAATATTTCAAGATTTCTAGGGAGTTTAACTGAATATGCCATGTTTAACACAGGATACTTACTGCTATCAATAATGTAGTTTGGAATCATTTTACCTTTAAAGATTGTTGCTGGGATTCCAAATGGAAGCAGGAGGAGGGGGGAAGAAGCAGAGATGCATTACAAATTCTCAAATGCAGAGCTATCTTGAATTTAGTGTTTTGTTAATGCAGCTTAACCATAGTTATAAACAGGAGGAATCTGTAAGCCACTATGAAGAAACACTGTAGCTTTTAGCATATCACCTTTGCAAACGTGCAGAAAATAAACACTGTCACTGGTTTACTAGAGATACTTGTTCTTACATAACTCTGCTTGGACAAAGCAGTGCTACAAGGAAGGCTTACTAAAGGAAAACCTAGAATTTTCTACCATATGCAAACATTTTAATTGGAAATGTATTAGCTTGCAATTTTCTTGTATTATACAAGAAAAACTGCAAAACATCTGAGGTCAGCAGCCTTATTTCTCATGATAACAACTTCTCCTTAGATAGGCAAAATAGTTGTAGCGGTTGTCTCTCTCCTTTTGGGTACTAAGCATGTCACTGGGGAGCTTGGTAAGAGAGAGGCATTTACAATGTAGGGCACTGAAAACACTTAATGCTATTTCTGACACCACTTCAAAGCAGATTATGACAAAAAGGGTTCAAAAGGAATCCAAAAGGCTGTATTTTCTCATTAGTCAAACTGACATTTAACTTATAAACAGCATTTCTGGATGTTAATGTTAACTTGGGGGGGTGACGGATAATGACACATCTCAGATAGTAGTTTTTTCGTAAGAAAGCCATTACCAATGTCAAACAGAAGACTAGAGCTACCAAATAATGCATTTGCACCTTTGGGTAGCAATAGAAATCACTATTGTACATTTCACACTGTGCCATGGCATAAATGGAAGCTAAATTTGTATAAATAACCTCTAATCTTACCTCTGTCTTTTGCTTTATCAGAAAGGAGTACCTCCACAGCCTCATACTCCCGGATTGCATCCAGTATAATGTTTCCTTCCTTGTTGAAGAGGAAGAGCATGGGAATTGTGATATCATCTGTATTCTTTCCATCACCAGCCATTTGGAAGAGAGGAGCTGTGTCACTACTGCTTCCCTCATTGTCATCTAGCCAGATGCACACAAAAGAAAAAGCAAGCAAACCTCCTGTTAGATAAAAAGGCTAGAACTCGGAACTTCAGCAAACTTTCTGAGCAGCTTTCTACTGCCCAGACAGTTAGGAGGATCTCAGGCAGAAAATAGTAAGTCAGTTGTAAAAAGCAAAAAGCTAACTTGTGTACTTGTTTTCCTTATCATTTTTCATTTGTATCTCGTCTTCTTCAGCAGTTTGCAGACAGCACTATTTCAACACTCAGTGATCCTTAAAATAACAACTTTTAATCTGCAAAAGCAGCGACAATCACCCATCCCAATTTCTTTAGCTAGACTTCCTGCGCAGAACCAAACCTAAAATATTTATTCATCTTCTGAAAGTGCAATTGCTGTGTTGGAGTACTGTCATCTCAGAGAGTTTAACAGCTTCTTGTCAGCTTTCCAGTGTCTTTGAATCTGTAAAATACAGGTTACATCTACACAAACTTAAGACTTTAAGAACTTAAGATTTTATTTACCAATAACAATGCCACCTATTGCTCCAGCTTTTTGAATGTTCCGTGCCTTTTCAGCAAACATACACTGGCCTCTTTGCATCAGAGCAATTTTCTCTTTCACTGCCTCAGGATTAGTGATCTCTGAGCATCCATTATATGGCTTAATGGTTGCAACAAATCCTCTTGTCTGTTTGGAAAAACAAAAACAAACAGAAAAAGAGAATTACAGCACCAGGTTCAAACTTGCAGAAGACTCCTAAGCATTTTCATTTCTTCAGTTAGTCTAATGTATTTAGTGTTGTCTTCTGTCAGTGCAAGCAATCTTTACCCTGAAGCGGGAGTTCTAAGAAGCAAAGAATCACCAAGTGAAAACTAAATTCTCATATTCAGTGTATTTTGTCTATACCTCTGAACTGCTGTCTCTGGAAAAATTTCTTCTGTCAAGTGCTAGTCTGGAACTCCTCTTTTGGGCTGCATCTTGCCCAAAGTCATCGGGTTTTCCTACTGCTTCCAATAGGGACCACTGTCTCTGTGGTATTTTCTTCTTCCATCTAAATACAGCCTTTTATAAAAGCTCCCATAAGAACAGCCTACTCTAACTCTAAAAGGGTTTCTGCAAATTCATGGCTGACATGGTAGAAAAACCTTCCCTTAAATTAACATCTCAAGATATACACTGGAGATTATATAAGTGTGTTTCAAAAAATCATACTACGTATGTATTTTAAATCCTAAATCATGATTGATGACTCAGGAGCAGAGCATGGGCCGCACACCAATAAGCCACTCATCTAAAAGACTGTCATTGCTGTCATTCTGTCATTGCTGCACCCTGTCATTTTAACCACTGTAATTAATTGATCACTCTGTAGCTGGCCATCCTGAAATAGTACCAGTACTGTAAAATTTAGGCTTATACAATAAGGAAAGTAACAGAAAGCTAGGAACAGATCACATACACATCTAACATACCCCTGCTTTGTGTTTGGATAAGTCCATCCCAAATTGTGCTGGTCCAGCAGTCAAGACCACCCTGCCAAAGAATGGATGGGAAACAATCTGAACAGCACGAGGAGGTAGCTGTTGCTCTTTCTGTTGCTGACTGGAGAGTTCAATCATTTCCTGCATGAACCGTAAGCCATCTTCAGCATCAAGTGAACTTGCTGCCTGAGTAGTAAAGAAATAATAAACAGTTTCTTCTTAAATGTTTGAGAAACTTTAAAAAAAAAAAAAGAAAACTGAAGTTAGGTTTGCTTGGATCACTGCTACAAAGATTTTAAAATACAGAGTGGATGCTCACTGGCACTTATTCATCATTTCAAATGAGGAATTTAACTTTTTAGCATCTCCACCACACTGGAGACTAAAAATATATAAACGTATAGGCCTCCTAAACAAACAGAAGTAACTCACACTGAAAACTAATATTTTCAGATAAGATGCTGTTAACTGCATCATTTTGATGTGAACAGCCTCCATCTAATTTAATGGAAGATTAGTTTGAAGTGTTGCTGAGGCAAAATATTAACAAGCATCAGCCTGCTAAATATAGTTGCATATGCAGCTCATGTGCCCCCTTCCATAGTCTAGCTGTCCCTCCTGAACCTCGAAGTGTCAAATATAATTGCTAGTAAGATTTTACTAAAACTTTTCAGAAAAAGTACTATCAGGTCTTACTTGCACTGCATGCTGTACTAATTGTACCCTTCCATCTTTTAGATGAATCAGACTGACTCCCATCTTCTTCAGTATCTCCAAGTGTTCAGGATTACTGGCCATGAAATCCCTGGCTCTCAACGGTGGTTTTGGTCCACTTCCCAAACTCTCTTCTCTGCCAAAAGATATTAGAGATCAAACCTTTAAAAACCAGATTATTCTTGAAACATGACTCTCACATTATTCCTACCACCACAAGATTAGAATTCTTTGGAATAATGTTGAGTACAAACTTCACTAGAATGCAACTTCTCAAACTATCTTTTTTAAAAGTTGTCGATATTATCAATAATTTGGTAGTGCAAAAAAGCACACGCAATGTTGATAACAAAACTAACATACGCTCTCATTTCTAAATAGTCTGCATTATTTTAAGATGGACTAAAACCAGTTTTCCTCATACAGTTGCTACACAGTTCTACTCATTAAGTATAAATACCAAAGAGGTGTTCAGAAGGATAAACTTCCTCAGCTTTAACAGACCATCCTAAATTCTCCAGAACAGGTGAAGTTATGTAAGGTAGCATGAATTGCTTACTACAAAGAGTAGTTGCAGAACTGCTCAAGAGACTACAGAAATTCATTTTACAAATCAAAGAAACACATTTCCTGTAATACCTGGGCTACAATTCCCTCTCTGAGTATGCAGCTCATTAAGCTCCTTTTGCTTTGAAAGAGTCACTAATTCCTGCTGGAAATGAACTAAGTCTTGCTGATGATGCCAGACAAAACATAACTGATTTTTCCTGTAGCTAGGCTAGCCATTTCAAAAGGACTCCAAACTCAAGCAGAGCAAGCTCCAATAACACCTCATATTTCTCCTTCCGTGTATAACAGACTGTATTCCACTCACTCCTACACTAACAAAAGACAGAAAACATTTATCTTACGCTCTGGAAATACCCCTAGGACAGCTCTTATCCACCACATTTTTCAAAGGTTCACGAATACTCTGAGCAAACATAGGGTCATTTGGGAAAAGAATCTGGGTGTTCGGACAGGTCCAGTCAAAGTTGCTGTCATCCAGCTCCGTGTACTCCGTAGTCTAAAATGAAAGATACAGATCACTTATTAAAAATGCAGGTTACATTTTTATATGAAGAAAATCAACAGATAGCCCTACCCTTAAGTAATCTGTGTACTCAGGACACAGAGCAGCTGAATGCAATGAATGTCCTACAACCACACACATTCCAGGAAGGAAGAATACATCATTCTTCTCTGCCACACCTTGTAATAATAATGGGTAACCAGTTCACTGCAACCCCTTTATAGGAATAGATAAATACAATACCGGTTCTAATTTGTAACTCACCAAACTTGTATCCACAGTTTCTAGAAATTTTTTGCAGAAACAGCTAATCCTCTACTGGCAAACAGTACTTCTCAAGCCTGCTCCTGACATAGCTAGCGCCCCTGTACTTTTATGTCCTGGACAACTAAAGGAAGTAGTTACAATTTCATTGGATACTGCCTTTATGCTGACTGGACCAGCTACAGTCCTTAGGTAATTCTTGCTTCGTATTACTAAGAATCTCACATCTTTTCATATGAACAAAAGATTCTCCTCTTCAAAAGCCATACTGACTTGCAAGTCTGCATGGGCAAGGATGAATCTATATATAATTCAAACAATCTCTGTTTTCAGAAAAGATGACAGAGTTAACATTTACATAAATTGCTGGTTTGTAATGTGAAACCAGGTGGAATATGTACAGTGATCTTGAGCCATATTTAGTTTGTTCTTAGTTTTGCAAATAACTGGTTGTTGGATAACTGGCAAGTTAATTTTCTCACTTATAAAAAAATTAATGTAGTATTTATCTACTTTTAAAAAAGCCTGTTTGCAACATATTAGCTAACTAAAAATCAAGTATTTAAAGGCTCCCTAAAAACCAAGACCTAAAAGGGTATTCGTTTACTGGAATAAACACTTTAAAGTACCTGTGCTCTTAGTGTGACAAATATTAGTCACATCACTCAAGAAAGAAGGTCTTGCAAGCACTATCGCAAGCATCGGCGTAATAAGACATGACCTTTCCTGCTTATAAGAATAAATACAAACAGGATGTTGGGTTGCTACTACCAACTATTTCACAGACATTTTGGCTTACTAGCATGTGCTTACATGCAAAGTAATTTACACATTCTGTTTAGTCTTATAATTTTTTTTCCCCATCAGATAAATTCCATAAGAGTAACACATTCATCTTTACAGCCTTTTAGCTGTTTAATGCATTTTGTTGACACCATTTTCAGTGGATCTTTCTTACTTGTATTATGCACATTAGCAGCTTTGACTTAAAGAGCTCAAGAAAACTGCATTACAACAATTTACTCTATCTTCTTTATTGGCCTTTTATTAACATTTGCTATTCTCAAGAGAACTACATATGTCAGGCCAGCATTTCACACAGTATCAGCTGTCTCCAAAGTATCAACTTCTCATATTGGGAACAAAAGTTACATAAAATACTCCTTCAGAGGGAACAGAACTTCTTGCATAGTTTAAAAAGCATAGTCTCTGTTTCCAAAACTCAAAGACAAAAGATGATCAGCACTCAAGGAAAGAACGTTCAGAGAGGGTGCAGAATCTCCACCATGAAGGAACATGAAAAAACAACCACCTATTAAATGTATTACCAATGTCAGGCATTAAGAGCAAGTAATTAAAAATTGTCCGCTGTTTAATGCTAGAGTCCATAAAACAGAATGCTTTATGCTCAATTTTAAGATTTCTCCAGGACCCATGGTTTGACATACAACATCAGCATTTTCCTCTGATCCAGGCATTACTGTAGAACACATAGTAAAGGGTAAAAATAGAGGCACACTAATGTAAGGGAATTTACATCCCTGATGCCCTAGACACCTTTCTATTCAGTTTCTCACGCATTTCTTTTGCTTGCCAGTAGTATTATTGCCTTAAAGATTAATTATGTCACCTTATTGAGCACAAAAACGAGAGGAGTATTTATGATGCTTCATGGCACAGTTGTATTATTATAGGTTATTTTGGAAGGTTAAGTAATTTATAAATCCATAAATGTTCTCACATTTACACAACAGATGCCTATTGCATGGACTAAACCAATTAAACATCCCAAAAGCTATAGCTGCATTTTGTCAAACTAGCTTTGTAGTGGTCACAAAAAACCTTTCAAAATTTGCCAAGGGTTCATGTAGTAATATAAGCAACAAAAACTTAGGCATGCTGTTACAAATGTTTTAGAAAAAATAACAGAAAATAAAGATGAATACAAAAAGGTGTTATGTGTTATATGCGTGTTATTTTCAAATTTATATAGAGATGGGGAATGGGTTTCATTTTAAATATTGCTAATATTCCACAGCTTTTTTCTCAAGATTCAGTGGTGCAGAATCCAGTCATGGAAACATTACTCATACTCGTGTGACTGTTAATATGATGAAATAGTTCATATTAAACAAAGTGTTTTAACACTTTGTACTTCAAACTTTGATTTTTCCTGATTTTTCTTCCATTTCCTCTCATAAAAAAAGGAACTGCTTCAAAGCACCACTAAAACTGATTTAAATTTGAGCTGTTACTTACTGTATTTTTTTTAGAGATGGTTTGGTTTGTAGTGGAAAGCCAAAGTGGTAGTAAATGAGCTTCTGTAGTGAAGATATAATCTTCAATGTCGAAAATCATGTCTTCCTTATCAGCAAATAGCAGGTAAAGATATTTAAACATCTCGGCCAGAAAGAAAGAGTCCATCCTGGGGGGGGAAGGAAAAAAAAAAAAAATTATGTTCTTTAGGAAGATCTCCTTTTTTCTAAAACATCAGTAATACTTATATTGCTCCATCTCTGAAGACTTCTGACTATTACTGTTGAACTTAATTCCATTAGCATTCCTTCCACTTGGAAGAAACTACATTTGGAGGGAAATGATTCAGCATGGTCAGTACAAAACAGCATTACAGAAAAAACAAATAAACCTGTTTACAAACTTCAAGTTTTGAATTATATTTTGATTGAAAGTAATTCGTCTATTGCTCTGAGACAAATGAAACATTATTAACTAAAAATATTCTTACATAAGAAACTATAAAACTATGGAAATAGTTTATAGACTATAACAAATGGGTCATTTAAGACTTAGTTATCAAACTGAAGACAGACAGCTACTCAAAGGTCAATAAATTCAATTATATAAACAGGGTAACTAGGTTTTTTTTTTTTCTATAATCTTTTTACGAAAAAAATCATTGCAAAATCCTTTACCTGTCTTCATGACTTCCTGTACGAACATCCTTCATTGCAGCAAACCCACAAGGGACTCTTGCATACTTGTTCAAGTTTTCAATGAGTGTTTTTCCTACTTCTAGATAGTAAGGGTCCCCAGTAGCCTGTAAAATAAAAACAAAAACCAAACCCACACATATAGATGCACTTAGACTTACTGTACAGTTAGCAGCTTTCATTTTCCTAATACTAATTTATTGATTCCATACCTTCTCAGACACCAGTAAAGTCTAATTTATTAATAGTGCTAAACAGTCACAGGACAGACTTCTGAGATACTACTGCATTGCCTTTTACGGATATGCAGATAAGCACATAGAAATACCTACAGAAAAACAAGACATTTAGGCACTGCTCTTGTCTGCAAGGTACAAGTGGCTTTTTCTCTTAGAGACTAAGATCTCTTTAAGAGAGGTCAGTAACACCTGAATATCTTTAAAAATATGGGCCTTTGTCACTTAACAGGTTTTTTTCTAATTCTAGGCATATAAAACAAAATTCCTAGAACAATTTTTGATAACCAATACTTTCATCTTGTTTATAAACAGAACTGGCTCCAGTACATAAAATAAGCAGGAGATAGGCTACTCATTCTACATTGAAACAAAACACCAACAAAATTCTAGGTGCTAGACAAAGCAACCAAAAGTCAGAGGAATGAAAGTGATCCTACCTTATACAAGAAGTAAGTGCTTTCAGCAAATTCAGGCCTTAAAGGATGCTGAGCCCAGTGAACTCTAAAGTCTGTTGTGAATGCCTGAGGAAGGAAGAGAACAGACAAAAATAAATGGAAGAATAAAAACCAAACACAGGTTTATTTTGCATGCTACGTTAACTGTATTACAACAGCTAAAGTACACAGCAGTGGAGACTGAAGGCCCAACATCAGTCTCAGGAGGCTACAAGAATCTCTGTCCAGTTGGTACATTTGAGGCCAAAACTTAAACCAGTGCTCTAGCCCACTTAGTATGGGTGAGATTTATGCTTGTGTTTGTGCAGGAGTCCAGACATCACCCAGCCTCTTGACAAGAGTTCAGCAAGTGGAGTTCTGGCGAAGAGGTGCCAGACAAGAAATTGTGCTCCAGGCCCAGGAGGCAGCACAGAGCCTTCAATTGCTCCCAAAACCACAAGCACACAAACTGCTAGTGCAATCCAACCAAAGCAGGCTGGTGAAGGGCCGCTACACAGAGACGACCTGAGCTTTGACAAATACCATTTTTGCAAACTTACCTACCACCTGACACTTCCAGTGCATTAAACTGTCATTTCAGACTGACAGATTGTAAGCAGCTGTTTCTAATATAAGAAATACCACAGACTAGAAGTCAGGTATCTAAAAATTTCCAAGTCTGTGTATTCACTCTTAATATGCACTGGCACAAGCCACTTCTGTGGTGGCCTTACATTCACTTCTAGTTCACACCTGGGTTTAAACTAAGTCTTTGCTAAAGGGGATGGCATATTGGCTTAAATGCAACTAACTCATCTTCCAAAGTTTGCTTTTTAAGTACAAAGCACTGAAAGAACAAGCCAAAAAACACCTCTAAGGTGCATTTTAAAAGCACTCAAAAAAAATCATTCCAGTGCTTAGAGAGTATTCTTTGGTCTCAATTTCCACATTTGCTAAATGCGATGTTACTTGAAATGCTCTCTAACAGAAATAAGCTTACACCAGAGGAAAGTCAAAATTATAAATGGAATCAGAAGCTTTCTCATATATTCCAGGTCATCACAGAATAAAGACACACACTTCAGCAGGTAAACAAGTTTTCTGTGCAGAATTAACTTGCTCAAAGACTGCACTTGCAATATCTACAGATAAGTTTGTGTACCTACTTTCAAGGACATTATGCAAAATTTCAAAACATCCTCTGAGAACAATTCAGTCTTTAGTTTCCCTCCTTCAGTTAATAAAGATGACTGATCTTTTGCATTAATGCTATTACACTATTAAGCAGCTAAAACTACATGTGCTTATACAAGTTTTGCATACTGAAATGAGTCAATGTCAATTTTGAAAGGGTGAAATATAAAGTCTAAGCAATTATTAGTAGCAGCAGCTTCCTATTACTGTGTTAATTACAGCATAACTGAAGGAAAAATATTTCACATCCAAAACACAGTTGTGATACATGCAGAACTGTAAATCACATAAGAATGCTGTGGAAACAAGCCTTTGGCTTTAATGATACATATACCTACTATTTTTTCAAATGGATAGCTAAGACTGCACAAATTGAGGTAAGAATTGGTTTACACAATCAAAAAATTACCACCTTACCTCCGGAAGAAAGTTATGCTTTTTTATAACCTGATACAGCATCTCATGAGTTTCAATAGCAGGTCTAATATCACCCTTCAACACCTAAAATTCAATAATAAAATTAACACTAATTCACTGTGCATAGGAATAATATTCAAAAGTTAGGCACACTCACTGTGTTCATGTAAAGCTACAGACCAATTTCTACATTTCCAGCAGATACATGCTATAAATATTACCCCCTTTCAGTGTACGCCACAGATATTCCATAAGAGCTTTTTAAGCAAAATCAGTGAGCTCATTAAGACTACTGCCTATGAAGAAAAAGGATCTCTATCATTCACAGAGAACTGTGGTGGAAATGTGATTTAGTTTGTCTTAAAAATGTAAATGGCACAAACACTACAAAATTTGTCACTAGATTACTAAAAAGGCAGCCTCATTTGAGTGTTTTCACGACTAGGAGTGAAGGGAGCACATCATACGGACGTACTTTTCTTGATACTCAAGATGGCCAGAAATGCACATTAACTTGCATCATAGCATTGAAGTGACAGGAGAAGTGAGTACAGAAATTCTCATTTGGTATTTCTGAAAATCAAATTACTAAGCTTGACTTGTCCATTATATATCCAGTCCATTTAATCATTTACTTGTTATTAAAATCGTCTGCACATGGGTTTGAAACCTTACCTGCAATCCAGGGAAGAAAGCTAGCAAAGAATCCATCCAGGTCCTAGCATTTAGCATTGGTTTATGAATATGAACATCAAGAAGAAGAGGTGGTTGGCTAATGTATCTCATTATGGCATCGTAGTGCTGACAAACATCAGAAAAATCCTAAGTTTATATTATCAATACATTTTATAAAAC
Source organism: Burhinus oedicnemus (assembly GCA_008921705.1). Taxonomy (NCBI): domain Eukaryota; kingdom Metazoa; phylum Chordata; class Aves; order Charadriiformes; family Burhinidae; genus Burhinus; species Burhinus oedicnemus. The sequence goes on along the minus strand of VFFE01008906.1, from coordinate 1,925,005 downwards.
AGATATAGATCGCTAGACTATGGCATTTTATTTCAATGAAAGAACCAGTACTACACTCCCAATCATCTAGCAATGCACAGTAGTTTCTAGTTCTACAAACTAAAAAGAAGTGTAGTAAATACTGAAAAGCTCCACGGTATTACACATGCAATCACATTCAAGTAATACACATAAACAAAAGTCTATTCAGCAGCCATGTGATAAACAAGTAACTACCACAGTTAACGTACATTTGTTATGGCTGAATCTTTAAGTACGTGCTAAACAAAGCTGAAATTGCTTTCTCTGAACAAGAGAATACTAAAGCAAATACATCTCAGGAGGAAGAGGAGGAAAGGAGGTATAAAAAAAAAACCAACAGAGCAGCTGGACTCAATGGCTCAGAAGAACTTTAAAACCCACTAGCTCACTTGTCAACTTGCTGACTTCCAATTCTGTACTCTCCAAGATAGCTGCCTTTCTTGTTTTCTGAAGCACAGAAGGTACAATCACAAGCATACAAGCCAAATCGATAGGAAACATAATCGAGGCAAATTATAATAATGGTGGCTGCAGGTTAGGAATATGAAATAATCATTACACTTACAAGTATAAGCAACAGGCATTTAGCTGCTGATTTATTCCAATCTTAATACTGATTATGATATAAAATCATGAAATATAAAATCATTTTATGATATAAAATGTTTTTATTGGCTATTGCTACTTTCAAAAGAAAGAATGCTCTTATGAAAGAATAATGATGCTGACAAAGTTGCTCAGTAATCTTATGAATTTAGCAATCAAAGTGGTTTTTTCAGCTTGTAAGTATACTTAAACGTATACTGGGCTTTATACTGGGCAAGATCCAGACTTCAATTTTCAGATCTTTTTTGTTGCTCCAAGACAGAAAGAAATTGTACCACGGCTTGTAACAAGAGGCTCTTATGTTGTTTTACAGAAACATTTGCACTATTACACTCTCCAAGGTGATCTAGAAATACAGCTTCTCCTGTACTGAAAACATGGGAAAAGGTCCAGAAATTCAGATTTTCATTGAACGGGGTTAAAATAGCTGCTCAGGTGACAGTTCACCCAAGCTTAGGAAAAAATCATATTAAAAAGAGCTGGCACTAGACACATCAGAAGTCACAGAAACTGTACTGAAGATCTCTTCATAGGCTTCTCAGGCTAGCAGCTGACTGACAATACAATTAGTCTTAAATTTGTCTTACAGAAGTCACAAACCTGAGCAAGGTGTTAACTTACTGTGTTAAATCTTTCCAGGAAACTGTCATCTCCCAGCAAAACATAGGCTTTTAATAAATATTCATAATATGAATCTATTCCTGCTCCAACTCCACTGTCTAGAAACAGCAGAAAATGAAAAGGTGTTTTTACTTTAAGTAGCTATATGGATATTTTCACATGATTTCATTTTGATTTTAAAGGCTCTTTTAGTAAAAGGAAAAGCCTCCTATCACTAGAATTAAGGCACAGATGGATGCAGAGACACAATACTGTATGTCTACATGAAAGGTTTTGTAGTATCAGGGCACACAGTAATATGAACAGACATGCATTGAAGCCAGTTGTTTCACTCTTCTCACATGAAAATATTTCTACTGGCTGCCATATACAACCACAGTCCTATTTATATTTTTCCTATGCATTTATAGTAGAATCTCTGAAAATTTATCCCAGGCATTCCCCTCTCGGTATTCAAGTGAATCAGAGAACACTTTCTTTGCAATGAATAAAACTAATTTCTCTACCAAAACACCCTTTCAGAGCAAAGCCAGGCTTCATCGCAGCAGGTTTCTCCAGCACTGAAATTACGTAACTCCACTTGCCTATCCCATTAACATTTTTAAATAGTCTAGCTAAATGTGATGGGGCAGTGTCAAGGTTTTTTTCTTCCCCAAAACCACTTGTGGTCGCTGATTCCGAGTCAGAATACCACATACCTTTGCGGACCCAGTCTCCAGTGTGAATATTAATAGTAACGCCCACTAAATTGCTGCTGCGCTGTCTCTTTTCCCAAATAAAATCAAGCGCTTTCCGTGCATATTCCTGCAACAACAAAAAACACTCATTAAAGGAAATTATAGAGAAGCACAGATATTGGAGAATGTTATTCTTTTGTCTATTGAAATTAAGACGCTATGAAGTAATAAGATGTTTCATATCTAATAATTATAAAACTCAGCATTATATTACATTACATACACTTAAATAGTAGGATGTTCAATCCACATTTTATAAAAATAGTTACTCTGTTGCTGATTAGAAAGAATGGCGCTTGTCTACATGTGCCAATAAGGTGTATGGTCTTGAGGAAGCATCCTTCCGCACAAGTTTCCTACTCTAAAACTGTGCACACAGACAGGATAGTGTAACCTAATTAAAAAAAATAAATTCGAGAAATGTAACAGCCTTAAAATCAAAATCTGTGTCTTTTCAGATATCTCAATGTGGAGCTGCAGCCCCTTTTCATTAATATACAGGTTATATACATTCTTTATATACAGAAAAAGTAACTTGAAGATAACAACCTACCCAAGAAAAATGGAACTAAATTGCCAAACACACGCACGGGATTTTAGGGGGACAAATTTTACTGAAACACTCAACACAGGCCCAGCTACGCTTCTACCCAGTTCCATGAAACTAAATGAAATACTAGGCCCATGCTGAAAGATTTTAAAAAATTCTAATTTGAAAAAAGCATGCTGCTTTTTTTAGTATCAAAGAAATACTCACAAACATTTTCATTTAGCTTCCTGCTGACACTATATCCTTAGATAGGTCTTGCACAACTTCAGTGGGACTATGAGTATGACTTTTTTTTTCCCTTTTGCTTTTTTTTAAGCTGCATTTTAAGGAACAAGTATCTAACTTTTCTTCTTTCTAGTCCTGACTCTTCTACCCAAAAACTATGCAAGTATTATCCTTCAGCTAGTCTTCAGTGTATTTATCTTGTTTACTTCTGTATTACTATAGCTACTTTCAAACAAAATTACTTCCTGTGTTTTTTAAACAGTCAAATCGATACTTTTAGAAAAAAAGCCCACAAACACAGCGAATCTGAACACGTGCAAACTTTTTGTGTGGAACAGCTAAGATACACACCTATTTGATAAAATTATTTTTCCAAAATTAGAGAAATGTAGCAGAACACTAATGAATACCTAATACCAAAAAAATAAGATATCATGGAAAGCAAACCTCAAATATAGATGTTCCTGTGAATCGGCTTAAAGCTGCAAACTCAAGGATCAAGGTACCTGCACAAGCTGTACAGGTATCAGTTTCTGTTCCTGTTCGTGCTTCTGGATGTCTTACACCAAATTTTAAGTTAACCTAGAGAAAAGTAGAGATTATTATCTTTATTTTTACTAGCTGAAAGACTTTACACTCCTGTGATAGGTCTGTAGAGCAACTATATAATCTACGCTTTTTCCAAAGGCAAGAAAAAATACCACACACACCCCTTTTAGTTTTGCTCTGCTTTACCACATACTGTCAACTCGAACACACACATAAAATTGAAGTACCAAAAATACTCAACCCTCCAAAACAAGGGCTGACTCAATAACTTGTTGCCTGGTTAACAGGACATTTGAATAAAAGAATACCACCCTGAAAATTTAATTCTAGCAATTTATTTACCAGCAAACCAGAAACTCAGAATATCACAAGTGCTTGTGGAAATTAAGCTTCGAAAATATCTCACTAATCCTGGCTCCAGAGAATATCTGCTAGATAAACCCACTTTTGTACCAGGCACAACATAACTTTCTGCATTCTGGAGAGGACTCCCTCAGCAGAAGATTGTCAAACCCTGAATATTTCAAATTAGACATTTTTCACTAGAAAAATGTTGATTTACTAAGCCTAAATTTTTAATTTATGGGAGTTTCCAATCAAAGCCACATCTCACAAACTCAATGGATGACATGTACGGGATGTAGTTTTCTGTAATTCAAATAATATGTACTATGCTTTGTTTGAATTTGATGAAAGTTTTTACATTAAGTGACTATTTTTAGATTACAGCTACCTTTGCTCTCTTAGAAACATGGGTGTAGACCACGAAGATTAATCAGTTTTGTGCTAAATTGACAAGCAAGTGCTTGCAGGTTGCTCTTCCACTGTCTTAGTGAGAGATATGTACCAAACCAAAAATTACTCTCCTCAGCTACTTGGTGGTGCCTATAGTAGCAGCGAGCAAGAAATCAGTAGAAAGTGATTAGACATGACTTCTGCAGTTACTATCTACCCACAACAATACTAGAATTTTCAGAGCTGGAAATGTAGTGATTCAGAGAGCCTAAAACTGTATTTTAAAATACCAGGTAGCATGTATGAGCAGTATATTAGCTTTTGATTTTCTGTACACTTAATAAATATACAAGTGATTTTAGAAACCAAGATAAAAACAACAAAAATTTTGCTTACAGAAGTAATTCTGAACTGCAGAAACCAGAGAACTTACTCTTGGATAAGGGAGACCACTAGTGGTGTTAAAAGCAGGTAAAAGCTTGTAGCCTAGTTCCTTTGCCATGTGCAGAAGTTCACCATCGTACCACTGCATGTATTCACCTTTTTCTTTCAGCATAATCGCCACTGAATGCCCACCTAGGAGACCTCTAAACACACAAAAAAATTATCCACATCTCAATGGGTATATTAATCTCAAGAGCAACGCGTAAATGTCTACGACTTGGACAACTATGTAAGTAACCGTGCTATGTTCACATGGTCCTAATTTTCAGAAATGCTGAGCAGATGCAATTCCAATTAAAATCAAGGTGAGCTGTCAGTATTTTGGAAGTAAATCTTATTGCTCAGGACCCAGTCCTAAACTATAGTTGAATCACTGATTCATCATTACAGTTATAATATGCATATAATAGCTTAAAACTAACCTGCTCCAATCCTGCTTTGAGCAGCAAGTTGGACTAGAGACCTCCAGAGGTCCCTTCCAACCTGAAGTAATGTTACCTTAAGTATTGAAATATTCTAGCTGTCTGTAAGACTGTTTCCATTAAGAAAAAACACTGCTACCTCAGCATGCACAATTTTTTAAAATCAAAAAAGCTACGCCTGCAGCAGTTAGATGGGGGCCAACTTGATTCAGTACCACTGCATTGATCCTGCCCAACATTTTAAAACCTTTCTTAGGGCAGGTGTCGAGCTATGCTAACTGACAAAGGCATAACTGTTTTAAATGAGGTGAAATAGCACAGAAAGATATGCCTTAAGGACATTTAGCTAAAACCCAAGTTTTTGAGAGTTTTGAAAACATTAAAGTTACTCACCCAAGGACTCTTATGTTGGTTTCAAAGACAGATACAACTATGTCGTTATCTAAATTAACATCCTTTATTACTTTTTTTACAGCCTCTTCAAACTCTTTGGTTTTATTTAACACCTGGAATACAAATGTAACCAGGTGTTTAGGTTCCAACATAGCTAATACAGTCACACTCAGGTGTGGAAGAACAAGTGCAATGAATTAAAAAAGAAAGCATTTAACATGCCTTAGATTGATATTCTGGTCCTGCAGGAACATACTCTGACACAGTGCAAACAGACATTAGTATTATTGTTTTTCTCATGAGCTACATGAAAAAGAATAAGAGCTGTACACAATGAATAAAGTCACTGAGAATATATCTAAACTACTACCCAGGGATTTATTTCTTTGGTCCTTCTCCTACTCCCACGCCATGACTGTAGGGCAACAGGACGCAGTGGGCTGCAGGCTGTGCTGGCAGAGGTGGCAAAGACTGGCCTGCTCTGATGCCTCCAATTTCACAGAAGCCTCCTATCCACGAACTAAGGAGCCACATCCTAAGTTCGGTGAATCGTCCTAGCAGTCATCCTCCTCCCAGCAGTTTTCTCCTTGTGTCTGAGGAACAGCTTGGGCATTTCCTACAGATTTTCTTTCATGCTGACTTTCTTCTAGTTCAACCAATCTTTAAGAATCCTTATGATTTATCCAATTTGTTATTTTAAGTGCCTTTAAATTCCACAAGTGTTAATCCTGCTCTAAGACAAGAAAACAATAAATAAACCACAATAACCCATTTGAGCATCTGATAGAGACTGGGAGTTCCAGACTCCACGTTTTCAACATTTGTGGTCCTGATTCACAAGAGCATATCATAAAAAGTGAGCGGCTGTCAGAGAAAGAGCATTATATGATTCATGCACCAAATCAGTGCAGTAAGGATTTTCAAAATTTTTAGATTTGTTTACCTGGAGATGTGAATGGCCAAAAACTCCTAATTTCCAAACTCTATTTTATGATGACAAAATATGTCAACGGGATTGAAATCTAACAAAAAGTAGTTTATTAATGATTGGAGTCTTTTAAAATAAGAGATGGAACATAAGTTCAGCAACATTTCTTGGCAAACATGTCCACAGTTGCTTTTTTAAAAAATATATTTAAGGGCATACAAATTCATCCATGAAACAAGTACATACAATTTAAAAACATAAATAATTCAGTAAGCATTAAGAGATGTTCACCCATAAGTCAGCATGTTGTTTCAGACTATAACAGGAAGCAAACTCACATGTTTGGGGTTTTTTTTTTTTTGCTAAGTTAGAGCCCAAGAAAAGCAAGGTAAGAAATCATCAGTGAAATGTGAAGGAACTTTCTAGTATTCTTTTTGCAACAATCTCCAAACACCATCAACGCAGCACTTGGAAGTTCTTACAAGCAATAGCCGCTTCGAACAGGTCGCTAGAGATCAAAGGTGAAGAAAGACTAGTATTTTTAATATATAAATTAACAAAATTGAAATCTAAAAACAAGTCTGAACATCAGAACACTTTTGTTTTATCCAAGTTTATCAATAGATTAAACTTACCACAAGAGTGTCCAAGGTATCAATTAAGGTCAGTGAAAACCTATGAAACAAATTTTAAAACAGATTTACTATAGACCTGTATCTGTAGAAATTAAATGCTTTTAATAGTAACCAATACCATTAGAAACTAAATTCTCACAGACCACTAGCTGCTAAAAAACTTAGTTATACACAATATGTTTAATACCAAAACACCCTAAGTTTCTTCCCTTTGGTCGTGACCAGATTAGGAGCTAAGTGAAACAAGCTATGATTATAAAGACACCTTTATTTACTGCAAAGCTTTCAAACCTTGTGTAAGCAAATTAAATTTTTATTTCTATTCTCCAATCAATTCTAGTAAAAAACCCAGTAGAGTGTTTCAAAGTCTTTTTCCAACCTCTTTTTTTCTTTCATCTTCTTAAAAAAATTAGGAATGTTGACTTAAGTGTAATAATAACAAAATTTAGGAAGATCAAAAAATCATTCCAAGCTAAATTTCTCCTACCAGGACCTGTTCCAATTACCTATTTCAGAAAAAGCTGCAATTTGTTGCAATCAAACCCAGTGTTAAAATTAGTGGCGAAAGACTTAAGAAAATGCTGTTATTTTGTTAGGAAACTTCTACGTGGGATACAACAGAACAGGAAAAGGTACAATAAAGGGCAGTAAAGTGAGGCTGAAGGTACATAGCAGCTTCTGTACTAGGAATCAGTGAACAGGCTAGCGCTTTTCAGCCTGCAAAAGCCTGTGTCATTATATGAAGGTTTTAAAACTGCTTATGGCATGAAGAAAGTGAATGAAAATCCGTCATTCACTGTTCCTCACAGTAAGTTTCACCTGGTGTCATTCAGCACTAGCAAGTGGCAGGCTTAAAATAAGTAACTACTTATTCTGTAAAAAAGAGAACACCAAGTCAGATCCATACTGTTTGAAACAGGAATATCATAATAAGGCTTGTCTTCTTCATACAGTCTTCTCTAGGCCTGTTCTAGAGCACACCAACCTGAGTGGATGTTTAGCCTACCACAATAAAAATTGCTCTTATGTTAAGAAACACACCACACACAGAATAAAATTTACAGAATATGATGGTATTAAAATTGAAAACTTTGGAAAGTTACAACTGCCTACTGAAGAACAAGCATCAAGAATTTAAGGAAGTGCCCAATGTTTGATACCTTGTAGGCAACCTGTGACTATGCACAGATCGTAATTAAAATTCTAATTAAGTAGTCATATATTATAATTTTCTTTAATTTGTAAAGATATAAGGGCATTCTGTGAGTGTCGTTCTACAAGAGAAAGAGATTAACTAGTGGCTACGCACAACTGCATAACAAACACACAACTTTTTCCACACAAAAGGGGGGAGATTATGCATCACACAGCTATAGAGAAGGCTGGTGTGCAAGTATACTCCCTAGGCCTCCCGGGAAACAAAATTGACCTAGCTGTCTCACCCTGTCATTCTGTGATTGCAAAGGCTCATACAGAACATGACTGGTGAGCCAACTGGCAAGAAAAAGGATTATATAAGAAATCTGATAAATAATAAATATAGCCAATTACTAGGAACAGAAAAAAGCATGTCTACAGAAAAATACTAGATAGATACACTGTTCAATGCATCTAAGGGGCTGAAAGGTATTTTTGCTCAAATGAAAGTATGTTACTATGTAAAAAAAGGTCATTAAAAAGAATGTATGACAAGGATTAAAAATACATTTTCTTGACACTTCTTTCTCATCAGTCATATCTCTCAACACCTCCAAGGCAGCAGGCTTATATACGAATCCCTAGAAGGAACTTTTGTACATAACAAAAAATAACATGCTCAATAGCAGAGTGAATTAGAAGTAGTATTTAAGACAAGGACTTCAGCTTTGATTAACACTATTCTGGTTAGAGACACTAAGCAGTGATACCAATCAAAAAAAAGCACCATTTGTTATTAAGTATTTGCTTTATAAACATAAACAGCACACATACAGACAACATTTCCTGTGAAAAAAAATCAATTACAAACACATTTAAAGTAATTCAATTTTGTCTTTGATTGTTCAATTTAAGATGGAGAAAAACAGTCCTTAAATCTACATTTTGCTGGCCAAAGGATCAGTATTTTGTATTATAAGCTATCTTAAAAGGAAAATATGAAGAATTTCCACATCATATAATGTTTTATACTTTGGCAAAGGCCTCAGGCTACCACACACATGATAATCATTTGACTAATTATGTTTTCAGAGAGCTTTCTACTAAAAAAATAAAAAAGCATTTTAAATATCACTTAAGGCCAGTAAAATGGATAACAGTTTAATGTCTCTGCAGCTGATAATTAACCCTCATAACCCCTATGTAGTAGTCAAATTTACTAATACCATAAATGACAGCTCACATTTGGAAGTCTTTCCTACGGAAAATACTTGGAAAATTATTTAAAAAAACACAAAACCCTATCTTTGGATCTCACTCACTGGTCAATTCTCTTTTCCCGATTAAGGTACAATTTCACATCAGTTAACATCATGGGAGGAAATAATAAAAGTATTTCTGCCTAACTTGCAAGAAGTTAATAATTAGAGCTTTCTTTCCAATAGCTTCTCCCCCACTCCCATAAGAGAACTTTTGAGACAAATTGTGAATTCATCTGCACCCGTAGAATCTTTTTCAACAAATATAAGTTTCTGGACATGTCAACTGAAGAAACAAGTTTTATGGGCTGCAAATTGTACTTGGATTCCTAGATGTTTACATGTGACAGTAACCATTTCGGACACTAACTTTCCCAAGGCATCATCCACATCCCCTCGACTTGGTTCCTGACCCCGTACTCGTCCACGACAAGTTAAAGGCATGAGTTCATCAGCTGGATACGCATGCTCCTGTAGGGAAACAAAACAAGGAAGTTATAACTGTGACAGCCACTTCAGCAAATCCTCAGGGCCCACTAAAAGGAAGACCAATTACCCTGTACTTCAGAAAAACTGCATGACAATCACAGAATTACAGAATCTTTGAGGTGAGGGACCTCTAGAGGAAATCTTGTCCAACTCTGCTGCTCAAGCAGGGCCACCTAGACCCAGTTGCCCAGGACCCCATCCAGACAACTTTTGAGTATCTCCAGGAAGGAGACTCCACAACCTCTCTGGGCAACCTGTGCCAGTGCTCAGTCACCTTCACAGGAAAAAAGTGTTTCCTTATGTTCAGAGGAAACCTGCCATGTTTCAGTTTGTGCCTGCTGCCTCTTGTCCTGTCACTGGGCGCCACTGAGAACAGCCTGGCTCCTTCTTCTTTGCAGCCTTCCTTCAGGTATTTATGCTTATGCACATTGATAAGATCTCCCTGAGCCTTCTCTTCTCCAGGCTGAGCAGCCCCAGCTATCTCAGTCTTTCCCCGCAGGAAAGATGCTCCAGTCTTTTCATCATCTTTGTGGCCCTTTGTTGGACTCTGTCCAGTATGCCTGTATCTCTCTTGTACTGGGGAGGCCAGAACTGGACACAGTACTCCAGGTGTGGCCTCACCAGTGCTGAGTAGACGGGAAGGATCACCTCCCTCGACCTGCTGGCAATGTTTTGCCTAATGCAGCCCAGGAGACTATTAGCCACCTCTGCCGCAAGGGCACATTGCTGGCTTGTGGTCAACTTGGTGTTCACCAGGACCCCCAGGTCCTTTTCTGCAAAGCTACTTTCCAGCTGGGTGGCTGGAAATGATTAAACTGTGAACAGAGCAACAGGACCTCTTTCTCCTTCTTGCTTGGTCTCTCTCTAACCTCCCAGAGAAGTCTGGAACAACTAATGGCAAATCAAAAAAAACCCCACCAATTAACTGGAATAGTTAATTGAGTACTTTCTGCAACAAGGCGCATATGACACTTCCTATAATGTTTCTTAGGCAGAAGTTATAATCGCAAAGATGAGTTTAAAACCTGAAACTAATGCAGACATTATCAAGTGGCTGATATTTCACGGAGAAATTAGTGGGAAAGAGACTTTAAAGTCACTTTGGAAACACTTCCAAATGAACGTAAGCGACTAAGGGTCACAATCAGTGACATATAAGAGAACTCACTTAGAAGGTAAAATAATAAATTGGTAAATCACTACACAAGGCATAACAAAGGATAACATTCACAAAAAAGCTTACCAAGACTGAGCTTTTTACAAATATAATAATTTATTTTTTTTAAAGAGAGAGACATTGTAAGATTTTTTTTGGAAAAGCAATGGTTACTTTCCATATTTCTAAAAAAAACACTATGCAAAGCAAGCTGTATTGTAACATTATTTCTTGTCAGTTAGGCAGAAATAACAGGAGTAGCACCATTGCCTAAGTCAAGCACACTGAGTAAAATGCCTGTTTCTACCCCCTCTAAAATCAATGCAAGTTTTGTAGATTTAAACTACCACCAAAACGGGACATCAAATGAAACAGACAAAAATTTGAAATTCATCATTGTGCAACAGCAGAGGTTTACTGAAAAAGTTTCAGAGTGGTCACTGACATTAAGAAAGATGAATTTTAAATATCTCTAATTTCAACAAACATGCCTCTGCATTAGAAGCCCAGTACAAACGATCTGCGATGGAGCTTCTCTCTCTTGATTTCGTCAGGAAACTGTGCTCTCCAATTCTGCTTTTAGTGAACTAACATGTGGCAGTATGAAAAAGTTCAATTACTGCACTGAAACTGCAAGTAAACACTTTCAAAGTCTTTCCAAATATACGGTACAAAAAATAATCTATATTCAAATGTGAAATACACAGGAAAAGAAGGAACATTCTTCTATAAATAAACAGCTCTTACAGCAACTTCTTTTGAAATTGATGTTTTGTTTCCCTGTCTACCACCCTCCCAAGTATTTTGGTCTTTGCACGACTCTTTGTTCTCCTCAAGTTCAACTTACAAAAGCCAGAATCTAGATCATTTCAATACAGCTCATATGTTTCTGAATATCTGTGCAAAGTATTCAGAAAACAGATTAAAGTACACGACAAAAGCAATGTCAAAACTAAGACCTCTGGCTTAAATCACGGAGAAAAAAGGTGATAAAAACTCTGGAGAAAATGGACTTTCAGTCTTATAAAATCGTAAGGAACTAGAAGCATTCTGAAAAATAAGACTCCACTTATTCTCAGTCTAGAGCAGTAAAGACCACTGGGTCAAGTGATTTCCCAACTTGTAACTTTTCCCCTTTCAAGTAACCTAAAAATGAAGGTAGCAAGAGCCATTAAATATAAAACATGGCAAAAACATATAAACAAACATACTTCTGGAAAACATTATACAAATAAAGCTCAACAGATACTGTGGAATTTCTACATGTTCTGACCAAACAGATGATCATATTGCCTAATGTCAGGACTGTAAATTCAGAGCAGCACAGTACTTCAATAATGAAAAAAGACACATTGCTAACTAGTGCTATAAACCAAGAAATACCTACTGGCCTCAATGACTGACATTTTCACATATTCTTTCTGACAGTCAAGAATAAAAAAAATCCTGATTATTACAAATACTGTTGAAGGACAAAAAAAAAAAAAAAAAAAAAAAAAAAT